>OX377205.1:70194549-70351549 GCA_947396885.1 Heligmosomoides polygyrus polygyrus | reverse complement strand
AACCTATTTGCAGCCTTCCGAGCGCTTGTATTGCTTGATCGTAGAAATAATTTGCAAGCAGACTCCTGGTTCTCTATTCTTCAAACCTGGGGATCGCATGTTGCTATTAATGTACAAGTACATGTACATTATACCACAAAAAGTTTCCAGGTGGATGTTTATTATAAAAGACCTGACGTTTAAACTTCTCATCGTGTTCGGAGGCCTGAACGCGCTGTACAGTTTACCTTGCGCTTTACTCCAAAGAAGGCCCTAACGTCTGCGACCCACACCGAGAATCAGAACAACACCTAAAATGATATTGGTTTTGATACTTATGACATGGGTACCCATGTGTACAATGGTTAAAGAAAGAAAAACTCAAACACAATAACAGTAACAAAACAACCAACACAGGGTAATAACCAAAACAAAAAAAACTCGTGATCTGGTAGGAAAGGCGAAGAAAGAATCAAGCACAGCGGGAATCAGCAGTCGGAATGTAAGCTGTTAATGCGATGTTTTGTTGCGATCAAAACTTCTAGCGCCAGGCGGGACTCGAACCAGCACCTCCCTCTGACCGGGCGGTAATGCTCTACGCCATTACACCACCTGTTTGATCGAACACAACATCCACACCTCGTGGGTTTGAATCTAGCCGGAATGTTTTCCTAACGAATTTCCTGAAAGCGAGAGCAGAAAAGGGTAGTAGATTGTTCTTGCTCAGGCGTACGTACTCAGAGCCCGCTCGGTATTACAAAAAAGTGCTGCCTAACGGAGGAACGTGTCTTCCCATAAGAAAGCTTACTTCGACTGGCTCTGGTGTTTGAGGGCTGTAGTTTGAAAAAGTAGACATGCTTCACGTTTGCAAATTTATTGACAATTTTATGCACCATTACTGTGTCGTTGACTTTTCTTCACTGTGATAGAGAATCCAAATTGAGTAGTTTATTTCCCAAATTAATGGCGCGCGTAGCGCAGTCGGAGGAGGCGCCTGCTGTAGCGTGCACCCGATACCAGGTTCCTGGTTCGGATTTCCCGCCCAGGCCAACCAAGCCTTCCATCCCTCCGGGGTCGATTAATTGGTACCAGACTTGTCTGGGAAGGATAGAACGCTGACTTCTTCATCGGCTCGCCACCGCAAGTCATTGTATGGCCAAATACGCATTCAAATCGCCTTCACGACATCCCGCAGAAGAAGAATGCGTGGCGCATCCCAAAAGAGATTGAGTAACCGTCCTCTATCCTTTTATCCTTTATTTTTCAAATTACTTCTAGGGATTAGAGAATAGTCAAATCCTTGGAAGAAAGTGGAAGAAACGAACCCACTAGCTGCTTCATCCGCCAGGGCTGTTTCGTCCACGTCATTTGAACATTAAAAGCGAATGAGGCGTTCTGTTCACCACTGTCACCCACCGGTCCTCTTCAGCTCACAATAAGAGACAGACGGAGAAAGTCACTCATAACAAAAACGCACCCATTCTGGGTGTTGATCAATGGATTTCTTATGAAAATCCGCAACGTCTTTAACGTCTTCCTCACCGAGATGTCTTCCTCAGGGAATGTAACGCCGGCTTCTACGATGACTCAAACTAATGGCAGCACTCCACTTTTAGCATGGGGTAGCCTCTTTCTCTTCTTCAGATGCTTCGAGAAATGGGGATAATCTTAGTGAGTGAGTCTTCTGTATTTCTAGTATAAGTCAGCCACGTTAACCTTGTTTTCCATATTTCAGGTGACTTGTTGTCTCTTGATTCATGGCCTGACATACCCGTTTCGCAGTCTTCTCCGTTGGGCATGAACATATCGCGTTTTCATTTTAAATGAATACAGTCGCCTCCATGGTTTCCTAGCCAGACCACAGCAATCACTGGCATACGGCGAGGCTAAATGCTGTCCTGCAAAGCTCCCTTTGAGCGCCGCTGAAAACCTAGTGTTCCAGAAATTCTAGCGAGAGTCATCCTCTGATCAGGTGTCATTTGTCCGACTCCTAGCTACTTTTTATTTCGTTTGTTTCCATTGTCTAGTGAAGCATCGAGCTTCCTCCGCGTTTTCGACACCACATCGCCTCCTTAGCAATTCAGGACAGGTTCAACTCACGCCCAATGTTGACAAACCTAGTTTCCCTCACTTTTACGCAGTTGTCTGGGCTGGTCGACTCTAAGGCACATTCAGAAGACGGGCTGAAATGAAACAGCGTCACGCAGACGTGTTGTCCGTAATGTACGCAGTGGCTGTGGCATTAGGGCCTGCAAAGGAGTTGGTAGTTGCAAGGTGCATTCATGCCAGATGTTCTCTGCTCACCATCAGACCATTCTTACAACACCATTCACTGAATTCTCAAACTAAATACAAACGCTGTGTGAGAACCCCCCTCCCCCATTGCAAAGCGTTGGCAACCTTCTCTTTTTCCTTTAAAGCGTAATAGGACTGCGTGAGAATCTCAGCGCCTTCAATGGATGAAGTCATTCTCTTACCATTAGTATTGTGTTACACGTATGCCATGGAAACTAGGGACGCGAGGGTTCGATCGGTTGTTTTCTTAATGATCACACAAAGTGCTTCTTGATGGATGGACGACTCATCGGTATAAAGCGGGTTCTGCCACTAAATTTGTAGGGCTGTTTAGAGCAAATGATATTTAGCCCTTTCTGGAACCTGGAATGATTCCTTTCTGAAAAGGTGGATGAATACCAGTATGAATCAAGCACTTCCTGATCCTTCGGCTAGACAGTCTCTGTAGCCAAGAAAGCTAAAATCTACCATGCCCTCGACCAAGCAGCCATCAAACATTTCAAACATTTCCTTACAATCAGCAAAGCTCACTTTTCAATTTCTTAAAAACGAATTCTCTTTGAACCATCTCGTCTGCAAGATGGGTCCTAATTTCGAAGTGTTCTGAAGACAGACTAGAGAGCGCCAGAAGCAGTGCTGGACTGATACGTTTCACAAGGACTTCAAGGTAGCTGGTGTCCACTCTGATCAGGCACGGAATCGGGAAGGATGGCGACATGGCACTAAAAGACCTAGCCATGAAGTGGGACAAACGCTGGAGATGAAGAAGAAATTCTTTTTGAACCATATTGCACCAGTGCGGGGATGCTGCAGATATACCAGGCAAACGTGCTCTTAACTGGGCTTTTTTGTTGATATGACCAAAACAGAGAGGGTTACCCAATTTCGGCGAAACGTCCTTCCAGAAGCAAGGTTACCACTGAAGTCGCCTAGTCAGGTGAATATCTTCTCCGCGTCTCGTTTGGCACGTTCTTCTCGTTTTTCACGTTGTCATCCCCATATTTTTCATTCTTCGATCATCAGAGGTCAGGTTCTTTTTTTTTAATTTTTCAGTGAAAGTTCAAAACGAAGAATTCATCAAACTAAGTTTATGGTGCTGGAAAGAATGATCGTCGAATATTAGCGTTCTCCGATGGGAAAAAAACATGCCAAACGAGTCTAAGGAAAAAATGTTCGTCTTGCCAGATAACTTCGCTACAAGGCTCCTGCCTGCACCGTCGAGTTACCGGCGCCCAGGTGATGTCCTGATAATCGCTGCTGAACTACGTAAGAGGTCAGCCGGCATCGCCTGGTATGCGTGCGACGTCCGGAGGTCCACGCTGCGCAAGTGCCGACCCACTCCATCAAATTGTCGCCATTAGGAAGCGGTCGGGTCATATGCGAACACGCAGATGGGAGCCGTCACCGGTATACGCAATCACCTCGGCCACTTCTCCAGGTGACTCCTGCCAACGGCGATTTTGGGCGCTGCTCTTTTGTGATGGCCCTGTAATTCTTGTAGGAAGACTGAATAAGGTGTTAGTTACAATAATGCTGCCTGGAGGCCACACTAATATGAGAGGGGTAGCCGGTTCTGGATTCCCCTCAAGGTCCGAGATGTGAAATTTATCCGCTCACTTTCGACAATAAGCCATATTCGCTAGGACGTCTTCCAACTTATGATCTCTAGCTACTACCCAGGGGCCATTCCAAATTAGGTAAGCTATCGTATAGTGAACTTTATCCAACCGAGCAGCACAACAGTCGAGAAACAAGCTAATCTTAGTTACACAATTCCGCGTGTTGAATAACAGAAAGGATCATCATAAAACTCAAATCAGAACTTCTAATCGCAATGGAATTCCACCAGGAATTGTGCGACTAAATTTTGTGTTTTCACCGAAAATGAAAACGTTTTAGTGACGGGCAAAGTTCTGCCACATTCCCCTCAAGAGTTGGATCCATGAACAACTGCCTGTTGGAATCAGATGTTGACGAGGTTATCGCCGATTTACTACTGATGCCAACGCATTAGTGACTAACGCGGCCGTTTTCCCAAATTTTTATGATGATGTATTCCATCTCTAGTTGCAGTACACCTAAGCATCCAGTCTGGTTCTCGGAATTTCCGTGGCATTCCGACGAGTGAAAGCGTAAGAGCGGCACTGATCACTGTCCAGGGATTCTGCATGATGCCTTAATACACCCCAAATGCTATTTGTTCTCTACAGCGACGTGGCAAACACCGATTGCCGACCAATTAGGAATGAAAACGTTGGTTGTCTTTGCCAATTATTGATCGTTGGGTTCTTCTTTTTTGCTTGGAAACTACTCCGAGAGTACCACGAATTATTAGGTCCGACCGAAAGCTTTATAAATTCTTGAGTTGTCATTTCAACTGAGTACTAATAGATTTTATTAGGGATCTAGCTTAGTGGAAAAAGGGGACTTCCCTCGATCGCTTTGACAACGGCGACATAATTTAAAATAAACCACTTTTCAAACACAAGACAATGAGCTGGCTCATGTGTGGGCCTTTCTTTGCGATTTCTAAGGTCTAGCTCTACCGAAGCGTTACTTGCCGGAATTGGAGTTAGCGCAGCTCGAGATCAGCCCAAGATTTTAGTTATAGCAAGCTTCAGATTTTGAGAGGGGATTTTGAGTGATCTCAATCTGATGTGCAATCATGGATTGCTCTTTTTTATCATCTCTTAGCAGCTGCATGTTCATTTAATTGAACTTGCAGCTGCTAAAAGACCTTTTGCAGCATGAGGAGGCTGCCGCAATTCTGTCGTGGAGATCTACAATATTTTAACGAAGGATTTCGTTTTGATAGTGACCACCACCACTTCTGTGCTCTTCTCTGAAAATTATTTCTATACCTCTGTACGTCACTTTGTTCTAGGCAACGGCTTCTGTTATCGTAGGGAGTTCAGCTGTAGTAGTGGGTAACAGTGCTTTGAAGAAATGTTTCCATGTGGTTGTGTAAGATGAGGCTCTCCAGCCTTCTGTTCGGTGCAAGTTTTATCGTTCTGACTACAAACGAGTCATGAAAGTCGCAGTTATTAGTTTTTTGCTCTCTACTCCCAGACAAGCGCGTAACTCATCTGAATGTATACTTGATGCTCTTCTTTAGCAGCTGTCTACCCAGACCACCACTGCCGCTTTCTGTGCATGGAATCCGTCAATGTCTGCCTTTCACTTTCAATACTATAGCACAAGACACCTATTTCTTATGATGTGACCGCTGACAAGGCCGCAAGGCACATTTGCTCGAGGTCCGAACGTGGTTTGTGTTCCTAGTTCTGTTCTCACCCACAGCTACTGCGTCTGCTTTGAAGTCGTAAACGAAGACATCATGAATCCGCACCTTGAAGATTAGAAAAGGCTTTCAAAATTTACAAAATTTCAATTTCTCTAAATAATTTAAAACTTTGTTAGAGCCCATCTTAGGCTTTCAAAAATATATCATGCTTTCCCATAATTTTTAAAAGTCTTAGTGATATCTGCAGTTGAAGACAGAAAAGTAGAAGCTGAAATCATCTTTGGGCAATCCAATATATGGTCAAATCAAATGTTTCCGTCGCTTAAGTGCCTTGGGTGCTCTCGACTTTTACTCCGCGTATCGATAAGAGGTTGCGACACATAGAGAAGAGAAAAACAGCTCTAAATTCGTGTAAAATGTATGAGATATCTTCCGAAAATTAAGGAATTTAATCTGCTTTTCGTTAGTCCGAAAGTAGGTTTTCAGTTTTCGTATGTTGGAGCTCTATAGCATAAATACCGAAAACGCGACGGTAGTGCTAAATCGAATTCTAACAGCTATTTCAGGGAGGCTTTCTCAGCAGTGAAGAACTACTCTGAGTCACCTTAATCAACAAAAAACCATTCCACACCAATGACCGTCCAGTCGTCTTGCTATCAAAGTGTGCTCAAGATTTCTCAACAATTATACAGGTTGTTTACTAAAGCATTGACGAAGAAGACCCAACATATCGATTCCCGATGTTAGCGTTTCATTCCTAGAATTTAAATCGAGCACGGCAGAAAACAAACGCAGGTTTTGAAAGTTTTATTGATCCAAAAATCTGTTCTACGAGCGAAGATAATTTAATATGAATGGGACGGCAAATAGAATGTGGAGCATATCTTGAAGAAGTTGCCCACCACCGAGAAAATTATTTCAGTCATTCTATCTTGGAAATAATGGATGATAAAATTTCCTTACATCTGTCATGAACGAACCTTCCAGGTGATATTCGGTAGAATACACCGCAGCGTCAGGAACTGTAGTGAAGTTCGGGTGATGGAAGCAACCAAGCGAACAAAGCTGCTCCAACTGCTTAACTGCACCGCGCTACCGTAGCTGGGCGCGGAGTCTGCCACGCAGGGTAAATCAATGTCATGTGAAGTTCACCGACGGAGCTACAGGTCATCGACTCCGGCGATAGGGCCATACGGGGGGCACTGAGGCCAGCACCTGCAATGAGTGAGAGGTGCCTGGAGAGGGAATGCGATGACCCCTGACGCTCCGCGAGTTGGCTATTACTGCGGAATCCGCCTGAATGCATTGAGGACATTTCCAGAGATGTTCGTGAGCCCATGCATGTTGAAATGGGGACTACTGAAAGCTCGAATTAGAAAATGAACAGGGTAAAAAATCAACTTCGCCAATGAATGCTGAAGAGCTTGGATGGATTAGTCTACAGTGACGAAGCATTTTAATTCTACATGATATAATTTCAGAAAAAAAGAGCACCACTTTCACTTTTTGAGTCTTTTTTTTCGCGTTCGCGCAATAATAAATCATGGACTGCACTTTTTACGAATATTGCCATGCTAGATAAGTACTGTTGTTTTTGCTGAAGAAATAGATTACTTCATAAGAGCGAAACGAAACGATATTTGGTAATTTCTAAGCTTTACTCCCATAAGAATTTATGAACGAAAGCATGAGTAAGGCTAGAATGTTGTAGATCGATAAACGAAGTTTTTCGAATCTAGCACGGTATGCCTCGCAATAATTGCAAAAATGGTATTGATTCCAAAGTCTTACCCAAGTTCACAGATCGGATGATGAACCAAAAGAGAGAGAAGTAAGAGAATGTGCGACAATTGGAGCCAACGTTGCCCCATCTATGAAGGCCAGCCGACAAGAGTGAACGGTGGACGAACCGTGTAGAATCCTTCTTTGGATGGGTTCTTCATTTAGGGAAAAAGGACACGTTAGACCAGATGCGGTCGCTCTGAGCAGTGACCATCTGTCTTGGAGCCTCTCTGGAACTGACTACCCGCCTTTGAACCTCTATGGAACTATGATTTGCACAGCGGAAGTCATTCGGAGAGGTTCGGAGATCCAGAACCAGGCTGATGTTTGATTTCCTTTTTAAATAGTCTCATACTGGTGTCGCACAATCCTCTAGGATAGAGGGAGGAAATTCATGTGGAAATGAAGCTGTTGGGTCTGAATTCTATGACTGACTGTGTCAACTGTTTGTTTCAAGACGATTCATCTCAGCCTCTTTCAAAGATCGTTATCTGAATGGTGAACCGACCACAGATACTTCGCGATGCAGCATAACTATGATTAGGAATCAAATCTTTAACCAATTTTCTTCAGACATCTGGGCGGTTTCATGAGGGAAATAATTCTCGTGGGAAATTATGATGTCGAGTTCGCCTCAAAAGATTGCAAGCATGAAATCAGTTTTAAAATCTGCTCATTCCTCTGCTTTTTTAAATGCCTTTCAGATTGGCGAAGCTGTGACAAATGTCATAGCTCTTAAATTTAGTGAAATGGTGTTTTTCAGCCGAGATATAATTTTTGAGTATTCTTTGTTTTAATATTATTTTAATATTAATATAATATTTTAACATAAGCTGTCACAACGATGTTTCGTTGCGATCAAAACTTCTAGCGCCAGGCGGGACTCGAACCCGCACCTCCCTCTGACCGGGCGGGAATGCTCTACGCCATTACACCACCGGCGCCGTTTGATCGAACGCAACATCCACACCAATCCAATCCAGCTTACAATCTCGATACCAGCCAATTGAGGCTTAAAGAAACTGATTTGAATCATTTCAACATAATATTTATTTATTTATTATTTTAATACAATATTTTACATTTAATTATCTGTTTATTGTCCTATCTATAAATAACCCATTAAGCGTCAACGCAATGTTTCTTGTAGAATATGAACAGGAATGTAAGCCACGGGATGAGCGCATAACAAAGCGTCGTCTGAACAGAGTGATTAAACGAGCCTTTTTATTTTTCTTTCTATTGCATATTCTTCTATTTCCTCACTATTCAGTGATACTTCTCCCTACATTTAGGTATCAAAGTCGCCCATCTATAATAATTATTAAAATTAAAATTATTATTATTATTATTGGGAGCGTGTAGCGCAGTTGGAGGAGGCGCTACTGTCGCGTGCACCCGATACCAGGTTCCAGGTTCGGACCGCCCAGGCCAACCAAGCCTTCCATCCCTCCGGGGTCGGTGAATTGATAGCAGGCTTGTCTGGGAAGGATAAAACGCTGACTTGTTCATCGGCTGGCCACCGCAATATGCCAAATACGCATTCATGTCGCCTCCACGACATTCCGTAGAAGTAGAATGCGTGGCGCATCCCAAAGGGGATTAAATAACGCCGTCCTTTATCCTTTATTTATCCTTTATTATTATTATTATTATTATTATTATTATTATTATTATTATTATTATTATTATTATTATTATTATTATTATTATTATTATTATTATTATTATTATTATTGTAAGAGGTCCTTTTCACTCTCCAAAAATCTACAGTTGTCCCACAATTCAGTGCGATTCGTAAATAACGTCTCTGTCATGCACCCTATTTTTTCAAAAATTATTCTAGGAGGCTCGCGCACTTCCTTGCTGTTTAGCTCAAGTGAGATAGTGAATAAATGACGAAAGTTTCTTGAGATTGTACCGTGGACGCTCAGTATGAGTGGAACTTGAGGCGATGCTCGTCAAGTTCTCGCTGCGAAACTGAAGGAATGTCTGTTCGAATCCGCTATGTGTTGAACGCTCCGTGCATCTTTACAAGTCCACAGCCCTTCGTTTTTCACCCCCCTCTGATTCGGTGGATACGCCAACCACTTAGCACTACTCTTAGGGACAACTTTAGTGAACGACGTACCCTCTACCTAATTGCTGTCACCTTGGGGGCATTTCGCTCCTCCTCGGGAGAAGTGCAGCATGTCTTCGTCCGGACCACCGCCACCACGGTTTCGGACGGGGTCACTCGCCCTTTGTGGCCGAGGTCAACTCCTCTGGTGCTAACAACCCACATCAGCTGCTTAGTAGCCACGCCCCCACGCACGGATTGCGTAACGGAACGTAAGACGCGCAGACGACGCAGTGCACGACGACGTAACCTCACTCCTCATTCCTCCCTGATCCCGCACGCGCTATGCAACAGCCCTCGTCCTCGGAATCCGAGGCGAACGCGCCCCTGAACCAGCGGTTTCCGCCATTTACGCCCTCGACTCCCCAGCAGCAGCTGCAGCAGCATGTTCAGCAGCGGTCGCTCGTCCTTCCCGGCATGGGAATTCAACGTCAACTTCCGAATTCGTCGCTGTATCCACCGGCTCTGTTGGCGCAGATGTTCCAACCGTATTTCAACGGCGTTTTTCCGCCACCTGAATTTGCTTTCCACTTCCTGAACCAGCCCACAACGTCCTCGTCGACACAGCCGAAGCCTCTGGAGCCATCGGCGCCGTTTTCAAAGCGAATGGCGACCATGCAGCACACTTCAGAAGACAGGTGGGTATTCCACTAGGCATATTCTTACTGGAGCTTTTTGCATTTTACCTCATGCACGGTTTTTAGAGACTCTGGTAACGAATCGCTGAGTTACGCTGGTTCGCCTCCACTCTCCGGCACCTCTTCCAACGAGTCTTCACGGTGAGTTGCCATTTTTAAAGTTCGTGATTTTTTTTCAAAAATTTTCCCTTCTACAGATCGAATTCCTTCTCCGTGTCAGCACTGCTGAAGACGGAACTTGTTGCCAAGGCCAGGACAGCCTTATCATCAGTGGACGAGGGTAAGCCTCAGCCGATGCAAGGAGCGGGTCCCGTTCAGGACCAGCAGGTTCAGATCCATACGCCTACGCCGGTGAAGCCACAACCGCATCACCATCATCAGGCGATTCCGCCGCACCTACAACATCATCTACAGATGCAGGGCTTTCAGTTCCCTCATAGCTCAGGTACTTTTTAGCCTTAAGTGAATAGATGCATGGGAATGAAGATGTGTGCTCTAGACTTCAGAGCAGCCTTCTCGGGCAGTGATCGATTAGGCTAATTGCAGCACCTGGGCCTCCTCTCCAGCAACTCTCGAACTTCTGCTTCCCGCCAGGAGCATCCGGACCGTTGACCCCTCAGCGACCGCCGCAGCCGCCTCAACAGCTACAGCATGGCAATTACCAGGATCAGTTCAGGGTAATACTTTGATCCTCAAGGAGATTGCAGGGCTTAACGCCTCAGTACTAATGTTACGAAGTGGCGAGGTGTAGACACTTGTAAATTACACATACAAACTGCGCTTGTTTAAAGTCCAAATGGGATGGCTTTATAGAAGTTGATGACCATAAGGAAATTGCTTGCAAATAAAAAGTGAGTAAGAAGTTTCAGTATACCATACTGAAATTGACATGAAACCATAGCGAAAGTACAAAATATTTGGATGTGAATTCATCACGTTCATATTTAAGGCGCACGTGTGGAGGACGAGTGTAATGCCCTGGCATTCGACCTAATACTGACTAGGTTTTTGCCGCCATCCTAGAGCAAAATCAAGAACGGGTTGTCACTTGCTAGCTGTCGCCCTTCCCCTGAAAGTGTGAGGGGCGCCTGGGTAAACTTTCAGAATAGTCTCAGAAGAAGAACGTTAATAATGAGTATCACCATTGAAGGCAAAGACACTTCAGTAGTGAATTGAAGTAATGAATAACTTACCATCCACTCACATTCTAAGTCACTGCAGATTGTTTTGAGTAGTAAGCGCTAGAGAAAAGTCTGTTATGTCCAGAAACGAGCATGTGCGAATAACTCCAGTTACAGTCATTCTTCACCATGGGGATGCCGCCAGTGAACGACGTGCCGAACCAGCGCGACGTCTGCGTCGTTTGCCACGACAACGCCAGCGGATACCACTACGGTGTGATGAGCTGCGAGGGATGCAAGGTAACCTTCTGGTCATCCTGTTTTGTAGTCGGCTCTAAAGCTTCCGAATTTAATATGGTTTATTTTTATTTTTCACATACATAGAACATTATTAAAGTTCATCCTGTCAGGGCTTTTCAGCTACTTCCTGTTGGACCGTAAACTAATCAAATGGACCTCTCCTGCATCCTTCCGAAATAAAATTCAATTAAAGTTCAAGCATGAAATTTGAAATTTCATACATTCACATTTGAACAGTTACGCCACCTAAAAATTGAATAAACATTTGCTTAATAATTGCGGCAATCGCTCCTTCGTCTAGGCAGGCAAAAAGTCACTAGGCCGCGGTTAGTCATGCTGTATGTGGTATGGCAATCATGGCTAGAAGAGAAAATGAGAAATTGATATTTTTGTTTTCAGTGTATTTATTTTTATTTTTCGAATTTCTCAAAATATTTCAAATAATTGTTAAAAATCATTTCAAAATAGCTGCACGTTAATCACTAACAAATTGAACGACTTGAGTTGAATTGAATTGAATTTTTTAATTAACTCTATGCTAACACGTACCATTTCTTGTTGTACTTTTCGCTCCCAAGAATACTATTGTAACTACGTTGTAAAAGCTATACCTCAAGTATAATAAGCCTATCTTTTTATTTTCGTAACTACTCGTTTCCTACACCGAATTCCCTTCACACCCTTTTAAAATCTGCGAAGCCTTGTAAATGGTACCAAGTTCATTTACCTCTGGCTTTAGGGTTTCTTCCGAAGAACGGTGCAGAAAAACATGGACTACGTCTGCCACAAGGAGAAGAACTGCCCGGTTGATCGAGTGAGCCGAAACCGATGTCAAGCATGCCGATTCCAGAAGTGCATCGACAAAGGCATGTCGAAGGTGAGCAACTCGTCTGCTGCTACATTCCTAACTGAGGTTATGTTCTGCTACTGTGTGCTTGTTCAGCACCGTCGCATCTATGCACCCTATCGAAATTGTTCAGTGTTATACAGACAGAGTTGTGAGATCTCCGATTTCATTTACTTGGTCGAGAATATGAGTGAGCTAGCGCGAGAATAAGAAATTTTGAGGCGCTATCACACGGCCCTGTAGTAGCATAAAAAATCAGATCCTAAGATCATATTCTCAGTTCCTTTTGTTGATAGGTCAAACCTAAAAATTGCTTTTCAAGGCGACATTCCAGGAATCCGTGCGACAAGACCGCACTCGGAAACGCAAGACGCGTGACGACGACAAGGACTTCGAGCTGGATGAGACACGAACACTGATGAGGATCGTCGAAGAGGTCACGCAAGCCTATCAAGAGACCTTCCCCGAAGGCGTGGCTATCCAGAGTGTGGAGGTAAGACCTGAATTGACCAGAGGTTCACTTTTTGTTCGAGTAGAGGAGCTACATTTATTTCTTTGGAGGGCTTAGACATTAAAAGGCTCGTCGAAGTACACACAGACGTGGTTTTTGAATATTCGATAGGAAAAGGCTTGACTGGATAAAAAGTCGAACTCCATGGCTAAATTCTGTTTAACTCGGATTTCGAGACTCCTAGAGAGAAGGAATCATTTAAAATTTGTTTTCTGTTATTTTTATGTTCACATTGAGAGGTATTCCAGCAATGCACAACTGGGCTACTACAGCCATTTCTTAAGCAGGTTCTACGGAAACCGTAAGAATCGCGATGGAAGTTTCGTAGGATGTAGATGTAGGTTGTGCTGCAGTAGAAAGAACCTCCATAACAACAGCTCTTAGTGAAAGAAATCTCTAATTTCCGATGTGGCAGGTGGAAGGAAAAGGCAGATGAGTCGCGCTCGAAACCGTCTTTATGGCTAAAAATCGTTGTTTAGGATATGACTCAACGGGTGGGCCGGTTTGTTTCGAAGATCTCGTTGTTCAAGGAGTATTCAGAAGACACGCTGGCGGCGAAGGTGCGGGAAGGCACAGGCGGATGCATGGTTTGTTGTTCACTCATTCCTCTGTTTTGCTTGCCTACAAATTTCTACCGTCTTTGTGAGCAATAGCCTCTATGCAGTATACCAGACAAGTCTCTTTGAACGAGCCACATGGGAAATAGAATAGCATTGTCGGCTGCTGAGATTCTGCGTGGATACTAGAGGTCTGCATTGGATAAAAAAGCGCATTACAGCTGCTTCGACGGGCGTTCGCTGGAGACGACTCCTCCGCTGCTGCCGACGGCCAGACGACCCTGGTGGAGCGCCTGCGCAGCGGCCTCGGGCACGTGGACCTGGACGAGCTGGCGCTGCTCAGCGCCGTCCACGTCGCCCAACCGGGCGGCGTCCACGGCAACGACAGCGTGACCCTGAAACTGACCGAGTGCCTGCAGGCGCAGGTCCGCCTCAACAACCCGGACAAGGAGAACGCGAGCAAGTTCACGAGGATGCTCTTCAAGCTGCCGCTGCTTGACACACCCAACTCTTGACGAGTCCAAAGCACCATAGTATATCGTATCGATAATTGTACTAAATCATTCTAATAAGATACGGGTAGTAATGAATGAACTGATCCTCGATTTTGAGGCCTATGCTCAGATACGCAGACTGGCATCTACTGTATTATAATCACGTGTATGGAAACGTTGTGCTGAGAATCGGGTGCGGATTTACAAAGATATCGGTTGTACACGTGTTTTCAATGCTCAGAATAGCGATGCTTTGATGAGAGCATCCAGTATCTCATGGTTACGATTGTACAGAATTTTATTTCGAATAAAATTTAATAAATGTTGGACGCTGAAGTGTGACTATGGAAGAAGCAAAGTGAAGTCTTCGTCGTCATAACAGTTCTCACTTCTTAGGGACAGGGATGATGTATAATTTGCTGCGTCGAAGAGATGCATCTTCCGGCCCTGGAGGCTCCACGGAAAATGCGTGCGTACAACTGCTTACAAGACCAGACATTAGGCAGTTCTCACCCAGAAAACTGCTTCGCCGAACATGTGTACGATATTGCGGGCTGTCAAAACCTCGTAAATCCCCATGTTTGGCAACCCACTTGACACTGGAATAAGAAAAAAGGGACCTGTTTCTATTTGGAGAATGAAGAACCTCCGCATGCCGAGCCGATGCCTTCTGAACAGAAAAAATTCAGAGAATGAGACTTTTGCGTATCTTACGGCAATGAAAGAAAACCATGTGGGAACTGTATCCTGGCACATCGCTAGAAATCGACGTGAAAAAGGAACTCGCAGACCCCTTTTTTACTACGCGAAGTTCCATTCTTCCTTTCAGCCTTCTTGCACTAATGTCATTGACATCAAAACTTTTCAAAGCGCGAAAAGCATGAAGCATTTCGAAGAACGTGGGCAAAACTACCCTCTCAAGCAGTCCTCCAGGAGCCTGGACATCACTTTGAAGAGTTTATTTGTTAATCTAATCTGATCCAAAAATGTTTTTTGGATGGTCCCGAAATTCTTAGGGCATTAGTTACTGTATTACTTTTAGAAGCGCGAAAAGCAAGAAAGATTTCGGAGAACATAACAGCAGGAGAGTCAAACTCTTTCAGTGTCATGCAAAAACTGCGCCACGCTTTTGTTCATTCTGCTTGTTTTTTTTTCTACTTGTAAACGCGATCTACACGAGGGTTTTCAGCAAGCCTCTCGGCAGAAAGGCCCCGAGATTATCTCAGAAATTGGTATCCACGTGATCTTCCGCTTAGAGTACTTCACAAATCACATCGTTTCTGCGCTCCTTGCTCGTCAAGCCTAGATTTTCTAAGAGGCACCTCAAGTTCAACAAAACGTTCGACGTTGCACGATGTTACAGCTGCCACTCGTCTCGCGTACAAAAAGTTCTTGTAGTTTTTGTAGTTCGCGTACAAAAGTTTCAGTTCTTGACCTGTGTGATGTGAAGAAAAAACAACCTTTCAATATTCATCGAACAGATGGCAAATCATGGACGAAAATCAACAATTTCACACACTATTTCACACACATACACATGCGACTCTTCACCACGCCTGCAAAGTTCCGCGCGGACGAAAAGAGCAATCAACTGAACTGAACAGAACGCATCTGAGATTTCGGGGCACAACAATCAACCTCTCGCGCATAACAACGGCATCATTTTTAACCGGTAACCTTTTCGAAGAGATGAAACAGCAACAACAACGTAGAAATGAAGTTTTGAGAACGATGCGAAAATGCTTGAAGCCCTGTCTAGGCTAAAAACGACACCTAAACACACTCGCACTGAACCGTTAAAGCCGCGCTTGCACACTGAATATGAATTGATTACTGGAGACGATGACGACAGGTAATTGCTAGCAGGAATTTCGCGTTTGAGCAAATCAATGAATAAAACTACCGAGACTGAGATGAATGCTCTACAGAATGATTTCTCGTCGAGCCGACTTTAACACAGTTAACAACCTAGCAAATACCCTAGCACAGCGGGGAAAGGACGGAAGAAGGAAAGGAAATGAAATGTGTCGTTCACTCACTGGGACGCGTTACTCGTATTCAACCGGCTTAATGTAGGAAAAACAAATGTGTAACCGCATTCTTTTAGTGCTTTTAGTTAGACGAAAACTTAGGGAAGTAATAAAACAGAGTGGAAATCGTTGCGAGTAAAGTGTGGGGAGAAGAGTAGACACTGCGCACACACACCTCTCACAAACCCGCAGCGGTAAATACGAACAAAGGCGAATAAACGGCGAGAAAGGGACCAGGGAAGGAAGACTGAGAACGGGGTGAGGGGAGAGGGAGGTCGAGTAAAGCAAGAAATCTACTACAATGACAGGGACTCTTTCACGCCAACAAACAACACTCTCACGGGGATATCAGAGGCGTACCTCACTAGACGGGGACTAATCTGTTTAGGGAAAGCACAGTGCAATCCATGGCTGAACCAGTCGTACTCATGACGCTGGAATTGCCGCCGCTACCGCCTTGCGCATCTCCTTCGTCGCCCAGATGGCCACCGACTTCGTCTTCGATGTGCGGCTCTTTCGTCCTCGGCCGAGAAGTGCACTTACCTGAAAGGACGACGATGAATGTCGTAGATGACTTGGACCTCAAACGGCCGAAATGGATGGAAATCAAGCAGAAAACTTATTCACCAGTTAAAAAGGATCAATCTAAAGGTGAAACGACAGCTGCTCTTAGTTGAACATAATAACCGTAAAACGATTAGCGCTAAAAAGCCCTCCAATGTCTAAGCTGTGGAGCAAATGTTGACCAATAGAGGTATGATAAGGCTCCAGAGAAGGAATGGCTTCAATCTCGCTTGAGCTACTTTCTTCTTTTTGAAGATCTATTCCAGGGTGTCGTGAGTGTGATGATGAATGTCGTAGATGACTTGGACCACACCCGGCCGAACTATTGCGCGCAAGGTAGGCCATTGTTCGCTCAAAATCTCTTTGTAGCAGTACATCTCCATGGTATCACTTGTCATTTTAAATCGCCAGAAACACTAAAACTCCAGCGCACACTGAGCTCACCTTCTCGTTGGATAGCGTTGGAGTGATTTGACCGCCGTACAGCACAACGAGGTCGCCAATTAAGCCAGCTACGGTAGCTACTAGGGCGTCTGACGCAGCCACCGGATGCGTCTCACAGCACCTGAATTTTCCATCTTTAAAGGGCAAAAGAAGCGCAAAGGGGAAGGCGGACTTACTTCGCAATCATCTCACACATCGGTTGCACAAAGCGGCTCAACGACTGCTTAGCTTGGTTCTTCTGAATGAGTTGCATACGCAAAAATTTGGAAATCAGATAGAATAGATATACGCATGGCATCACTACTCATCCTTGTCACTAGCAATAGCCCTATTGTCCCCTATAGTTTTGTAGGAAAGAACACTCACCTTCTCCGGGTCAGTATCGGAGCCGGCTGGTCGCATTCCTTGCAGAATTCCCGTGTACGCAGTGATGCAGTTCTCACGCAACTTGTCCACGTAGTCCACCTGGTCGTAGTCTTGCTAAAAGGCATGAGATATGATAGTATTGTGTCGTCTAGAAAACTGTGGGAGAGATTAAGAAAAAATGGCCTTGTGCCAAGCCAAAAATTGCTGTATTTAAGCAGCTTTGGCACCCTCGAACTCCGCCTCCCGTGAACTCTTATTCATGCTTCTTAGTGGTTCTTCTATCACTACACGCCTACCATCCGAGAAAACCCCCTTTTAGGCACTCAGGTTGCCTGCAGTATTTTAGACGAAACACTGGGTGCGGCCTCGATCCTGTACCGACACGAAGACCTTTGGACGAATGCGGACGCCACAACGTTCATTTTCCCAAGCGACGACCGAACGGTGACTTAAACAGCCATCAGATGCGGCATTCTCATGGCTATTACTGCTGCCGGTCAGCATAATCTCCTGCACCTTTGGTTTTCTTTGCCTCCTTTGTTTCTCTCGGGCTCCGGTCCGCGAGAGTTCGCGACCTCCTATTGCGTCATCGGCCGCTTCCGCGTAAACAACATGACCCCAGCACACATGCCGTGCACATCATAGACGACCTTCACAGCGAGCCGATACACTCGTGGACTCAGGGATTTCACACTTCTGACGCAAGCCATAAGGCAGAATCCCATCCCAGACGGGAGACAGGGTTCGAGTAGATAGTAGAATAGATAGTAGAGGCACTGTGTAGCTACCCAGACGGCTCACGACTTCAAGGACAGTTCAGGTGCAATATACCGCTTTGCTCATTTGACTTATACAGCAGGGTGTATCATTATTCCTGAAATCGTTATCCACTCCGGAAATTGCAAACACTGAATTAACAAACCTCTCTTCCTGGGTTTAGCGGTTCAAAATCGCCCTCATGTAATTTTTGACCCATGTGCCATGTAATGAGCAAACTAAAAATTATTAAGGAAACAACAAAATCTCTACTAAATGTCGAAGAGTTAGTAATCTAACACAGCCTAACCTAGGAGCAGCGATAGCATCGCCAAAGGGCAAGCAAGTCGAGCCGCTGACCCCACGTTGTTTACAGATACGCCGTCGCGACCTCATGCAGCAGAGATGCCGTCTGTCCCCCACCTGACCGGGTCATCTCCACGGCCCCTACGTAACCTTACTGACCCCTTGTCTCCAAATCATGGGTGAATTCTGTGACTAGTACACCCTCCTGCCAATCAACTGTACACTCACACGATTTTCACGCGACCTTAACTGAGAATACTTTCTCGTAACATAAATCATTTAATTCGCAACCACCTTTCACACACTGATCAAGAGTACTCGATGGCCTCAAAAAGGATTTGTCTGGAAGTCTTTGAAAACTCAGAATAAAAGTCAAACATGAAGCGTGTTCGAACACTAAAAGCACCGAGATGCGAGAGAAATCAAGCTCCACGATCTCTAGGAGAGCATCGAAGACAACATTTTTGTAGTTTGGTTGATTTAGAATTCTCAACCTGTCTTTTTTTAACAGGAGAATTCTCCGCGAAAAATAACAACTACAATACAATTATAACCAGAAATCAAATCCACGAGAATGGGATAAAGGTACACGTTTATGACTCGCCTGGGCAACATACACCAATAAAGCTGGCATCGTAGACACTTTGGATCTCTACTCGGTCCACAGAGCCAGCTAGATCCAGTCCCGAGAGATAGTCAGTGTTTCAAATCTGTTTCTACGATACCCCGTGGAAGAAGATGCGCGGTATGTCGCGTAAAGCCAGCCACAAAGTCGTAGCCTAAGGCCGCCTTTAGATTTCATCCTCTGCCACCACAATGAATTTAGGTTAATCTCTCAAGAATAACAATGAGAGCACTGATTTTTGCGCATAAAATTCCTATACCTTTAGTTCAGGAAGGTTATTTATTTCCTACTAAACGATGCATTGCCTTAAGTTTCACGATTTCTCAATGCGTTCGCACAGTTTCGCATGTCTAGCTGATGGGCGTTCACTAAACATCGATTGACGAGTGTTCTTCGGAGTGTGATCGTTTTTGAGTACACCAGCACTGAATTGGCAGTGTAATTCAGTCTTGACCGCCCACGGCTTCCTAATAAAAGTGAAACAGGCCTGGCGCTCTGAAGTGAATCAAAATCTTGGACAGCCGCTCTGTTTCTTATTAAACAAGGAAGTTGGTTAACTGAAACACTCCACAAATTGTTGTTGCGATAGTGGTTGAAGAATTATTCCACGACTTGCTAATGAGTCGCATATACCCGCTATTTGGCCTTTGATGAAATGACAGGCGCCAGCACTGATGGTGGGTGGCAGGTTGATTTTTCTGCCACAATGCAATCGAAGTGTTTTGCTATGCTAAAAATTAGGAAGATCTTTTGGCAAAGAAAACTTACTGATAGGGAAATATTGCGCCACTCGCTTTTTGGCTCACAACAAACCGCGAGTTTTGCCTCTAGCTCTCGCAGCCTATTGTAGGCAATCAAATTTATTTGTCAAACTGAGTACCCAGCAATCCCATTCACAAAACTCAAGTAATCTTTTAGAAAAAAAAAACACCAAGTATATGGCATCTATGTTATCCAAGTGAAGATCACGAAGCCCCGTACGCAAGTAATATGGCGCAATCTCAGCGCATAACCCACCATGAGATTTCAGTATCTCGCTCTTCGGCCTGACCTAGAAAACTACAAAGCCGCAGCTAAGAGGATAAGAGTATAACGACTACTAAAACAGTGCGTGCATATCCTTGAGACAACTGTATTCAGCTGAAAACTCTGGCACTCCCAAAAGTCTGACCAAAATCCTCGTCCAGGTAAGCTGAAGCGATGAATCACATAGCAATCTATACCACAATGCTACAACTGAACCACTGCCACATTTCACACCTAATGATATGCAAGAGTCCGCACGAACGAAGGGATGTTCGCTCATGAGAGCAGATCCCGATCCCCTAGGCCGGTAAATCGTGGCGAGACACGACTAGAAATGATCATCCGCTGCAAACCACTGCTTAGGGCAAATACGCGACGTGCCGCACCCTTCATACTACATCGATAAAGGATGCGTGTTGTTTCCCACAAACACCGAAATCTATTTTTTAGCCTTCACGACCCCACAATTACAATTACACACAAGCGACCAAGACCAGAAAGTGGTGCTAATAGTGCTAACCGGATTTGTCACCACAGCAGCTGTAGAGGCATCCTTGAGCATGGACATCACAATATGAATGTATCGCTCGAAGTGTTCACCAATGGCCAGGGCAATATCTCCGAAGCAGCCGAGGATAGTCACTTTCACATCTTTGTCCAGTCGGGGGCTCTGAACACACGAGTGGTTCACCTTTCTGCTCAACTGTAACAACGGAAATGGCTTTTGATACTCAACAGGAGCGGACGGACAAACCTGCAGACTTTGAACGAACGTATTCATAACTTCGTCAAGGACTGGTGCGATGTTTACTTCTAGAGCGCGACACATATCGGTGACTAATCCCACTGCAGCAGCACAGACCTTAACAAAACACTGACATTAGTGAGAAAACCACGAGAAACGTCCAGCATTTTTACCTGGGGCTCTTCGTGGTTGGCCAACGCTCGTATCAGATGCGGCTTCAGAGCGTCAACGTAGGCGATGAAGCCGTTGTTCAACGCTGTAACACTGAACTTTGGGAGAGGACGTAGGATGAAGCCAAAGAAAAAAGCCTACTTTCTGCCAGGACAGAAACCGCCAGCAGTGCCTCCTCCATCACACTTCCACCTCCTTTGTTGTTCGACGTGCGGTTCATGATTTGCACGAGACCATTCATGACATGCTCACCCACGAGAGCCGCATCCTCTGGTCGCATCTTTCGCAGAACAGACTGTAGCGTGGCACACAACAGCGATTGCAGGTCCATCAGTTGGTTCTGAAATCTGCCGTAGAAGAAAGGCAAGACTGACGTTGTCCAAGGAAAAAGACCTTGTCGGAATTCGACGTCGTTGTCGCTTCCATGCTCAGCAGCTGCTCGAGCTTCTTCAGCATTAGCACTGTTGTGTTTTGCACGACGGGATAGCAGTCCTTTGGTGAATTCTTGATCAGCTCCATCAGAGTTTCGAAGGCCGCAAGTCGCAAATTCGACTGATTCCCGTCGGTTCTGAATTTAAAGCATAAAAAGGTCGTAGCAGTAAGGCTAGGGGGAAAGTGGCGGGTTTTTATTAAGTCCCTTAGCTACTAATCGCATAACTTTGAATTTGAAGTGGGCAAGGCACTGGATATGTCCGTACAGTCCCCGAACGTAGGAAGAATCCACTAGAGCGGTGTTTCCTTACCGCGAACGTGAATTAGAAGGTATTCTAATGCCTATGATTAACGACTCACTTGCATCGGGCAAGATCCAAAACTTCCCCTTTGCGTCCTAGTCAGGATGCTACATCATCACGCCACACTACCAGCGCTATTAAAGTAAGACAACGTCACTAGATGCCCTCGTGAGAATCGTCAGCCGTCACTAGCTATCAGGGATGTGCGTAATTTCGATTTACGGTGATTTTTGACAACGATATACGACATTTCGGATCGTAAATCTTAAATATTCGTAAATGTGATCTTCGATCCACAGATTTCAGTCCTCCACATAACGCGTACAATTCGGGTTATAACGATGCAGCCACTTTTGGTGAGTTCTCTCATAGCTCTCCTAAGTTTTTTAATGTTCTGGTGTAGCTCTGTGACAGAAAAATGCAGCTTTATTTTGTAGGCCGCTCGACTTCGACTCATATCTCTGCTTACCCTACTTTTTCGAGCAATAAACGGTTGAATTGAAAATACAAACTCCTGAAGATGAAACTGGACTAGCCCTCTTTCTGGTCGCGCTCTAGCACAAGATCTGACATTCTAACTGCCTGAGATTTTATTCCAGTCCACAGAAAGGCATGCGAATTCGTCTTGTAGGGGAAAGTGATACTATCGCCTGCTGAACTATTATACATTCCACTCTCTAACCAACGCCTAGTCAACTTGGAACTTTTTTCACCACTTTTTATAAACGATTCTTCCCAATCCACACGAGTGGAACTTATGGAAGGCATCAAGGAGTGCGGGACTTGATTGGAGGCGGGTTGTGGAATAACTGCTAAACTGCTGGAAAGAGTAAAGCACTCATGTTTCCATGTGACTATCACTTCATACACGTCATGGATCGGAGTGTATTCGCATATAGCGTGCGACCCTATACAAAATTTTAGAGATATTTCAAGAAAAAGTGTGTAAAAAAGCATAGTTTATATGCCAGCTAAAGGCTAGATAGAATGCTGCATATGTTTGCTCGTTCAAACGATGTAAACTATTTGTTTGGGCACCGTACTTATGCGTTCTTTTAAGACAGCGTTTTTGAACAAGCAGCTTAATGCAATTTTCCTAAAACTCGTCCAGCTTGATTTTAAAGGTATTGATTGATTTTTGTGTCTTCCAGCTGAATTAGAAAGTGTCCAGCTCGAGCTGAAAACAACCTAATGAAACACATAAAAGTTCGTATAGCTGTAACATAATAGAAGAAAATCTAGGAATATAAGTGAAGCACCTGTTACGATTTACGGTTTACGACCTACGAATTTTCGAATTTTATTTACGCATACCACTGCTAGCGATATTGACGAGCCAATCGCTGATATATAGGCATGGTGCCGGTTAAGCTGAGAGCTTTGCTTAAGACTAGAGTGGATGTTGAAAAGGATATAGTTTCCCTTGGTTCGATAGCGCTGTGCTCCTGCGCCTTCTAAAGTGTTGGCCTTCATCCTCCTCGGTCACTCCGGACGACATTCCACTAAGCTTTATTCAGATGGTTGCTGATGTTATTTGTTCTCCGCTGGCATACATTTTTAATCAGTCTCTTATGCATTCTCAGATCCCTGCGCGCTGGAAGCATTCTTTTATTACACCGACTTTTAAAAAAGGCGACCACTCGAACCCTGAAAACTACAGGCCTGTTAGCGTTACCTCTATATTTTGTAGACTCTTTGAGAAGGTTCTTAGGACACACATTATGGAGTTTGCAGAAGGAGCTGGTATCTTTCCTTCCGGACAGCATGGATTTAGGAAGGGAAGTTCGGTTGAGACGAATCTGCTGGAATGCCTTAAGGACTGGGGTGGTGCTTTGGATAGGAGGCTCAGTTGTGATGTAGTTTACTTTGACTTTTCTAAGGCGTTTGATCGTGTTTCGCACAAGAAACTCCTTCTCAAACTGAATAGGCTTAACTTTCACCCTGTCATTGTGAATTGGATAAGGGAGTTTTTGAGCAATCGAACGTTTCAAGTCCGCCTGGGTCAGTGCTATTCCGACGTCATGTTGGCCGGTAGCGGGGTACCTCAAGGTGGTGTTCTATCACCGATTTTGTTCAATCTCTATACCTCGGACTTGCCCAGGATAGTTGAACCCAGTGGCGTTCTGTCAAGGTGTATGCGGACGACACTAAGCTTTATAGGACAATTATCAGTTCAGATGACGCTAGAAGTCTTCAGGAGGCCGTTAAGCGCTGGTCCTATGGAGCAGGGTGTGGCAGCTTCCACTGTCTCCGAGCAAAACTGTTTGTATGTCACTCAGCCGCGGACAATCGCCGGACACGCGTGAATATTTCATTGACAATTTTCCTATCGCGACCGTGGACTCAAAGACATAGGGTCTCACTACGATGCGAAGCTTGATTTCTCGGAGCATGTGACCATTTGTTGCAGACGTGCTCAGCATAGGACCTATCAGATATTCAAAGGCCTTACCACCAAGAATAAGAGTGTGTTGCTTAGGGCTTATAAGACTTACGTTCGACCGCTGGTGGAGTCATCCACCTCGGTTTTTCCCCCAGTAAGAAAACTCTTTTAAACCTTATAGAAAAGGTACAGAATAATTACACTCGCAAAGTTCTTATTCGCATTGGCGGGTTCCTTTACTCTAAGGTACCTAAAGCATCGATCAGAAATAAATACCTGGGTCTTCACACATTGGCTTCTCGCAGGAAAATCTTTTATATTTGTAGGGTTTATAAGTTAATCCAATACTCGCGCTTCGGAGGCTCTAAATTCTTTAATCTACGTGCTTCTCAAACTAAGGGGGAGCCGGAGAAGATTACCATCTGTCGGCCTAGGAGTAAGCTGAAGGTGTCGCTTTTTCCGCATAGGGCAGCCAGCGCATACCTGAAGGCGACGAGATGTATGCCGTCCTCCTTTTCCCTAGGTCAGCTTGAGCGATCTCCTAAGAAGTCGCAGTTGAGTTATGAAGTTTAACACTTTACAATCCTCCCGTTTTATTTGGTTTGGCTAACCAGGCTTTTCATTCATGACCTAATTAGTCACAGATCTGAAACTGGCTTGACTTGCTCTACGTGTGTCATCATTTAGTTGCTTTACATGTGTTCGATTTGCTTTAGGTCTCCTCACGTTGTTCCGTTGTTCTGTTGTTTACTTTTTTTCTGACGTTTGCGCTTATCGCGAATGTATTGAATAAATAAATAAATAAAAGATGTTAATGCTGCGGCTTGGGTCGCTACTAAGCATTCCCTTTCCAGCATATGATGTCTGGAGCAGAAGCCTTAGCCTTGAACAAAAATGTAAAACAATGAGCAGACCTCTGTTTTTGAGGCACATAGAAGTTCTAAATCGTAGAGACTCTATGAAAACGCATGTTATGCTGTTATAGGGGCATCAAGGTGTTAGAAGAACGGTTTGTCGCGATGAAAGCTGCTGTGCCGCCCAGCACCCGAACCCGCAACCTCTGTGGGACGCTCAGGGTACCACCAGCGCTGTTTGTCCGAGCGCAGGACACATTATATCTTTGTTGCACACGCGATATAGGGATGAGTTGTTAGCTAATATCAGCAAGGTGCCGAACATGCTGAATGCCTTACTAAACGGCGACACTGCAAATGCTGTTTCCGATGAAACAGCGCCAATGGCACAATGGTGCAAGCATCCTGTATAGGAAGGGGAACACGCGGGTTCGTGTCCCGCCTGGCTCGTTTTGATTGCAGAATGGTTCCACGCAGTAAATCAGCAGATACAAGTGTGACATTAAATGAAAGTAATCTACCATTTCATTTCGCTAGGAGACATTGTATGTGGTAAAAAAATTTATCAGAGTTCTCATTACCATGAGGAACAAGAAGGCTTAAAGCTTGATTTTTAGAGGTAAGCGATACCTAATACCGGCAAGTCCAGCTGTTGAAAGAGCTCAGTTATCAGTTTACCCAGTGCTGTGTTAATTAGGTTATTCAATTGTGGCGGGACAATTCCGTATTCCTAACCGATATAGGCGCACTTGTAACTTGGGAATCGGTGCATATGCGCAGATTGGTAAGCACAGCGATTCAAAGCGAAGAAGTGCTGTAGTCCCCATTCATTCCGTTTCTTAACGAGAATAAGAAGGTTAACTCTTCTTTTGAGAATGATCCAAGTGCTGTAGCCACTGTTCAAGAGAATAGCTAGGAGCACATAGAGCAATAGCCAACCTGTCAGTTGTCTTAATCAACTCGTCAACCATGGCTCCGAAGCACGGCGACAAAGCGTAGGTGTCTGGTTGTCCACTGCTATCAGTTCCTTGGCCACATGCATTATCATACGCAGCTTTAACCAGCGATACCAGAGCCTGAAGCAGATCACCAGTAAACTAATCTAGACTCCCCCTCGAATAACCGAATCTCTGCGATCTGCTTACCCAGCAAACATTAGCGGCCACCCTCGGTTCTTGTTGAAGACCTTGGCTGAGAGTGGGGAGGAGCCGCGCCAGCATGCCATCCTTGTTGATGATATCAGGGCATATCTCGAGCACACGA
The DNA here is from genome assembly GCA_947396885.1 of Heligmosomoides polygyrus polygyrus. Taxonomy (NCBI): domain Eukaryota; kingdom Metazoa; phylum Nematoda; class Chromadorea; order Rhabditida; family Heligmosomidae; genus Heligmosomoides; species Heligmosomoides polygyrus. Next base: position 70,325,395 of record OX377205.1, on the reverse strand, counting down.
CCAATCGTCCAAGCTGCAGTGTCCCGGATGGTAACCTAGACGATAATGCAGAATTTGGATAGTATAACGAAGTCCTTGTATATGAATGAGAACTCGCAGCTCACATTCTTCTCCGACATGCTGTCAATGAGCGCCGGGATCGCTTCCTCAACCAATGCCATCAGCTTGGCGGGATCGGGGCCGTCTAGTATGCTGCCGAACGCCATTATGGCCGCTTCCTGAAAATGATTGAATCAACAGCGTTGAACGACACTGGCTTAGTCTACTTGATCTTCACTGACCTTATACTTCCAATCAGTACTGCTGAAATGCTTCAGGAACGGTATCACCGCGTCAAGGATTGTGTCACCGGTGCACTGAGCCATGAGCATAATGCAAACGCCGGCCGCTTTCGACGGAGTCCAGTCGTCATCATCATCACTTTCATCTATATTACACTTCTTATGCAGCTCCTAAGCCAAACAGCAAGGGATGCCTGCTCACCTTGATGCGTAAGGATCTGCAACATAAGCGGGCAGATATGAGACACAGCCCCCTTCGCATAGTGCCGGGAAACTTGCTCCGGAACTCTGTTATTCTCGGCAGCCTGTAGAACGAAGACGGTTTGGCGCGCATCTTTTGGAGGACAACGTATGACTAAACACACCTCTTCGGCCTCCAAACTCAACGTGATCTCTTCCTCGCAGACATTCGACCAGAACTCGATTCCTTGCAAGGCCACTTCTGGCACATCAGAGTTTATCGCTTGGAGGGAAATCTGCAGTGGAAAGATAACAATCAGTACAAGGAAATAATTGACCTCCAAATGGTCCATAGAACTACCCACAGCAAACAGCGCTGATGCCATGTATTGCTCCATAAATTGATAGTACAGCGACATGATCCGGACCAAGCATTGCAGGGCGGCCACTTTGACATGCGTGTCAGTACACTGAGTGGCCTCGCAAACGACTTGCATTATTATATGCCTCTCAGCCTGAAAATGTAGGCATGGATTACTAGGGAAATAGCACATCAGTCACTTTCATGGCATAGCGTGATCTTTCCGAACAGAATCAAAAATCCGAAGAACTGGGATTACATAAATTTTAAGAAAAGCCGGTATCCACCCCGGTTAACAATCTAGTAGCCTGAAGGAGTGATAACATACCATGTAAGAGTCGACTCCGTAAACAAGCAAGACACAGAGGAAGAGGGAAAGACGACGAACAAGAAGAACGAAAGAAGTAGAAAAGGAAGAATCAGAGGGAAAAGAAGAAGAAGAGATGATGTGAACCTTGTGAGTCCTACACATCAAAAGTAGAAGGAAGACCATCGGCTACCTTCGACGATCATGTAGTTAATCGATAGAGTGCCACAAGCATGGTAAAACCCTATCGATGCCCTTCTCTAGTGAACCTCAGTTCTTTGGTACACGAGGATGAAACGTCTTAAGCCGAAGATTAACAACCTGCCACAGGTGTGCAATACCGATAGTTTTAAACCTTTCCAATGCTGTCCCAAAACGAGTAATCGCTTTGTTTCTGCCGTTTTCGCACTCGAGCACAGAATGCTCTGTTTAATAAGGAATAGTAACGTTCACAGCCCCCATAGCACGAGTGAGTTCGAGAGGAAAATGTCCTTAATCGCCGTCTACCTTACAGATAAGGCCTCTACTATTGCTCGTTGACCTTGCGCCTACACGCTATAGACTCCTAAACAGCGATAAGAGCAAAACGCCCAAGATCTCGGACAGCAGCTGTTAGCTGTCACATTGAGGTTTGCCACGCGAGCACTTATCGGTCTTTTGCCTGACGAAGTCGGGTTCCATTCCAGCGTTTCATTGAGCGGCCAAAGCGGACGCTAATGTAGATAGCACAGCGGTAAGTGAAATGAATGGGCAACTGGTGTCCTCAGATTGGTCGGCGCATGTCTTGAAGCGCCCCTTGCATTTCGCCAGACAAAGCCCGATAAGTCCCCTCACCGTTTAAAAACAAAGCTTAAATTAGTAAAAAAAACTATCACATTCACTCACCTCCATCCCAAAGTTCTTTTTCGTGAACTCCAACGAGTTCAGAAGGGCGTTCGTTGCAGCCAATCGCACATGAACTGACGGCTCTTCCTTTCGCATACCGTGAACAATTGCCGTTAGAATCGAATTGGACTGTTGTTCAAGTACCTTAAGCGAAGATTGCGATGGAAAGATGCCGCTAACGTCTGGCAACCTTTGCAACAACCGAAGAAACATACTGAGGCATCAATGTCGTTACAGATGTAGCCCAAGGTCTCGAGGGATGACTCTTTCAGAGACGCTGTACTCCCCGGATTTGTGACGCTGGTACGCAACGCATCGATAACATCTGGCCAGTGCTACAACAAAATGCGCTATAATTGAAGCGGGCACTGAACAGGAGAAGAAATGTTAGTCGAAAAGAGAACTAACACCGGATGGAAGCTCAGCACAGGCGATTGCGGCAACGCATTGTGCAGCAATCGACGGGCGAAACGGCTCAGTACCGAGCGTCTGCACCACTAACAACTTCACTTGATTCCGAATATCAGCCGGTAGTGCTAGCCATCTGGAATTACACATGAAGGGACGAGCAGTCAATATCCATATCGTATACTTTACAACCTAACATTCTTGGTATCTTAAACATCGCCACGAATGAAAGCCTAGGAGTTAACAACGGAGTTTCACTGATTCTAGAAGAAATTCTATAAATTCGTTATGGAAATGAATCACTATCATGTGAAGGGCGTATAAGATGCAGAGAGCAGCACAAACCATTCCACTCGCGCACTAAGTAGGGATCCTTAGGTTATTAAGGAGAATGTGTATAGCTGCTCAACTGCCTATATTTCTTGACCGATTGACTTATTGTTGGATCTAATCGATCGTCTGTGTTCGTAGCAGCTTTTCAACACACTAAGAAATACCAGATTATGGAACGCGAACACCCCTTAGGACGGTAACTGCTCGTGCACAGGACGGAGCTCTATGGTACAGCAACAAGGCCATACAGTAGAGCAAGAACTAGTCTTACATGGTATGGAAACCTCGTTCATTCTGTCGCTATTTCGACAGGTCTTGTCGCGTTCTAGTGAGATACGTCCTGACCACCCAAATCAGTACTGTGCTAAAGTAATCTGTATATGGATGGAACCAGAGGGCACCATCTAAAATTGTCGCCCTTTACAAATCCCAGGTAGAACTGTGAGCTGTGAAATTATAGTTTGTTCGTAACAAACTCAAAGGGAAAATAAGAGCTTGCTGAGAACTGCTCCAAAATATTTTCTTCTTCGTTTTGGTTTCAATGGTACCTTTTGTGGCTATTACATGCTTTTCACTTGTGCAATTCGATAAAACACACATAAATATGAGAGTGCACGAACGCTTCCCATTCCACCCCGTTTGCTACTTCCAATTTACGCAATGCTCGTCGATAGTTGCCATCACGATCCGAAGAAAGTTTGAGAAAATGGCCGAAAAACCCAATATCGCACGCGGATGGAAAAGAGGATTGGAACGAATGATAAATCGTAGTCACACAATCAATCTATGCAGTCGCGCCTAAACCGGAAGGTCGCGTGATCCCCCATCCTGGGGACAGTAGGGTTACTCATTTTAGTGAACAACTCACAGTCACATTTGGGAGTTAAGTCGCTAGAGCAGTGTAAAAAGCTAGGAACATATTCATGGTATAAACAATAGTGAATCTGAATATCTAAAACAAGATCTTTCTAGCTCACACCTGTTTAAATATTGAGCCCTCGTGTCCTCTTCCTTTGCATAGAGCACGTTCTTCAATTGCAATCCAGCCGCTTGTCGAGCAAACGGTTGACAGTTCTCCGAGCGAAGAATTACGCTCAGTTCTTTCACGAAAGAAGGCTAAACGACAAAAGACACTATGATACCATATGAGGATAGCAATAAATGGGACTACATACGAAGTCTCGGGTCGATGCGTCGCTCAAAAATTCTAGGGCTCTCTTCTGGTCTTCCTGATCTATAAATGGTGGTGACGTTTAATAAGCATCCAAGAACAATTATGTAGTCGAAAAAGGAAAGAGAAAGACATTTAATGAAGATCTCACTCACTTTGCGAAATAGTTTTCTGTAGCACATCTAGCAATAATTGAGCCATTTTTAAGAAAGGCTCCAAATCTATCGCAGATTATCTGAAATAAGACGAGAATACGCAAGAATAGGTCTGAGCAAGAGTTCGACTTCGAACAACCACGATGTGCAGCGGAATGCCAGAAATGTTCGAGAGATTATGAGCTGTGGTGCAGAGGTTGGACGTCCTGTCGACTAAAAGCCGTTTATTGGATCGAGAGCCTCCACCGCCTGAAATGGGAAAGCAGAAGCTCCACAACGAAACGAGAAAGATCGCCAACAAAAGCGGTTTCATCGCTCAAAAGTATTTGAAAGCTCCCGATACTAAGAGTGATGTTAAGGAGCGTCGTTGCGGGACCACCACGTTCGCAACGTTTCTCATTGGGTCGCCGATTTTGCTGCCCCGCGGATTTGCTGTACTCCTCATGAATAATTCGGTTTTGAAGCACCTGAAGGGTCCTATAGATGCCTGGGGAGGCAGATCCGATTCGTACTCGAGGGTTCTTAGCTCCTCTGGACTTAATGTTGTGCGAAGAGCCAGGGAGGATGGGTGTAAGGGCCCTATGATCGCCCAACACTGTTTTGCAGAGAGGAACGGCCTGTAATTGGTCTCGAGAGACCACAAATTTGTTTCATAAGTTCATACTTTCATCTACAGCCAATTAGGATCTAGGCAAGGAAAGGAACTCCGAGGTCTGGCTATCTAACTTACCCGTTCTAAGATGTCTTGCCGGTGTGCATCGGGCACCAGCGGCTTAGTACCCATCCATATCTCATTCTTATTATTTTCCCTATTCCGGAGCTTCTTACAGGTTCTTTCCACCGATATCAAGACCACCAGCCTTCCTGAATTCCCAGCACTGTGCCCGAATGCAGGCCTGAAGAGTCATTTGCCTTTCTTTACTGAACATTGTACTTGTTCCGGTGTAGTCCTAGTTGGTGGGGGCCACTCTTAAGCGATTTCATAAAAACCTGAGTGTGTTCAGTATTGAAGCATATTGAAGCTATCACTCTTTAGAAAACAACTGCACTAAAGAAATCAGGACAAATAACATTAAAACATGAGAATATATAACGTTTGCAAGCTTGGTCGGGATGTTTGCAATTGATTGGGATGTGAAGTACATTGTCTTGTCACTGTCCAAAACGTTGGTTGATGGTGTCTTCGCCCAATTTTATTTTATGTTACAGATGTTATCTGTTTTAACTCTTTGAAATTGATCCTCAAATATAATAAGAGGGTCCTCCCATACTAGATTTGCACCGAGAATGACCCTTTTTAGCTTCCCCTCTCCTGACTTGCAACTGTGCCTAACCATGTTGGCGTAGTTTGTTTATTTCTACATGTTGTTGCCCGGTTACTATGTTTCGTTACATCAGAAAATCGTTTAAGAGTGGCCACCACCAACTAGGATTGCACCCTTGTTTCTTCCGTTTTTCTTCCCCTTCAGAGTCTGACGTGGGGTCCGCTTTTCCGGTACATTTACACCACTTTTACCGATTTAGCGCATTATCAGGGTAGAGGCCAGCTGCTTCCGAGTCGTCGTGTAACAGGCGATGCCAGCGCTGCTTTGCGAGCTCTGAAGGCGTCGAAATGAAGCTCCATCTTGCGGACGCTGTTTTCACTCCTTCGTATAACAGGACCGCGCTGAGCTCCGCCCAGTTTATCTTCTCTTTGGATTGGAATCGAGTATTCGAGCGTGCTCTATGGACCCTTCGGGAATTGCATGCTGTCGTAAGGTGCATCATACAAGGTACGGGGTCGACATCCGCTTCTCGCGATGCTTTCTGGAAGGCGTTCGGTGTGTCTGACATCGCTGAGTGTCACTTGAAAACATAGACAGCTCTGCTTATGATCTTTGCGCTATGTCAAAACAAAGGAATTGGACGATCATTTGAGAAGACTGCAGGACTCCCGTTTTCTTCCAAAATGGAGGCGTCATTCTTTGTTCCCAACACTCAGGTACCCTTTCCTGTTGAAAGTTTCGGTAGCCACTCACAAGGGTAGTAGAACTTCGTCCTCCACAAGTCATGCTCCACGCCGTCAGGACCAGTTGCTCTGCCTGGTTTCGTCTTCCTATGAGAGTTTTCCCCGGCAAATTTCTCTACAGCATCTTGAGTAGGCGCGAATGAAGGGATTGCTGGATAGAGAGGTGCAGTTTATGTCAAGGTGGGCCGACCTGATCATTGATGCCATCGAATTTCTCAATATCCACTGTCTAGTGATGCGATTCTTAGCGAGCCGATGCAGATACCGCTCACCATCGTGCGATGCGGGCTTCTAGCAAACATTTCGTAGTGGGTGGCCTTTGCAAGAGCGCGGCTTTTCCATCAGATTTCTTTGTTATTTGGTACCCGTACCACTTATCTGATCCCAAGAACGTGATATGGCGATTTTCTTCTCAAAGCTTTACTTTCACATCGTTCCCCCACTGTTAAGTCGTATCTGTCGACTTCGCGCAGAGCAAGATTCGTGGTGCTAAGCTCGGGTCGTACAGCTTTCGGTGACGGTACGAAAGATTACAGCTACTGTTCTCCCCAACTCACCACCTCCCGATTCTTGCCACTCGATCTGCTTAAACCTCGGAGTGATCTTCAGAGTGCAGATCGGCAGTCGGCGCTATGCGGCTGCTGTCTCAAACGGCTCGAATTCCGCGTTTGTAAGAAATCTATGCTCAGAGTTCTCTTGCAGTGATGAATTGGTTTACTTTTGGTGTCCCCATTGAAGTTCATGATGAGGTGGGAGCCACACTTTGAGGAACATTGCATTCACAATGGCGAAACGTGTGGTCTTCTTCCTCAGTTAAAGAAGTGCCGTGAGAATTCTTATAATTATAGGGCATGTATGTGGTGTTTTTTTTCCGTCACTGATTAGGAAGGGTATGGCTACTCTCAAAAGTGCAACTTTGCGAATTAGATTCGCAAGGAAACGTAATCGAATGCACTTTGGACTGCCCAGCGTCGCTAAGAAGCTAAAACTCGATTTTCTAGCGTTCGTCTGCTTGTGTGTCCTCATAGAACGAACTGGGAGCCGAAGTGCGTTCCAGCTCATGTATAGGCGTCTTTTCGAGGTGCATCTTTCGCGTGAGGTAACGGTACAATAGCGACTGAGGAAGGAACTAACCGAAAGCATGACAAGTCCGGGATACCTTTTTAGGTGACGGCGACTTGCCACTATTCACCAACCGCCGTGCTCGCAGTGTTGAAGAAGGCTCCGAACCTAAGCTGGTGATGCAACAACATGGTCGACACAGCCGTGTAGTTTCTATAGAGCAAATCTCCGATGTTAACCATACCTTCACTCAATGACTGTGTGGGTTCCGCGGTACCTAAGCCACCTTGCTACGCGACAGGAACGAAGATATAACAGCGCCCCAGTCACGCGAACATGAACGAATAACGAGCAGTTTATTCCATGTTCGGTTGCCGTTCAGTGTTGGCATGTTGCTAAACAGTTGTCTTATCCTTTCGTGTCATTATCTTACCCCCTTATGAAACTACCACTTTGAGGAGGTATTCGACGAGTGCCTTCTCAAACCCTTGTCATCTTTTATTGTTTTGCTTTTGTTATTTCTCTCCAAGATGGATGTAACTTTTAAAAAGTCTGCTCGTGAAGGGCGAGATTCACTGAAATGCATTGGTGAACACTTTCCTTAATAGCTTTCACTGCTGATGGCAACCTAATTTAGACCAGGCATCTCAAGGCATACAGTTCCGTGCTCCCTTTTTCAAGTCATACAGCTTGGCAATCCGATAGCGGGTCTAGCCATATGACAACGCATTTAGATTATCCAGTGCTACAGCATTTTAGCCTGTGCAGCTCCTACATGGCCTTCATGGTTAGCGTGCTCAGCTCTTTTTGATTTTTTCAGAAACCTATTCCATCATATTTTATCCAATCATTATACCAACCCTTGAGCTGTGGTGAATATTCCCTCAAGAGCGCTTTCCTTCACTCAAGCATATACTTCAGACGCTTCCAAGGGAAACATTTGCTGGTAATTGCTGCTCTTATTGTGTTTCCCTAGAGAACTTGACCGATGTTGATTTGGTTATGAACCTATTAAGTCACCTGCATAGCTATACCGGAAAATTGGCCTATCAATTCGTGATAGCGGTCTACAACGAGTCTCCCAGACATAGCTCCCCAACTATTAGTTAAAGGCTTTCGCCACGGACGGACAAACTCAATTATATAATATTGTGATTCCCTCCACTAATACGAAGCTGCGACAAGGTAATGTCTATATGAGTTCATTTTCAGACTCTCAAAGTCTTCGAGCACTACATTAACGTCAGCGTTCTTTGACTTCAATCTCCTTTTTCTTTTCTGGTGGTTTGGATGTATCTTTTGTGGCCTTATATTCTTCGATTTGCTCGAGCGGGCGTCAGCAATTTCTCCACTGTCTCGTGCCAAAGCAGCCCTGTCGGTGCTTGATCGTCGACGAAGGCTGGTCCTCCGAATCACTTCTCTCATGAATTGTATTTATTGCCTTGAAACCATCATTCTTGATTTCTTCTCGTGGGAGATTAACCGCATGTTGGTGTGGCATCTACAGGGCCCAGGACTCTGAGGCATGGCCCGAAACGATTGAGCTGGACGTTTTTTGTTCTTTGCTTCGTCGCCGGTCTCAAAAACTTCCTGTTTCCCTCATTTCCTTGGTGCTATACTGGTTAGAGGGATGCCTTTCGCCCTAGGTGTGGATGTCTTCGAAACTCATAGCAGATTTCTCACATTGCACTTTCCTATCTGTACCTTACCGCTATAGGAACTCGTAGAAATGTGAAACTGTAGTAGAAAAAGAAGTGAGAAAAGGTCGTCAGTGTAGGAGTGCGCCTGCTCCCTCCCCGCCCTCCTCCTAACACGCATTGCGTCGTTTCCTCCTGTACAGTTCTGATAGTAGACCTAGCAACTATGAATAGGCTACGTTACACTTATAACCCTCGTAAGACCTAAGATTGGTCTGCTCTCGTGTCTGCTACTAAAACTTCACTTCCTACAGATACAGAGGTCGTTCGATTCCTGTCTAAGGGAAATGTTAGTACGAAAATGTTTGTCGCAGTTGTTCCGGTACATCTCGCTTTGGTATGTGAGAACGCGGCAGTCAATAATGACCAAGCGGAGCACAGACCGAACACATGCCAACCGATCAAGATACAGACTGAATACGCCCTCTCTGAATGGCACACCCATTCAATGAGGTCGGATTGGATAGGGCGTTCCCATCTCCCAGTGCCCGTCTTCCCGACATATTAAGTGCAGTTGTTCCTCCTCTCGTTGATGGATGTGTCTCGATGATAATCGTGTTGCGGTAGATAGCTAATGAACAATTCAGCGTTTTTTTTTTCCCTAGGCGAGAGTGGTACCAATTTTCCAACCCCATAACGATTCTAAGCTTGATTGTGTGGGAACCGAACGAAGAATCAAATCAAGGCGCGCACCGCGCAGATTAGGCGGCAGCACTCCGAGTGTGGCTAATGAATGGGGTATCATATCAGGGGGTTTGGCGGTATTTTCAAAGTGAGGGGGTGGTATTGATGAATCTGGCCCCTGGCTGGCATCAAAGCTGTAAGCTCTTACAACGATATTTTGTTGCGATCAAAACAAAACATCGTTGCAAGAAACTAACAAAACTAGCGTCAAGCAGGACTCGAACCTGCACCTCCTGCAGACCGGGCGGTAATGCTTTGCGCCACTACACTATCGCCGCTGTTTGATCGAAACATCCACCCCTCATGGGATCGGTCAGCACTCACCCGTAAATCGGGATGAGCCGGCGGCTGATAGCAGAATGGAACTAGTTGAGATGAAGGCCTTGGCAGAAGTGATTCAGTTCATATTCTTTAAGCCTAAAGTGACTGTTCGAGTCTCTAAATGTCTTTTGGGGGCTGGTCTGCATTGCGCTTTATCCGTCACCACCTGGCGATTATCAGCCCAGAAAGGAAAGTGAATGCATGGGTTTTCAGTTTTTTTCTTCTCCAAAGCACGAGGTGCGAGAGGTCAGCGCCCGCTTCGTCGTCGATCCCATTCAATTTTTTGTGCAGATTGAGCTAGCCGCTTTTAAGCAAGTTTTCATACCCTTTTTGGCTAGTACATATAGGGGAAAGGTGTGCGGAATCGGTGCAGTGAATAATATTCTGGCTCCGAATTCATGCCCCATCTGATGAGGTCAGAGTTGTTTCTTCCTCATAAGGAAATTTCTATTTTGTTGCCGTTTTTGGCATAAGCGGAAGAGAGAAGAAACCCGAAAAGAAGAAACGAACCGTACCTGGTGGGTACTTTCGTAATGCTCGCTGCTCGCTTTCGTAATGTTTGTTGCAACGGTCGTTCGGTAGCGCAGTTCGGAGGGGGGGGGGGGGTGACGAATAAGGGAAAGCGTTAGTCATTCTCTACTGAGGTGGACTACACAGTCATTTACATCTACATGCGTGATGAAAAGGCAAATTGAATGTGTATCTGGCTACACAACCACTCGCTGTGGCCAGTCGTTGTGCAAGTCAGTGTTTTATCCTTTCCGTGCGAGTCTTGTACCAATTCACCGACCCGGGATGATGGAAGTGTTGGCCTAGGTGGAAATCCGAGCCCGGAAGCTGGAATCGAATGCACGCCACATCCGGCATCTCCTCCGACTACGCTGTCACGCGCATCCTTTTGGAGTAGTGCCTAACAAAGGCACGAAACATGATTGGAGGTTTGAAGTATCATTCAGAACTCCTGGGAGGTCGCTTAAACGGTTATCTAAGACAAAAGGCTGTAGACAGTTCTCGCATAACGGTGTTTTGATAGAATTTTGTGCAACTCAGTGCTATGGTAGTAGTTTCGCATCATCTTCCCTCCCCTTCATCCTGCGCAGGAAAGGCGGCCTGGATGTCTGCGCCTATGACAGCTTCGACTTCGCGTCCGTTTAGAGGGCTTTGTCAGGCGTCTGCTAAATCTACTTCCTTCCGGGCGTGCCGCCAGGTCGTCCGGCACTACGAGGATGGCTGGCTGGTCATGATCGACTCTTTCCAGTCGGGGGAGTTCGAAAGTGAGCGCTTCCAAGGCGGCCGCCAACCTCCACGCATCGATCACTCCCGGGGAGAGTAGAGCTAGCTGGCTGCCTGGCTGGCCAGCTCTCTGCGCAGCGAATTATACACCAGTGCCAAGCGCGACGATGTCCTTCAATGGTCTTTTTTCGCGTGCACTTTAGCTCGCTTGTTCTAATGGAGCCGTAATTTCCGACTGAAGAGACAGGACACGGTCCGCTGTTTTCGAATCTTTCTTGAAATCAGTCCAAATTCTAGCGTTTCTCTATTAAATGCAAGCTCGTTTGATATCACTCTTACCTCCAATTGTTGTGATGTTGTGACTTAGTTACTCAACGCAAATCTCAACATTTCTAACTTTCGCTTATATCGCATATGTCAGTTTCAGTACTTCTGTTTTCCATTTTTTTCTCCAATCGTATTGCGTCGTGCCTCATGGAGATGTGCGAGGCTTGAGCTCCTGAGAATCTATCGGTCTTGTCGATGTTCTGTCGTGAATAATCCATGCGGCGCGGCTTCAAGTGCCAGTCCGCCTGGCGCAGTGTTGCATACCTCTTCGCAGTGGGTTATGAGAGCCGTGATGATGGCCGAGGAGATTATCTGAGGCCTAAAGGGTTGTAGAACTCCTTCACTCCTACATCTGCTATGCTAGTTATCTGTTTTAATCGCTAGAATTGAGTCTTGCAAAGCATGAGGTAATATGGCTGCACTAGATGGGCGTTGGCTGTATGTCCTATAAGTTCTCTTCTCGAGGTTGGAACTATCCAAACTGTTAGACCTCCTAGCAAAACCGTCAGTAGGAGGTCGCTGAAACTGACAACGTTAGGCTGGTAAAGTTTTCCTTTTTCTAGATTATTGGTGAAATTTACTACATTCCGGTCGTCCAGGGAGTATTGTTGACTTATTATTAATCCCTGATGAGCCCTGTTCAGGTCACTGTAATAATTAAATGTCAACAGCCTGAATACGAAATCATGGATATGTAACCTTTGTGGAGTATTTTTTTAAAAATTGGTTGCCGACACCTTATTCTTTGAATTGATGTGGGTGATTATTCAGCGAAAGGAAAAGGCTGCGCCACAAATCTGTGAAACTCTCATAGAAGTCTGAAAGCCAGTATACAGAAAACAGGTGTACCTCCCTGCTTTGTCATTGCAGGCCAAAGTTGTCCGAGGGATTACTGTGGCCTTCCCGTCGCCTGTAGGCTTAGTAGGTATACATATAGCCTATTAGCACTGAGTCTCGTCACATTATCCTTTTTGCTTCCAGCCATGCTGCAGACTCTATAAGACTCGATCTCCGACAGCTTTCCATACTCAATTGGGAGAGACTTATACTCTAGTTTTCGAGTGAGGCCATCGCATGCTACGAATATCTGGGCCGATTGTCATAAGTACAGTGTCAAGCAGGGCTCTGTAACGCGACTGCATGTGTGACATGTAGAAATGCTGTCACGTATGCAGTCGAAATGTTTTCCTGTACAACATCGATGCACATTGCGCATTCTGACTTGAAACCTTCGCCTGCCCACTGGATGGAGCGGTTCCGTTAGTACAAGCTACCCGTCCATCCCTACGGGTTTGGTGGTTTGATAAAAACTTGCCTGGGAAGGATAAAACACTACTCCATTGACTGTTCACCGCCTGTCGTTTTATAAACCATGGATGCGTTGGGAAAGCTTTCATGTTCCGGTGGAATGCGTGGCGCGTCACTTAAAGGGGCTGATTAGCTTGGACCTTTACCCCTTTTATCCCAAATTTTCTTCGTATAATAAAGATCTAGGACCGGGTAGTCCCGGGCTGAAGCTCCTTCACCCACGTTACATCCAGCTACGGCTGCACGGTACGTTACATCCAGCTATGGCTGCACGGTGGTCCTGGTCGGCAACCACCTGGCAGATCAGCTGTCCCTTGTAACTCCCACCAATGATCCTGTCTCCATTTTCTTTAAGAAAAGCTACTTTTAGTTTGAAAATGATGTCTGAGCGAGTAGTGTTGCGAGTGTTTCCGACTTTTCCAGGCTGCGAAGAAGGCAAAGTTGCCGGCCGGAATAAAAATGTTGAAAGCCGGAATAAAAATGAATGAAGGCTGCCGTGTTCTTCATTTGGAAGACCAGTTACCACTATTAGTGTGACGTTCGATAGGTAAGGATGAATGCTTCCACCTAGTTTGCTAATTAAGATTCAGTTTCATTCTGCCACTTGCAGTCGGAGTTCTCTCCGGTCCTACATGCGATATTCTCTGAGTTTTTTTTCTTCAAAATTTGAATAAAACATGTAGTTAAAAGGGCAGCGCCATATGTCCTCCGAGGCCTCATGACGAGAGTCGGCCACTTTTTCCTCGTCGGCCTTTTCCAAGGAATATGCTGCTCTTGATGGGCGCATAAGTCATGTTCATCGTGCTCATAAAAGAGAGCGCTTGAGCCTGTCATACACTATTGAGCTATTTTGGGCGTTCGCATAAGTATTGCTTTCGTTTTAAGTTGGAAGATGCTTTTTATTGTTCAGCCCTCTACGTTTGAAACTTGGTGATGCACGGAGTAACTGTTTTTGATGTCTCATAATGCAGGGTGGATGTCAAATTCTACTAGGGGTTAGTTCTTAACGTTGTTACCGAAAATTTTTCGTCAAATTTTCGACTATACGTTGAATTTCGCTAAGAAAACAATTACCTGTTTGAGATTAAAAAGTCGTTTAAAAACCGTCTTATACATGATTCCTAGAAATAGCCTTGGAAAGGCGAAACACTACTACATTAGAGCTCTTAACGAAACCTAAGGTGCGTACTAAAGAGCAGGAAAATGCTACTTTCAAACAAATGGTAGAAGCACCGTTCAAAAGACTCACATTTTCGACTTCGTTGATTGTGTATGGGCTAGACTTGAATTAGAATTTGTTGCAGAACAGGCGGTTCAAATGCACGATGATCAAAAGGTCAAAGACGCATAATTGTATTGCTAGTGAGATAACCGTGAAGAAACTGAGGACTGAAGTGGCGGAGCAAAAAGTGAGAACGTCTGGCGCTGTAACTTGTCAAGACTGCGCTGTACACACTTCCAAATTTCGGATTGTGGATGCGGCTCAGTAGCGACGACATGCATGCCTCAATTTTCCGGTTAACTGACCCCATCGAATGTTCGTTTCTCTTTTCGAGCTTCAACTTCATTGGCAAGGAAAAAATGACAACCCTGCTAAGAAAGAATCCGTAAAAAACTAAGCTAATTTGTTAAATTTTTGGAAAATCCTATTAGCTCGTTGAATGGGATTTTAATAGAATTTGGGTTTTGCCTGAGCTCAAACACTATCACAATCTGGCGTTCTAACCTGGGTAGGAGCTATCCAATACTAGTGGTCTACCCTATGCGATTTCTGCTGATCCATCAGTGGACTATGGTTAGGTACAGTACTTGGGTTCTCTCCTTCGGCCAGAATTTAAAAATTTGACATTGAATTTTGTAAGCTTGATTGGGTAGGGTATCTCCTGGTTGATTTGACATTGAGGTTCTGGAGAAGCGACCCAGTCGAAAGGTTACCCAACAAAGCCGTTTAACAATGTTGTGACAAGATCGAGATTTGTAGAAAGATACTGATTTCCTTTTTTCAAGATATCACTTCGTTTTAGTCTGGATTTGGTCGACACTCTACATTAAGCGCTGATAGTGTAACTGCTAGACCCGGAGTAGATACATGAGGAGTCGTTCTGAAGACGTCCTGTGAGGCTTCGTTCACTTCATTTTTATATTTTCCACTGTTTTTTCCTTATTTTCTTCCTCTTCATTAGCGCTTCTTCTATTGTCTTCTATTTTTCCCTCATTTTAGTTCTTGTGGTGCCCTCTGGGTGATATGAGATGCACATAGGACCGAGACGCCTAGGAGTGTCCCGAGCTGCATTGCGTCGTTTAATGCTGTTGTAAAGCTCACTGAAATATTTCTCCACAGGTGGCGCATTGCGGAGGAAACGGGTAACCAGTCGCCCACATTTTATTCGCTTGATATGCTGATATTCCTTTTAAAATGAAATAGGCATCTTTGTGTTCAGCTCTGTTTGGAAATTTTGTTTCTGTAGAGATAACTGTTTATTATCTAGGTCTCAGTGCAAATTCCCTCCTCGTCATAATGGTAGCTAAAGATCTTCCAAGAAAATCCGTCAGCAAAAGAACTGGCTTGTTTTATCGTGTGCGGCAGCTGGCTCGGGGTTCAACAATGCTCACTTGTTATTCCTTCGTAAAATTTTATGCTCAAAGAAAAGGGGGTGTCGCTTTGAGATACTGACATGTTTCAGTGGCTCTCCAAGCGAGCGTATTTTGAGGTGGATGGTAGAGTGTAGCCGTCAGTCGGTGCTTATTTCAATAGTTGCTTCGAATTTGCTTGTGGTCAAGGAATTCTTGGTAGCAAACTCCTCTTCACTGTCTAGGTGCCTTGAAAACTCTCCAGGGACTCATCCTGGATTAAAGTCCGTGGCATATCGGAACTCGTACCACATAAGTACCGGCCTGATGGGGATGCTACGCCATTACATAAAGCGGATCAAAGGCTGTTTAATCAGTCGCAGTATCCATACCGCGTGGAACTGACCAGCACTATTCCGTGTGTCGGGATGAGCCGAGCGGGTATTAACATAGCGACACAACATTATTATGACTATTTGCAACATCGGTGACAGCCACTTGAGGCTTCAACCGAAAACCGTTTGAATCATTTCTATCAAGACCTCTAGCCTAACTGGTTTCACCATAATATTACCGCCCGCTTGGTAGTAGTCGAAGAAGGCGCCGGCTGTCGCATGCACCCGATTCCCCAGGCTCTAGGTTCGGATTTCACGCCCAGGCCAATCAAGCCTACTACGGTATTAAAGTTGTCTGGGAAGGATAAAACACTGACTTCTCCATCTGCTGCCCACCGCAAGTCATTTCCTTCTTTTAGGCTAAGTGCGCATTCAAATTACCTTCACGGCATGGTGTCGACGTAAAATGCGTGGCGCATCCCAAAAAGGATTGATTACCCCCCCCCCCTTTTTATCCTTCTTATTCTTATCACCGGCAGCTCATCCGATACACAGGTGAGTGCTGATTGGTCACACAGGTGTGGATGTTGGTTTCGATCAAAGTGCCGGTGGTGTATTAGCGTAGCTTCCTGCACGGCAAAAGATGCATGTGTTTGAGCCCTGCCTAGCGCAAGTTTCGATCGCAACAAATTGAACGTCATGCGTTCCTTGTGGCTTAAGTAGAAATGTCCCTAACAATCTCTCAAGCGCTCATGGCCACAATAGTCGAACAGACAATTAAGAGTGTCTATTATTTGTCTAGATTCTTCACACTAGGAAAGTAGGAAACGACACCAGTTGAGGCTTTAGCTGTAAACGATTGTCGTATGCTAGCAGATGTTACTCACAGCGTAGCCCTAGGGAAGCGGACGACATGTCTTCCAATTAAGAGCCAGAGTTGCTCGCCATTTAGTGATTTTGAAGGAACTGTTTTAATTTATCTCTCATGTAGGAGAACAACCAGGGGCCAGATTCATCAACCGCTTACCGCCCTCTAACGACGAAAATACCGCCAAACCACCTGACATGACATCCATAAGCACCAGCTTTGGCGGTATTTTCACCGTTAGAGGGCGGTAAGCGGTTGATGAGTCTGGTCCCAGCTAGTACCATACTCTATAATAACGCGCTAAGCGATGAGTCATACCATCGATCGGCGCCGCCGCAGAAATTAGCCTTAAAATAGGGGGGAAATCGGGTGAGGGGAAATGGGGGAAAATTACGACACGAGAGTAGCGAAAAATACCCAGACGTCTTCTCCCTGCCTAGGAACCTCGACCTGGGACAATCGAGGTCGCTGAACACGAATATGTAGTTTGTTTTTGAACTATCGATCGCCATCAATCGATATTGATCAAATTACGGTGTGGAAAAATAATAAATACCCAGACGTCTTCTACATGCTAGGGGATTCGGAAGACGTGTGGAATACGTCGCATGACGTGACTGGTACTCTGGAAACGTGCCAAAGACGTCGCTCAACCTGTTGGGGATTAGGTAGACGTGCCGAAAACGCTGTTCAATGTGCCTGAGGATTCAAAAGGTGTGCCGACGACGTTGGGAGGGGTGGATCATTGAGAGGGACCAGTACCAGTAATAGGGGACCGTTTCACTAAGGGAGGACCAGTAGTAAGGAACCAATAGATCGCCCTATCATGCTATACATTGTACGTACTGCGAGCCTTTTGTACTCCTAGGTTGGTAAAAGAGCTGTACACGTAGAGCAGCTAGCTTGATGTGATTGTCCTTAGCTTAGTGATACTGCAACATCGCGCGAAGCGCGCAAGTGCGAGGCACGCCGACGGGCGTGACCGAGCACTTGCCTTATATACTCTTTCAGTGGACAAGTGTTATCTTTAGCTTTAATATGAGCTTTCTTCCACGGGTTTGAATAAAATGTAGATTGAAGTGGCCCTGCCTGGGCGAATGGCACTAGCAAAATGGCGGTTTGCAATTATTCACGTGACAAAATGAGAGTGGCTTCGTTACAACAAATTACCTTCAGATGTTTGTCATTGATGGCAAACGCCGCGGGTGTTCCTGTTGCATTCTTAATGCGGATTTTCGACGTCGGCCATGCCGTCTAATTGGAGGCTGACATGAAAACAGCACCGCCCGTGCCTTTGTTGGGCTGTGGATAGCGTCTGGGGAGGAGGCATGCTGGCAGCGTTCGTTATGGGCGAGGATTCTTACCTTGAGCTTGACAGCCGCTGGTCATCAATTTCCGTTTTCGTGTCCTGTCTTTTGGCTTTGGAAGTGTTAGTGATACTGACTTACATTGATTATACACGTTCTTCTTCAGAAGCACCGGAAACTTCCTCCGTAATCCGATTGAGCATATGTTGAAAACGTAGTAAGATGTTTTAGAGCTTTCATCATCCATATGTATTCAATACGAATCTTCAAAATTTTTCGATTCTTTATCCTTGTCATCCGTTGTTTTGCCTATAAAATCCCTCTTTTTGTTGCTCAAACGTAAAAAACTTGAACATCCTTCCTTGTTGTTAGTCCTACTATGAAGACCTCTTCTTGGCTGCTCCCGATTTTTCCCATGCTGGAATGTTCTTCGTCGTTGGTGTGGTCTTGTGTACACCTTATAGTTATTCGGCCTATAACCGATCACTTTCAGACCTTCGACAGGAAGACTCGGCTTGTCTTCCAACATGAGTACCGTAAGTTGTTATAGACTCGTTCATCCAAAGTTTGCGTTATGAGAGTTCTTTAATTCCCTGTTCGACCAATGTTGAAGGGCTGTATAGGGTTGGGTGATGCTGTTCGCATTGCGCCTGTTGTAGCTTGTAGTTTTTCTGTCCATTAGCCGAAGGTCGTCCATTTTTTGGAATGCTTCTTTGTTTATACTTTGGACTGGGTTTGAGCGGCGAATATAAGATTGTTTTCGCACGGTCGTTGGTTGATTTACGTCTTAATTACACGAGCAGGATACCCAATGTTTAACTGTTTTGAAAAGGTGAGATAGTGAATGCTGCCCTGGAAAGGATGTAGCCCTGGCTTCCCTGTCTGCTCACTATTAGAGAATTCTTCGGGTCTCCACCTGATATCATTGAGGCTAATCACGTGGCGAATCCATAGCTTAATTCGATGTCGACGTGCTTTTCGCTCGTAAAAGGCAACGATGCTCCTATTTGGATTTCAGCTTTATCGCTACCCTTAAAGGTTTCTTTTCCACTGTAGTAGATGCAAAGCGTAACTCATCCTTTTTTTAAACAGCGTTTGATTAGTAGAACAGCACTGATAAGTAAACTCCAAGTTCGACTTTCTTGAATCCTGGGCATTTCCTTATCATTTATTTTCTCATGTGCCAACCTGGTTTGTTATAAAGTTATTTATTTTTACGGCCGACGTTTCGACTAGCACGTCTTCTTCAAGGTATGAAAGAAGCTCGAAACTTCTTCATCCGCGAAGCCACTACAGCCACAGCCACTGGGACACTGTGTTTCTGACTCAAGTGGCTTCGTGGATAAAGAAGTTTCGAGCTTCTTTCAGGCCTAAAAGATGACGAGCTAGTCCAATCGTGGGCTGTAATAATAAATAATTTTATAACGAACCTGGTTGGCACAGGAGAAAACAAGTGATAAGCACTGATAAGGTTATAACATTCATTTATTTATTTATAATTAGTAGCGCAGTTAGCCGAAGACTTATTTAATGGCCTCTGTTGTATCGAGCATAAGGGGAATACTCGGAGGATCCTGATGGATTGTGTGACGGCTACTTTTAGCTTCGCAATTAGTTCTATCATGCATTGCTCAAGGTTAAGCTTCTGTAAGGCCTCGAACTTTTGTGATGTTGTAGATGCGGTACTGCCATGTTTGGCTGAATGGGGATCGTTCTCAATACGGTTGAACTCTCCTCTTTAGATCACGATGAAGGTGCGGAAGTGTCCGACGGACGAGCTGGCTGTCACCAATGCTGCCGTGGTGAATCAGAACGATTTCGACTATCAAGGTGTAAAGTGAGTGCAGTATTTCTAGGGTTTATTGGAAGTGTACTAGCCACGAATTTACCACTAAGCAGCTTTTATTTGGACATTTTTCCAAGTGTACGCAGCACAAAAATTCTCGGCTATCTGAATCTCTTTCTAATCTCCGTAAATGACGTGCTTTCTCGGTGACGCATCGATTCGCCTGCACCGGAACTCAAAGTCCCACGGGATGTGTCGAATTGGGCAGGGTGTGTTTATCCAATAACGTGAGGTCTCGGAAAATCGAATTCGGCGTGAGGGACAAATGAGCGTGTCCGGTTGAGTTTCAGGGGCTGCACGAACAGCTCCTACAAATGGTGTTCGCCTAGAGCATAGATCATGCCTTTCGTCGTAAATCTTCCGGACATGGTCTTCCTCTTGGCTCTTCAGTAGGGAAGCATTTCGGTTGGGTAATTAAAAGTTTTTTGTTGTTGCAACAGTCGAGTAGTTTGTTCAGCGTAGCCAAGATTGGTAGTAGACTTTATTTTGGCTGACGTTTCGGCGTTGTCGCCTTCTTCAGAGCTTGGAAAAGTCGAAGTCATTTGAGAAACTACCCTCCCAAATGCCATTTCATTCTGCAGGAGCCCATCCAAAAGGCTAGGAGACCAAGTGAACGACAATGTAGCTAAAAGTTTTTGTTTTCTTATTCTTCTGCGTGGGAATCTGTGGGTGACTAGCAATAAAAAGCTAATTGCCTTCCGATATATGCTTCAGAAGCATTTACGTTTTTGTACTCAAAGTGTCGGTGGAGAAAATTTCTGAATAATTCATTCAGTCGCCAGTGAATGACAGCAGGGTGCACTTTTAATGAGATTTGAGCAGAGATGGATTTTGCAGAGCCGACCGAGAGAATGCAGAAAGAGTTAAAGGTAGTACATAAAAGCTAGACAATGAAGTTATCGTTGAAATCTATGCTAAACTGTAGGGCCAGCTTTTGTGATATTCTTCGGAATGTATTGCATAAGATGCATGCAGTGTCCAACTAATCTTTGTGTTGAGTATTGATCTACCGGGTGAAAGTGGAATTTTTGAGATTTTCCTCAAATCATATGTTGACAGATTTTCACTTCAATCGCCACAAATTAGTTTCTATATGTGGCTTAGGGCGCGCGTAGCGCAGTCAGAGGGGGTGCCGGCTGTCGCGTGCACCCGATACTTCTGTGTCGGATTTATCGTCCAGGCCAGCCAAGCCTTCCATCCCTCAGGGGCCGGTGAATTGGTGCCAGACTTGGGAGGATAGAACGTTTACTTTTTCATCGGCTGGCCATCGCAAGTCATTGTATGGCCAAATACGTCAAATCGCCTCCACGCTTTTGGTGAGCGAATTAGTTTCGTCTAGAAATCAGCCGTGCTAATTACGATGTAATGCATGTGCTGCCAGCACATTGGAGTGAAAGGTCATGATGTCCATTTTCGGCTATCACCATTCATTATCCTACGCTACTGGGCTTCTTCTTATACAAGACTTACGCCGTTCCGACCTACCGTTGAGATAGTATCCTGGTAAGTCATGTCCACCGAAATGATCCAAAAACAAACGTTGCCGCTCATTAGAGAATGCAACTGTGATTGAGTTCTCTGTCCATCTTCAAATAAGTACACATAACCAATTCTTATGAAAGATCTGCCCCTTTCCTGCTTACCTACTGTCTTACTATTTACGCGACTTCCACGCCGTCCTAGTACGTACAAATGTGTATATGTGAGCGCTCGGGCTCGTGAGCGAGGGTCGGGGTTTGGATCCCGCAGATTGCGTTTGTTTTGCACTTTTGCAAAATCCATGTTTATCATATAGGTAATCCACCTAGGGGTATTATAGTGTGTTATAGAGCATGTTTACATATAGCATACCACCCACACCGTTAACAAGGTTGGTTCAGGCAGGGTCACCGATTTCGTTGAGACTTCGTCAAGGGGGTTATTTGAGGTGCTGATCACGAATCTGATATCCGTTCTTCACGATTTTGTCTCTACCTACCGTCACCGGCAGAAACTTTAAGAATATAATCCTTGCCTTCCTGTATCTGTATTCCTGTATATTATCCAGCCTAATCGTGAAGAACGGATATCAGATTCGCGATCAACACCCCAAATAACCCCCCTAGACGAAGTTTCAGCGAAATCGGTGACCCTGCCTGGACCACCCTTGTTAACGGTATGGGTGCTATGCTATATGTAAACATGCTCTATAACACACTATAATACCCCTAGGTGGATTACCTATACAATAAAGATGGATTTTGCAAAATTGCAAAACGAACGCAGTCTGCGGGGTCCAAACCCCCGACCTCTCGCTCACGAGCCCGAGCGCTTCACTACTACGCCACCCGTGCACTGCGTTGAGTGGCGATACGAGCCCTCACCCCGCGCGCGCCCTTCAGCTGTGGAGTACGTGAATTAACAGGGCGCCAACAGGCGACTTCCGTCGCACCTAACTCTGCGCAGAGTTGTATTGGGGTCGAGATACCTGCAGTTTGTTACTTCCCAGGGAGAGGCCGTTCTGCCCATATACCACACTTACGCCGTTCCGACCTACCGTTGAGATAGTATCCTGGTTAGTCAAAGATTTTATGGCAGTGGAGTTCTTGTAAGGTGTTACCACTAGGCTATCAATTTCAGCTTGGCTTCGCCGACACCTTGCATACCCTTCCTCTACTTCTATCATGATCCAATATTAAAACGTCTTTTAAAAGAATTCCGTACTTGTGCAGTCGCTAGTAACCCTGTGCCAACACGGCTATGACTTAATGTTCCAGACACGTGCAGATGCAAACGGGCCCAGGACATCGCTATGTGTTTTCGATTCGAAATCATCCGTCCATGAAACGCGGAGAGATTGCGTTCGCTATTGCTTCGAGAAAATGGGCTGTGCTCAGCCTCGACCAAGAAGTCCTTGTGCATCCATTCTCGTTCAAGGTACGTGCACTCAAGCATATCAGGCAGGGGTTTCGAGAGATCAGTTCTTTTTGTTTCAGAGCAACCAGTACATTGGATCTATCTCGCTCGCTGCTGACTTTCAATTGAAGAAGAAGTGGGTTTTTCATCTTACAGCCAAACTTCAGTCCGGTTATGTGCAACTCTGCTTCCCTCTTTTGTCGTGTCATTTAATCTGTAGTGTGTAGCATTTCGCTCTATGCATAAGATATCTGGTGGTGGGTGCGTGGTAACGGAGTCAAAAGAGGCGCCGGCTGTCGCCTGTACCCGATACAAGGCTCTTAGTTCGGACACGCCTAGGCCAACCAAGCCTTCCATCCTTCCGGTGTCGGAAAATTGGTATTGGACTTGTCTGAGAAGGAGAAAACACTTTTTCATCGGCTAGCCACCACAGGTCATCGTTGCCCAAATGCGCATTCAAATGGCCTCCTTTTCCTTATCTTTTTGGTAAGAAGGAAAAGATGTGATAAGCACCTGTAAGAGAAGTGGCCAAAAAAATACTTGGAGCTAATCAGATTGAAATCGGGAGACCAGTTGGTAATACCCTACTCGGAGAAGGCTTTCTATCACCAAAAATGACTTTGCTTGGGGCAGTTTGGCGACCAACTTCAGGAAAGCTGGGAAATGGTAGTTGGTGGAGCGAAACAGCTTTCGTGTCAAAGATATTTCCTGGAGCGATTTGCTCTCCTAGATGAGATGGGAAGCAAAACAGTTAACCACGGCAAAAGACTGTATCATCGTCGCTCGAGAGACGCAAATGTCGGGATGTTCACTGATTTGCTTTGTTTGGAGATATGAAGACATCACGTAACCTTGTCGATTTTATTTTATTTCCCACCACTTTTCTTCAAATATGGAGTGGCTAGCCATACTGCAATGACGCCAGATTTTTGGTTTGCTGACAACAGAAGAAGCGCAAGAGCAGTTACATGGAGCCAGCTTTTAGCCAATACCCCTGCAAGTGCTAGACTAGCCAGTGACCGAAGTAATTGCCATGGAGTACAGCTGGAATTGCATGGTGGCTTAATAGAGTAACTCATCAAGTCCTTTAGGTGGGCATTGAAGGCATGGGCGATGTTCATAGCAATTGAAAGTGTCTTATTCGAATTAGTTATTTGTATTCCAACTTGGCTTAGAATTGTCAAAGGTTCTGCCGAATATGTGGCATGAAAGCATCATTTGCAGTGCCACCCAAGAACCGCTGAACTCCGACTTGATGGCTCGGGAGTTTTCTATGCAGTTCGGCGGAATGGCGTTCACAAAGGGTGAACTGCTAGTCTTCCAGTATCACGATCCGGAGAAGAACAAGAATTTCACCTTGTCTCTGGTTGTGAAGAATATTGAAGGTTGGTTGCATATACTCTCGTGATCTTTTATGATATTTTTTAAAATTTTTTTCCTGGTTTAGGTATCGATATAACAGCAGCTGCATCGGGAGATGAGAGATCTAAACCTTTCCCGGTAAGTGTTGCTGGTCTTGCTTTGCTAGGCTTGAGCGGGGCTGTAGTGGAACAGCCTTACTGATCAAGTGATAAGTGAAGGAAAAATTGGAGCGAGTTTTTCAACCACACTTTATGTGCTGCACCTTCTTATGTTCTAAATTTGCCTTGCATTCTTACTGAGTCATAGCTGTTTTTAGATTGACTGCGGTCAGCTGCTTCCCAATTCCGCCATCATCTTCGATAAAGAAGAGGGTTCTACTATTAATCTCGTCGGAAAAAGCAAAGGGTATATGACTTCTTCATATTTGTTCATCTTATTTTTTAAAATTCCTTTTCTTACTCAGGAAATCCGCGTACCGATCCATTATCAACCCCGACTGGGACTTCCAAAAGATGGGTATTGGAGGTCTGGACAAAGAATTCTCCGGAATTTTTCGGAGAGCGTTTGCCTCGAGAGTGTTTCCACCGGAGTTCATTGAGCAGCTTGGTAGGTGCAGACTATGACTGGTCAGATTTAAGTTTAAAAGTTTTATCAGTGATGAATATCCTTAGGTATGAAACACGTTCGAGGCATATTGCTGTTCGGACCACCTGGAACGGGAAAGACGCTGATGGCACGGCAAATCGGTAAAATGCTCAACGCACGAGAGCCAAAAATTGTCAATGGCCCACAGATTCTGGATAAGGTTAGTGTCTTCTGTTCTTACTTCGTTTTCTTCATTGCGAGCTTTACAAGAGGATCCTATATAACCTTTGCATTTATGTTACCAATCTGGTTAATGAAAGGAGGGGGGGGGGGGTGAGGGAACACCGGCAGAAAAGGAAGTCTCTGACGCATATGTAGAAGTGTCCAGTGAACAGGAGAGTTAATGGCGCCCTCCTATTAAGGTAGATGTCAATCTTCTCCATTCTTGGCTTCATTGTCCATATCTATCCATTGCAACGAGCCTTTCGTTCTGCAGACGGTCATTCACCCAACAGTTTTGGATAAAGGTTGTAGCTTATCTGGTTGTTGCCGATGTGCGTGACGTTCTGTTTCTCTTACGCAGAGGCGTTGAGGACCAGAGTGCGTTCTACTGCTTACTACAGCCACAACACAGTTACCATTTCCTGTCAACCAATCCCTACATTGGATTTTTTGTGGTGCCAGTATTACATTGCTTTCGGCCGCCAAAGTTTCCCTCAGCTTCCCTTCTCGCAACATTCTCTCACCAAAAGATTGGAAGCTGTTATAACGGTCTTTTGTTGTGGCGGTATATGCCAACTGTAGAGTTGTACCCTTTTGAGGTACGCGGTGGTTCAGTGGTGTAGTCGTTGTTGGTCGATATTTATTGGTATTGGTGGCACCGTTCGAGTCAAGGATGTTGGACAGGACTACATGTGGTCGGCCGCGTGCTCATCGCTTGCCCACGGACCGCCCTTACATGATTTAGGGGGGTCGTGGTCTTTATCCATGACACTCTCGACATAACAACAACAAACATAATACAGCAAATTAATTATTAATTATATGTAATAAACCTGCCCCTCAGGTCTATTCACGTGTAGATCACACGGCCTCATGGGCCCTTACATGACGAAACACAATGATAAACATATGGGTTTTTTAAACAGCGAATGAAAAGCATAAACGGCAACAAGGGGCCACAAGAAGGAGGCTTGGCTGGGGGGGGGGGGGGGGGGGGGGGAACGACTGAGGATCGGGATCTCCTCCGGATCGAGAGGCGCCGGAACCGGCACTAACACGGCTGGCGCATCCTTAGAGGTTCTTTTATATCTTTCTGGCAGTGCGATGAAGCAACGACTGTTACAAAATGCTGATGACCGTCGAAGTTGATCCCGGAATAGATCATTTTCAAGATCCTTTTCCATAAGGCGTAGACGGGACATGGTTTGATGGGCTAGATGTACGAGAGTGAAGTTGACCGTAGATTCGTCTGCAGCTTTCGGGAAAGTTGATTAACGACATGAGCGCTATTAACTGCGTTAGATGGTTTGATGAATGAGTCGCTAGAAGAATGTTCGCGGTCGAAAATGGACGAATGCTCGATTAATTCCACAGCTTCCGGCGAATAGATTCAGATGAGTAGATGAATATAGTACATAATTGAGGGGGGGGGGGAGGAGATACATGCATATACAACTGTAGAGTTTGTACCCCTTTGAGGTACACGGTGTTTCAGTGGTTGATTATCTCTATTAGTGGACGCATCGTCCGAGTCGAGGTGTTTGGAAGACTGCCGTGTGCTCATCGCTTGCCCACGCCCGCGGACCGTCCTTACATGATTTATCGGGGATCGTCGTCTTTGTCCACACCATTTGTTGCGTCCAAATTTCTAGCGCCAGGTGAGCTCGAACCAACTCCCTAAGCTCTTAGGATGTGCACCATTGCACCACCGGCGCTGTTTAATAGAATGCTGGCGTGGCATTCTATCGTAAGCACAAAAGTTTTCTGTCGAAAGCGTCTTGCTCGGTAAACAGAGAGTGCGGGTTCGAGTCCCGCGTAGCACTACAGTTTTGATCGCAACAAGACATCGTTGCAACTGTTCACAACCACTGCAATAGATACTTAATTCTTAAAGAGAATTGCTTGAACCATTTCTTCCAATTTCTTATTTGCCTACAGTTTAACTTTTGATTTGGAGTAGGAGAAGAATTGTTTCTTCTCTTCAACGATAAAAAGTGATCTAAGGGATGATCACTGTGTATTGCAGAGTGCTGTTTAAAGGTTGACTGCAAAAGCCAAATACCAGAAGTCTGCTCTTACGCTTGGGCTTTCTTGTTTTCTATAGAAGGCTTTTTGCTAAAAATGTCACTCAAATGCTCCTACAAAAATTCTTTGTATTGATTTTCCCATGCTCATTACCTTCCACAGAAGGCCGTGATATGGCTATCACCAGCCAGTGATTAGGCAGAAGGGGTTTGTCGAATACTGTATTTTCAAGCGTTCCTCAGTTGTACAAATAACGGGTATATTTTCTGATCAGAAAGGAAACGATAAAGATTCAAGAGTCACCCGTAGCCGGTATTTTGTTCGTGATTTAACGCGTGTAGCAGTAGCCTCAACCTATTGCTGAAGGCTGAGCATATAATTGTTAGCACTGTAGACTTTAGCTTGGAATGGCTAGTTAGTCTAATGAGCTACAAGAAAAGATTGCCTTCAGTTGGTTGAAATGGGTGTTTTAAATAAAACTCCTCATGACTTTAGTGTCACAGGCCAAGTGCGGTCACTTATTTTTGCAGCATTGCCGCTGTTGTCCAGTTTTTTCGTTTGACCAGCAAATTTTCAGCACCATCTGTGTTTATCTCGGGTGCGTCGATCTAACTAGATGTTGCTTTTCTTAATAGAAAAGGATAGATACGAGGCAATGTGAAGGATGTGGAACGTAGGGCCCATATACCGAAATTCCCATGCAGTGTTAATGGCAGTAAAAGCGCCGGATGGCCCATCTAGTTCTCACACGTCTCCGTATGTTAGTACATATGCCTCCACAATTTAGTGGAGAATGGAATGCGTGGTGCAAAATTGAAATCATGCCACCACTTCTTTTTATACATCTTCCAGTGTCGCCGTTGCCAAACGCTGTTTGTGTGTCATCTAATCTCCGCTGTTACAGTACGTTGGAGAGTCAGAGTCAAACGTGCGGAAGCTGTTCGCAGATGCTGAAGAAGAGTGGAGGAGATGTGGCGCGAACTCAGGTCTTCACATTATCATCTTCGATGAGATCGACGCAATTTGCAAGCAGAGAGGCTCCATGGTAAGTGAGAATATTGTTTGGCTGTCTCTGTATTCGCTTCAGCTTTATCAACTCTTCAGGCCGGCTCGTCGTCGGTTCATGACACGGTCGTCAACCAGTTGCTGTCGAAAATGGACGGCGTAGAGCAGTTGAATAACATCCTTGTCATCGGTGGGTTAGCATTTCGTATTGCTTTGGCTTCTTTGAAAAAAAAAACTATGATGGGTTTTAAGGCATGACGAACAGGAAGGACATGATCGACGAGGCGCTGCTTAGACCGGGTCGAATGGAAGTTCAGATGGAAGTCAGTCTTCCTGATGAATTCGGGCGATTGCAGATTCTGAAAATCCACACCTCGCGAATGCGGTAACGTCTTCAGCTTTCATTCCTCTGACCTATAACTGTTAACTGTGTTTCTGCTCAGTGAGTACAAGAAACTTGATCCTGAGGTAAACCTGGAGGAATTAGCCAAGCGCACGAAGAACTTCTCCGGAGCCGAGATCGAAGGTCTCGTGAGAGCCGCTCAGTCGAGCGCCATGAATCGACTGGTCAAGGCAGGCGGCAAGGTATGCGCTAACTGAAGCAAAAGCTGCTGCAGGATACACGAATGGTTTGTTCAGGTGCAATTAGATCCCGATGCCATCGAGAAGTTGATGGTCAACGCGGCGGACTTCGACTATGCGCTCGAAAATGACATCAAGCCGGTCGGTTCCTGATTCGTGGCCGCTTACGTGATTCAATTGGCTTTCTTGCGACGCCGTCTGCCTACCAAAAGGCATAAATTCAGGCCTTTGGTCGGAGTGATGAGTCGTTGGAGAAGTTCCTTCGCCGCGGGATGGTTGTCTGGGGAAGAGAGGTGACACGCATTTTGGAAGAGGGCGCTCGCCTGGTTGAGGAAACTGTCAATCCAGATGCCGGAGGGTTCGTTACGGCTGTGCTTGCAGGTAAGACATCTCACCCATATTCGAATCAGGGCGAGGTAAACCGCTATGCCCTGACTTATTCATTCTTCGTTAAGGTGCTCCGCGAAGCGGAAAGAGCTTCCTGGCGGCTGAAATAGCCCGCACGTCCGACTTCCCGCTCATAAAGGTCGGTTTTTCGAGGGGTTTCAGCCCTGCTCACCTTCACCTCAACGTTACCCGTATTCAGGTAGTATCTCCCGGTGATATGGTTGGTTTCTCTGAGTCAGCCAAGTGTCAAGCGTTGCGAAAGGCGTTTGGAGATGCGTTCAGATCGAAACTCAGCGTTTTGCTCATAGATAATATAGAGAGATTATTAGGTATGTTTCAATAGGTTCCGATGTCCCTTTTGGTCTAATTTTTTTTTGTCTGCAGACTATTCACCGGTTGGACCACGATTCTCGAACCTTGTGCTTCAAGCGCTTCTCGTCCTGCTTAATGAACCGCCTCCACAGGTGGGTGTTTGTTTATTGGGCCTTATAATAGACGACCCTGAGCTACTGACTCGCTGCAAACATTCAGCATTTAACATTCATTAGCGTTTCGAAGGAAAAACAACACTGCATAGCACTATAAACAACTGGATTAACAGAAGACGTAGTAATTTTTTTGAAGAACCAATCAGGTAAGGATAATTGCCTCTCGCAAGTAGCTTAGGACTTGCTGGTGCTGTTTGGAGGTCGCTTCTTTCTGACAATGACAGTTCAATCGCTACAGCTGGGCAACAGTGGCAATGATGGCAATGATGTAAACATTCCAGTCGACCAAGTTTATTTTATTTCATCCTGGAGCAGTTATTACCAATGTTACTAGCTGTCGCAAGGATGTTCTAATTGTCGCGTAGTGTAATGGGGTATACAGTATTTATGACGTTGTCATCGTTTCTTTATATTGCTGTGCGTGACGTCCCGTTAAGCATAAACGTTTGTTGGCTTATGCGGCTGGCGCTGTTCAGATTAGCTTTTCCGGGAGCTGTTTTGATTGGAAGATGGAAGCGCCGCTGCAAGTCTGTTTATGAATCTGTGGCGTCTTCCCGATGCGAGGCACTTTTTCTCTTTTGGATGCGCTAACTATGCGAAACATGTAGGTGACATTATCGCTATTGAGAGTCCCCTATTTCACCAGGCAGATACCACGGTTTGAATGCCGATTAAATGCTATCTATGAGTAGGGGTGCTCCTCAAGTCGCGATGAGAAAATGTGGCGATAACTTTCATAAGGTCCCATGGAATCTGTCGAGGACCCGCAGTCCCAGAAACGATTCGTACCTAATTCCGCCTTCAGCTTAACCATAACTACTCGACATAAGATGGTTTGGAATTGATGCCATTGTTAGGTGGCGTACCAAAATTCGACGATTGTCAAACGTTGAATAAACGTTAGCATGTTCTGCTCTGAGAATGTGGTTTAATGGTTCAGAACATGAAGGGATATGATCCACGCGGGCAGGGCTGAAAGGCCTGCATGCCTTCGACACAAGTGGTGCGTCAGGTATCGTCGAATCGCCTTCGTATGAACATACGCAGGCAGCCATTCTCATCCCTCCGGTGACTTTTGGTCTGCGGTGAATCATTGGCCTACCTAGTGGTATGGCGTTGGGACGTGTTACGTCTCTGGGGAACTGAGCGGCACCAATCGTCTTCTTTCACTTCCGTCGTGCATTTATCGGTGGCAGGAGGGCGTATCTCAAAGGAATTGAAAGGACGGGAGTTGCTATCTGAATCATCTTTCCTAACGATCCATTAATCTCGGTCGGGGTTCAGATATATGACGGAAAGGTTGCGCAAGGCTTGTTTTAACATTTGAAAGGGATTGTCATGCCTGAACCTCCACTAACGCAACATTTGAGATGGTCAAGGACTACTTCTAGAATCTTTGCTCTAAAGCTAGTTGTTCACGGTAAGGTGTGTAGCTGTGTTATTTTCTCCAGAAAGAGAATTCTTCGATTTGAATCGTCCCGAAACTCAGAAAAAGGCGCCCCGACTGCACAGTGACCGGTGCTCTTTCGAATGTCCATCATCGGTCTCGACTTCAGAGGTATCAACGACCCGATAATCGGATGAAAGGCACGGCAGAGGGCAGATACGTGGGTGTCTGAGTGAGCGTGACCTAGCCTATGACTCCATTATGTCGATTAGCTTGAAGTCTGCCTGAAAATCTCTTTTTTGATCGAATGATAATAGCGCTATCCACCCTCGATGTACCTTGAAGTGGTCTGATTCTTCATGGATTTTGTAGCTGGTCGTGGTAGCCGGTACACAGTTTAAAGCGATGTTTCACCAGCCAGGCAGGGAGAAATTATGAGCTATTGCTTTGGAAAGCTCCGGCTAAAGGGCATTCTCACCATTCTATGTCGAGAGGTTATAACAGTGTACTAAAGGAATGCATGACGCGGTTTCAGTTAGTATACCAGAAAGTTTCCATTGCCCTGCGCCTTCATGCAAGCTTTGTTAACTTTGCTGTGGGCAGGGAATAGGAGTTTTACGACGAACCAAATAGTGTATTCGGTTTATTGGAGTACATTTCGTTCTGGGATTCCCGATACTGATGATTTGGCCACGTATAATTCTGTCCACGATGGTTTATGGAGCCTTCCTCGACTGGCAGTTTTATTCTTTCTCTCGTGAGAGTTTGTAGCGGTGAAAGTGCTAATTGTCGGCCTGTTTCAGAACCACCGACTTCTGGTACTTGCCACGTCGTCGAATCGGTCATTCCTTCGAGAGCTGGAGCTGATGAATGCCTTCGGTGTGTGATATGTAGAGACGCTACATTCAGGCCTTGTATTCGGAATTCCTGTTATCGTTCACTTCGAATTCGTGGTCTATTTCAGGCCATGTGATTGATGTACCGGTGCTGTCGACGGCTGAGCACATAATGCATGTGCTGGTCGAGTCAGATGTGTTCACGCCAAGGGAGTTGGAAAAACTGACATGCGATTTGCAGTCGCTGCTTCTCAAGCAACAGTGGTTGGTGACGTTTTCGGGGGCTTTGTTCGAAGTGGTGATTCATACCATCGGGGATGGGGAGCACGCCGAAGGCATGTCCGGGAAGGATGGACATTACTGGGCTTCTAAAAAATTCACAAACTGTTTGGATGGTCGTGGAATTTATACTTCCTCAACTGCTGTGAGCTTCGTACAATAGTTTGTCCTAGACTTCGAGAGATCATTGTGTGTGTCAGATTGAGATCACACCATCTGCTCGTCCGTGCTAAAACCGTCTCATAAACTGGTAGCGTAAATACAACCTATTGATTTTTTACTACTTCCTCGTCAAACTAGACACTGTTGAGACCAAACTTAACACCTCAAGCAAAACGGATTAGGCTTCCGATTTGAAAGGTTCGCTCGACTTTCTTTGAAATTTTATAATTCACCCGCCTCAGGAAAATGAATTAAGTGTTCGACATTTCATAAAATTCCTACTTTGTTTAGAGAAGGAATATATTAAATTTAATTTTATAAAATTCCTATTTTTATTTAGAAAAGGAATAGATTACGGTTTATGTTAAATTGTAAGAAAACACCAACTTTGGATTCACGTCAAGAAGAGATCGCGCCGGACACTCCATGGTGTATCTGACGGATATTGTAAGTGCTGTTCATCGAAACCTGCGTAGTATACAGGGTGAATCATAAGTCCTGCAACAGAATTAAGCGACTTTATTAAGTCGTCTTCCATTTGCAGAGAACCCCATACCAACTTCCATGTAGCATATCCTTAGTACTATCTATACTCCTTGCCATTATCATGGTTCTAGCTACTTCTTTTAGAAAGTAGTCGACTCCATCATCAAACTATCAAAAATTTTCCGCTGGCCCGTGGTCGAGCGCTCCCTTACCAATGTGGCTAAATTTCTGAAGATTGGTGGTTGAACATTCAGCACCGTAGTATCGTGAAGGGCAGAGCCTTCTCAAGAGTGAATCTTAGATGAATGGATCTGGACTGCAACAGCAGAGCGCTATTAATCTGCAGATCATACACGTTGTAGCAACGAGCTGAAACCAATGCAATATTCAGCCGTGTGCGTGATCTATTATCCTACTGTGTGTAATCGGCTAATGTCACGTGTCCGTCACGGGGAGGGGGACTGAAGCCAAAAGATGCCTACCTCAGTGCCCGGTATGCCAGCCGGGCTTTCTTTGAGCTTAACCATGGGCGATTGCTGGCGAACTATATCCTTGGTGGCTGATCGTTCAAGTTTACGCGTCAGGGTATGAATAGGGAGCGAGTGCAGAGCGTAGGGATTCAGGAGGCGTGCCCTAGACGTCGTTCAGGCGCGGCTGGAGTCAAAAGACGTGCTGAAGACGTCGTCTAACGTGAGTAGGGATTCAAAAGACGTGCTGATGATGTCGTCTAACATGCGTAGGGATTCAG
Organism: Heligmosomoides polygyrus polygyrus; assembly: GCA_947396885.1. Classification (NCBI taxonomy): domain Eukaryota; kingdom Metazoa; phylum Nematoda; class Chromadorea; order Rhabditida; family Heligmosomidae; genus Heligmosomoides; species Heligmosomoides polygyrus. The sequence goes on along the minus strand of OX377205.1, from coordinate 70,292,298 downwards.
AAGACAAGCGCTAGACGTCGTGAGTCAAGATTCAGAAGACCTGCGCTAGACGTCGTTCAAGGTGCGTAGATATTCAGAAGACGTGCTGAAGACGTCGTCACTTGCAAAGGGATTCCGAGTAAGGCGACCAATAAGAAAGGACTAACAAAGGACCATTAGAGGGGGAGCGTTGATAAGGGGGGGGGGGGGGGGGAGACCAGCATTGTCCCTCATCGTCGTTCAGTGTGTGTCGGATTTCTGAAGACGGCTTACAGAAGTCGTGGCACGTGTGTCAGAGTGCAGAGGGAGTGTCATAGACGTCGTGGCAACGTAGTGACACGTGAATCGGTACTCAGTGTAACATATGCTAGGGTCACTCTCACTCCGTTCTTTGCCAGCACAGAGGAAAGGAAGTATTTCGGGAGGGGTGGGAGGTGAGGGAGGGGTAGAGAGAGTGACCATGGGATTCGTAGGAGTATTATTGCCGTCGGACAGTAAGCGGTGTCGACCAATACCGGTTAATTTTAATTATGATTTTGCTGATTAAGCACCTGATTGGACTCTCATTACCTGTTTCTCGACACGTAGAGAACGAGCGCCTCGGAGAAAAAATCGCGTGCATGTGATGGAGGGTGAATGGGCTTCATATGCGCAATGGAAATTTTGCCCTACCCTATCCCACTGCACTAATCTGTATAGTAAAACCAGTTTTTTACAGTAAAAACGTATAAAGAAGAAAGGAGGAAGATTGGGGTTGTTCTATTCTCGGGGTTTGGCGGCCGCTAGGCCGCTGAACGTCTAGTTAGGCAATATCCAGTTTCCAGAAAACTACAGGAAAAGATCTAGAAGTCCACAAGTGAGGCGAAGACCCAGCTATGAGGAGAAGAGAGTGGAAAGAAACATTTGTGAGCGCAGTTGGAGCACGTCGCTCAGGCTGGGTATTCAGCCACCGGTTGATTTGATGAAAATTTTCTCAGAGATGAGTGATCCCAGAAAGGTCGAAATAGTAGCGCTCTTAATAGCACCTCTGGGGAACATGATTACGCGCAAACAATGGCTAGGCATGGCAGTTTTTCGTCATACTCGATTTTCCAAAATGTTCCGCTCACACCCTAGGGTGTTGTGAAAAAAGAGTGAAAATCAGTAAAAATGTTCGATGGACACAAGAACATTACGCCATATTTTCTGGACTCAATAGCGCTGTTTAAAAGCAAAATAAACATTCCGGTAAAGCGATTATTCTAACAGCAAAAAGAGAGGACGTGGTAGCGGTTCTCTCTCTCTCTCTCTCTCTCTCTCTCTCTCTCTCTCTCTCTCTCTGCCGAACATCGTACCCGCAAAACACTACCTGGGAAGTTCCTTCATGTCTAGATTTCCTTTGTTCGTTTATTTACCATCTCAGAGAAAAAGTTCTGCTCTTCCGAAAGCATTCTGAGGAAGCCAAGCAGTATTCCTTTCCTTGAAAGGAGAAAAATGAACTGAGCCACTTTCCACAATCGAGTTGGCAGCTTTTGGAATTTTTTAAAAATAACCTACCGACCTGACCTCTGTCGACCTTTATTGTGCAATTTCGAACAGGCACTGGAAGTTTCCTCAACCCTCCAACTTGGCCTTTATGCTTCTCATTTATCCTCTCACAATATTAGTATTCGTTGGCTGCGAGGTACCCCAGTTGTGCAACTGTCATGCCTCCACTTACCGTTCACTTCGCCGATGTCTGAAGTTCCGCTGAAAAACTGGACTTCGTCCTGTTTTTGTGCAAAGTTCCCCTCTCAAGGGCACTGACTGCGATGACAGCAAAAGTGTGGCAATAACAACAACAAAGGGGAATTCGCTTTTTGATGGATGACGGAAATGAGCCTGCCCGATAGCTGACGCACGTGACGTGGAGTGCTGTTCTCCGATGAGTGGAGATGGAGGAGACCTTGTCGGGGTGAGATTAAGTGAAAACGTGATCTGCAAAAAGTGAAGTTCACACTGGTGCGCTATTTGAGAGCAGTTATGGTTTTCTACTGGCCTAACCGAGGTTCTTTAACCCCGGAGCACGACATTCGGAGTGATATTGGAGGACCCAGTACTGTGCGTGTTTAACCCATTTAGTGCTTTATGTTGAGCAGTTGATAGATAGATAGGCGCTTCGTCCGTCAAGGAAAATCTCGCTACGATCACTCAGTTCATCCTACGGATTAGGTGATAAATGGGGAGAGTGACGGGGATGGTTGCCTACTGGTCTTCTTCACACGTCATAAACTTTGCTGGTGCTGGATGCATCCTTCTAACGATAAGTCTTGACGTTGGAAGCTGCAAATCATCGAGAGCGTATAAGATCTCTTCGAGAGCGGTTTTGGCTGAAAGAGGATTGAAACTGCATATGTCTGATTGGGGAAGGAAGGCGTTCAGTGTGGTTTCTGCGTTCCCTTCTCGAACTTAAACTGTGCTCGTTTCAGCTATGGAATCGGCATCAAACGACTGCTTGGTCTGATCGACTTCTGCCGGAAGTGCGAGGAAGGATACCGAGCGCAGATGCTGTTCTCGAAGATCGAGGCCATCGCATTAGGAATGGACGTCTGAGGCGTGGAGCTGAGGAAGTGTGGCTTACCGGTTTCAGAGAAGCGTTCTAGGGCAGCGCCAGTGAAAGCTGGCTGATAGTTGGCCATTTGTGGGTCTCCAGTCGTGCACATTACGCTGTCTACCTTATTCGTTCCACTGAGCGCCTTTCAAGGCGAACACTTTCATGTTTTGAGTCTCGGCTGCTGCAGAGCTTGTATACGTAGGTTTTCTGGGGTCTCTAACGCTTGAATAGAAGACAGGCTCTATCAGTTTGAACACGCGAGGCTTCCGCTCGCGTGGATGGAAAATGCTCGCTTCTTCCCACATTTTTTTCCGAGTTTTGCGGTCATTTCTTTGGCTCCTGGGATTCTAAATGACGCTTCAACCCGCGTTCGACACAAGGGCGAAACTGAACTATTCCCATATTACTGAGGTCTAATGAGCTATCACGCTTCGACACAACGACAAGCTTCCATGCTGTTTGTTCCGATCGATCGCCTATGGGTGGGTAATCGATTGGCATTGATTTCGTAGCAAAACTTTGTGTCATCCGTGAAGTATAAACGAGCCCACAGCGTGAATTAAGGTCAGCGCTGTGTGTGTAGCCAAAAAAAGTTTTTGAACGTCGACAAGGCTCGGGTAATGTTCTGAAACTTCAACGCAATTGTCCAGTATATCTGGTTAAGGCCAAACCTAGTCTGTGGGAATTCATTGGTCAATCATGCGCGAGCGGTTGCGTAGAGGCTGTACGCTGGGCGGAGCGTGAGTGGTAGCCTCTTTTTATAGCAAAATTGCTTAACAAGTTCCTAGAATCTTTCTACTCAACTAGGTCTTATTTCAGAAGCACTGTAGTCGACTAGTGTTGTGGTGAACACTAATTTCTTTGGTATCTGAAGTAAACAGTTGAGCCGTACAGGTGAAAATTGTATCATGAACTATGATTTCGAAACAGAACAACGCTTCATGAACTGTACAGAGGTCATGGCGAGCCTGCGCCGGAACCTCGAGGCTAGAGAACACGTCTTCCGTGTGTAACCCATAAATTCCGTTGTGATTGAGATCTAGTGAACACATCCTTTCGATGTGCTTAGGGATGCGTATGTGCATGAGATGTCTCGGCATGGCTTTAGCAAGTGAACTTATTATCCCGACCCGCTGTAATGTATCGTTCGTTACCTGCAAACTGGACCAGTGGTTTGTATCACTTCGACGTTTTCCGACGCGACAATGTGTCTGCATCCTTGTGACCCTCATTCCAGTAATATGTGTGCATATAGTTCCTCAATATATTCATGTCGTATTTATTCAGGTGTAGTAGGTGGTAGTAATTTATCTAATAAGGAAATAAACGGTGTTCTGTTGTTTTGCTTTGCTTTCCTACTACCTCAGCTTCTGAATCAGTTTAGAAGCAGCAGGCCAAGCAACGTGGTCATTGACGCATGAGCGCGAAGTTCATGACGCCCTGCTGCCACCCAACCCAGTGTGGTCGGTTGGCGTAGTGGTAGTGTTGTAGCTTCAAGAAGCATGGTGGGGGTCCATTCCCAATTGTACTGGTGTTTTTGCATTTTGCAATTTATCGTCAGTGGGACCCTTTATCCCATTTCCAACACATTTTTTGAACAAAAACATGGCAACAAATGTCGTTTACGTTCATGGAGCTCTTTGAAAGTGGAAAGGTGAGAATTTTTGAATTCCAGGTTATGCAAGTAAAAAGCTGATGCCAGATTCGTCATCAGCACCCCAAATAACTTCCACGCACAAAGTTTGGGCGATATTGGCGCCTCACCACCCTACTCGAGCCTCCCCCCCCCCCCCCCCCTCCCCCTCCGCTTTGCACTTCGGTTGTGCTTGTCTGACAAGGACGGTCATTGAGGTACGAAGCCATTCGGAGTGGAAACCAATTGCATACGTTAAGCGGTGGAGGGGTACACAGAAAGTATAATATCGGTGCTACTACGTCCTGTTTTTGAACGGGTAGTAGATGGAAGCGTAGATGCTCAGTTTGTGAGCAGTCTATTTCGCTTACATGCTTTTTTGCAATCCTCCGTCATTGTTGAAGAAGGCTGGTACATCATTAGCTATTCTTGCCAGTTAGTTAATACGTTTTTGACTTCATCCATGTAAAGAATATGGTAGGATTTGCTATCTACAACAGCTTGTCATCCTGAAACAGCTTGACTGTTCAAAAATCAAAAGGGGCCATGCACTGTACTAGGTCGAAAAAAGTTATTCATACTTCGGTTACGGGTGTTGCTTGGAGTGCTGATCATGAATCTAACATCGGTTTCTGGATTTCCCGTTTTCTTATGACAGATTAGAGAAGGTTAAGTGGGGTGGTGAGGTCGGATGCACCAATATCGCCAAACTTTGTGCGTGGGGGTTATTTGGGGTGTTGATCACGGATCTGGCATCAGTTTTAGTCTTACTTAACCTGAAAGTCAAAAATTCTCGCCTTTCCACTTTCGAAGAGCTCGATGAAAGTAAACGAGATTTTTTGCCGTGTTTTTGTTCAAAAATGTATTGGCATTAGAACAAAGGGTCCCACTGACGATGAATCGCAAAATGCAAAAACACCACCATATTGGAGAATCGAACCATATGCTGGTGTTTTTGCATTATGCGATTTATCGTCAGTGATCCCCCTTTGTTCCCAATTCCAAAACTTTTGGGGGCAAAAAAAAAAAAACACGACCATGCTCCTGTGAGCTACAACACTACCACCATGCTAACCAACCACATCTGGCTGGGTGGCAGCAGGGCGCCATGAACTTCGTGCTCACACGTCCACACGCTTTTTCCGACCACAGAAGAGCATTCCGGCAAAAGTAACTGTGGTTTTGGACTCCTCACACGGGACCCTACATCCCGTAAACATTCCACCGCAAAAGCTCATCGCCAGTTTGGAGGCTCTCCTTGGGAGAAGCACTGCGACGATCCTCGAGTTTTCTGCAGGTATCATGATAGCTCAAAAATGGTGTAAAACCGTTGCGCTTCGGTGGGGACTGATGACGCAAAGCAAACGCGTGGAATGGCCTTGCCGTGCCCTAAATTAATCTCCGCAAGGTTTTTAGCTTCATTTAGTCAGTCTCTAAATTATTATTTTTGTGCGCCACGCTTCATCTGAAATTTGAGTAGGAAAATCCGTAAAGTATGAGCACATTTGTAGGTGGATAGAACGGTTCTACTGACGTAAACAGCCTTTCTCGCTCATACTTATTGTAACGTAGCGCAATCTGCTGAAATTTTGAAAACGTACATCATATTCGTGATCAGCACTTCAAATAATCTCCCTGGACGACGACTGGGCGAATAATTTTCCGACGATTTTCTCCGTCCTCTGGAGTCGTGAAGGTGCAATAGTGACGGTTCTGTATTCACCCTTATAACCCATACAGACCGTAACCTACTGTAATCTAACGTAGCACCGAAAACGGCAGTCATATTCGTTCGTGATGAACATCTCAAGTAATCCTATAGAAGAACTTTGTGCGAAAATGAACTCCGGAGCCTTTGACAGTAAGTGCCCTATCGGCAATGAAAATAAGCTTTAAAATATCTAACAGAGATTAAAGCAGTGTTAGATAGCGAAAGCGGCGCCGAGGTCAAAAGTTTTGCATTTACAAGTACACCCAGCAGTCGGTACAAATAACCCTCAGTATCGAACCTCCAACCCCTCGCCTCGAAATCTGCCTCGATTTCTGCTTGGCTATCCATTCGCTGCAGTATCCTTGTGAATGGATCATCTGAGGATATCCCTGCGGCTTCCTTTAGAATACCTCGCAGATTGTCAGATTGCAATGGCCTGACTCTAGTTGGAGCTCCTGTCCTTTTACAGACTGATTTCGGAGCACGACAGGGCTATTCTCGGGCGTCACTCGCCTTATTAATCAGCTCTGAAGTTATGTTTTTTACCGTTTCTGACATGCTGAGATGCCCGCAGAAAATTTCAAAGCTTCTCAGACAGTCTCCTACAATCCTCAATAGGCCACAGTGAGAAACTCCACGGTAAGTCTATTGACCTCGTAAAATCTGACCACTCGATTCTGTGCAGCCGTGGTGGACAGAAAAGGATCAGTCATGGTCTCAAATGCTAAGTATTGAACGGTGCTGAATAATTTCCCTGAAAAACAGTGGTTCTACGCCATGACTCGCATCATGTGGAACCTTTTCATCGATATAAGCTCTCGACCCGACACATCTCTCTCAGATGTTCAGTAAAGCATCTTTGCCTTTGCACAAAAATGGCTCATAAGATTCTACAATCTTTCGGAAAAAGTGGTGCGAATCAGGAAGCTGCTGCTGCTGTGAATAAAGAGAATGAAACAGAACTTCATTGTTAGCGGCGTCAATTTTGTCGGATGAACTCCGAAGAATAATACAGAGCGTTACTCTATTCCGCGACAGCTCCGCATCAATTTATCAAGAACCTGTATTAAATGCGTAGTTTAGAAGGACAGAATATCCTGCAGGGAGCTTGTAGCTCGTACAAGTTAGTAGCGAAGAAGAGAATCTTGGGTGATGAATAACAGATGCTTTTTATGTGCAGCGCAAAGGATACTATTCGAGCAAAAACCTAACTTAGCAACAACTTGTTTTTGTGGAGTCTGTCGTGCTGTTTAACAGGTGTAGAACTAGTACGTAGTGCATATTTCATAAGTTGAACGAGTTTCGTCAACGTGCGATAAAAAGGGCGCTGTCGATTGAACCAGGTCGTCGAAAATTAGGTGTGCCGACCACATAATGCGTTTCGCAGACATCCATTGAACGATAATCGTCACCGACTGGATTCTGCGGGATCTCGAAGAAGCACCAAGATGTCCGCCAACGCGTTAGTCGGACATCGGCTGGCTCCTGCAGGTCATTGGATAGGCAGGATACACGTTCAAACTGCCTCCACGACATTTGGTAGAAGTAGAATGCGTGTCACATCCCGTGCATCCCAAAAAGATTCACTAACGCCATCCGTTGTCCTTATCCTTGTCCTTAAAGATCCTCAGGTGCTTCCGCGTACCATAAAACATATGTGCGGCCGGCTAGTTGTCGACAACAACAAGCTTCATCCCTTTTGAGGAAAAGGAGGTGTGCCTTCTCGACAGTGCACAAAACAGCTTTACGAGCAAGGTAGTTATGAGGTTTTTCGGGGCATTTCCATTGGGAAGGATAGATCTGAAGCATTTGGTCTGCCACCACTATAAGATAAAGAAACTCTTTTGCATGGTAAAAATTCCCACAGAAAAAGTACCTGTAGACAGGTCCTATTTTATAGTAGATCTTATGAAATTCTTCAAAAAATCACTGTCGACAAGTAGAAGGAGAAAATCGTATACGTCTTGGTTGACAGAATGCAGACCAGACAGGATTTCACATTCTCAAACCGCTGCGACCAAAGTCTGACAATCTTCCGGGTTTTGTAAAAGGCGCATTTGAAGCGCCTGATAGAAGAAATGATATCTCGTGAGCCGAGTGGAAGCTATTTCCTTTGCATTGTCTAAGGGCTGTTCTGATTTCGATTTGCGTTTGTTCACTCCCTCACATATGGATACGTGTGCGCATGCGTGCTCTGAAAAAAGGATGAAATGTGAAAGTTTTTCAGTTCCATTCCTTTCAACAGCATTAGGTTAATATCAGAAATAACAGCAAAAGCTGCTATTCTAAGATCTTAAACCGTTTTAAAGCACGGGGCATTCCAAATGCTTTGATGAGGCACGCGTTTTAAACCTTGGCGAGTGAAACAAACGTCAAAGAATATGCAGGTCCTTATTCCATTTTTTAAACCTTTTGCGCAGTGCTAATAGCAGATGCAGTACGGTTTCTTCTACGAATTTAAATTAGCTGAAACCTCGAGAGCAAATAGAATAGTGCAAAAGCACTCAATCGAAATACCTGCAAATGCACAGTGCAGCTCTAGAACCAAAAGGCTCGTCGAGAAACGACTCCCACTCATGGTCCCGAGGAATGCTTGGCTCATGTGCCAGAAGTAGACGTTGATGAGAGCCATGCAAAATAGTAGAAAGCGGATATTTTGAAGATAGCGCGGAAAATAATCTTCATAGGCCTTGGAAAGTTAGCTATGAAAGAGCCTTGTCTCTGTAATTTTGCTGTAAGGCCGAAGAACAGAAATGATAATGTCCCCTCGCGTTTAGATTACACAACAGCAACAAGTTCACCATCACCGAACTGTCACATTCACAGCTTATGGGTTGCTCCTATACTGTTATAACGCTTTATAGGTTGAGGAAACGCATTCATCCTTTCAATTCCAAAACTGTGCAAAGGATGACTTTAACGATCCTTCAACCAGAGCTATCAAATGGATTTTCGGATCCAAGTCAGTTTTTTAAAGCCTCACGTGGCTCGCGTCGAGGTTGCAAGCTGTAGTAGCGATGTTTTGTAGCGGTCAAAACTCAAACGCTAGGTGGGAAGTGCACCCGCACCTCCTCCTGATGGGGAGGGAAAGTTCTGCGCCATTACACCACCGGCACCGTTTGATCGAACACAACACCCATAGTTCGTGGGGCCAAGGGTTAACTATGGTTTAAATTTTTAGAAAATCGTATGTGATCGAAATTATTGGCAAATTTGCTCAGGCAAAATGTTATGGCTGGACGATCACAGTGGTGATGTAGTGTAGCGCGCCGTTGCCGGCTTGTAGAAAGCCGATGACCACCCACGTAGACGCTGTGGTAACTAGCCAAGGCAGGTCGAAGTGAGGACCGGCGGGAAACGGGCTGCATATACTAATAAACCTGTGCATTCACCTCTTCCTCGTAACACGCGGACGTGCAGCTCTCTGTAACACAGAGAGCAGTAAGCAGAGGTCCAGTAAAGTGTGTCCTCAGGGATACAACACAGAAAACGGAAGCTCAGAAAACGTGTCTTGTTTTATTGTAAAGGTTTATGTAGACGTCATTTACAATTAAGTGAGACAAATTTATTGCAACGTAATAGAAGGCCGCACTGCTCTATCACTTCGAATATTACACACATATATGTAGCTAGATTTTAGATTTCCTGCCTGTAAAAACAGCCCTGAAACGTTTTCGAAGGTCTCTGTGGTGAAGAGGTAGGAATCTATCGACCTTTTAAGCAGTGCATCTCTTTTTGGCACCAAATGAACAACCATTCAGATCTGATTGGTGAAACAGCGAAGGAGTGTGAAGAGCAACTGCATATCACACGATTTCATGACACAGATTCAATTTAGAGAATGCTTTCGAGTTTCTCTACGACTCGGCAGCCCAATCCGTAGCGGTTTCTCATTAGATGAGGTGAGCCTTTCGTTGAGCAGAAGGGACCTCACGACGGTCACCTCATCTATCTTGATCAGATCGTGATGTATCGATCCATCGAGCTTCTTCGATTTCCTAATTTCCTCTAGAAGTTTTAGGGGCGTTGAAATATCTTTTTCAAATTTCATAATTAGTTGTCCATTTGTACTACGTACTGCATATGTGTGCATTCATTATAATTTTCAACTCAACGTGTGCTGCGGTAGCAATTTGATTGCACTACCTGCATATTCCAATTTTGAAAGTGAATCCTCATGACATTTTCCTTAAAAGGAAATCTGGGGTGTATAGTTGATGGCAAGCTTCTGTTGCAGTGACAGTTCTGTTTTGAATATTCAATGTTAATACTGCCATTAGGTCCTTTGAAATCGTGGAAGTAAATGGGATAGAACACTGGACAGGCTTTCAAGACAGGGAGGAGGACTGCTTCCGGTCCTCCTTCAATGTCTTGAGAGGCTGTCCAATGCTGCATAACAGGGGTGTGCGCTGACTTGCCGCCGGTAAATTTTTTACCGCTTATTTTTGACGCTTTTGACGCCCACGGATCTCCCTCGATAGAGAGCTTTCGGGCTCTCTTGTTAAGAGGAATCTCGGGCCGCTTGTCGCAGGGCCACGTGGCGCGTCCCCGGGTGGTGGATAGGGGAATTAAACGCGAACCAAATGCGACCGTGTACTGCCCAGAGACGCAGGTGGGATGCAGGGGATGGACTCCTTGCTCCTGCTGTGTCGGGTCGATGCGTTCCTTGTGCGTGGGAGCGGCATGTTCGTGCACAGTGTGCGTGGATGTGTCCGTGACTGTGCGGATTGTAACTGTGTCGGCTCGGCCAAAAGCTTGCACTCGGTAGACTGGGAGTACATGTAAGGCGATTCGAGGCCGCCTTAAGTCTCGCCCCGTCCCTTCGAGCAGTCTGGCTGGCTGCCCGGAGTACCCCGCCCGCACGACAGAGCCTGACTAGCTACCCGTGTTGTATTCCAGTCAAACACAGCAGCAATAAAGGGCCTCATTCCCCTGACCCCGAAAGAGCCCCCATTTCTGCAGCGATGGGAAGGACGAGAACGGAGAGGCTGCTAAAATCTCAGGGCCTAACCAGGCTGCGCAAACTGAGAAGGACTAGGATGACGATCTGTACTTACAACGCCCGCACGCTTGCGTCGGAAGCATCCGTCGAGGACCTGATGATGCAAGCCAGGAAGATCAAGTACGACGTCATCGGACTGACCGAGACGAGAAGACACCACCCCCTACACGCCGCCTACGACTCCGGAGAAGAACTGTTCCTCGGAACATGCGACAGCAGGGGAGTAGGCGGCGTTGGTGTCCTCGTCAACACGCACTTGGCCATGAACATCGATTCGTACGAGTCTCTGACAAGCCGAATCGGACGTCTGCGACTGAAGCGATGTGGCTCCGTGCCAGCCTTGACTGTGTTCGTCGCGTATGCCCCAACATCCGACTACGACGACGAAGACGTCGAGGCCTTCTACGTGGAGCTGGAGAAGTTCTATAAGGAAGATCACACCTTCTACAAGGTGATCGTCGGCGACTTCAACGCCAAGATCGGGCCACGAAGGTCGCCGGAAGAACTTCACATCGGAACCCACGGTTTGGAGTGGAACGAGCAAGGTGAAAGGCTGTCTGTGTTTATCATGTCGACCAAGACCATCCATGGAAACTCGCAGTTCCAGAAGCCTCCCTCCCTACGATGGACCTGGGAATCCCCCGGTGGCCAGTTCCACAACGAGATCGACCACATCATCTTCAATCGCAAGTATTGCCTGACCGATGTCTCCGTTGTCCCCAAGTTCTACACGGGATCGGACCACCGCCTCCTTCGCGCGAGGTTCCGCTTTTCGCGTCAAGGAGAGAAGGCCGCGAAGTTCAAGAAGAGGAATCCCAGAACGACCATCAACTGGGATCTCTACACCTCTCTTGTCGGCCTTTGGGAAGATGCCGTCATGGACAACGTCGACGAGGAATACGATCGCTTCGTGCACCATCTCCACGATAGTGCTAAGGGAGCCGAGAGCTTAAAGACCACCAAGAGACGCCTGTCTCCGGAAACTCTCGAGCTGATACGCCAGCGTGGAGCAGCACGAGCGTCAGGCAACTACCAACTGACGTCCGAGCTTGCAAAGCTATGCAGAGCGGCGATAAAGGAAGATCTCAAAGAGAGAAGGGCGGAAGTGTTGGCTGAAGCAGCAGAGGCAGGGCTGAGCATCCGCAATGCCCGCCGGAACTTCGCCAACTTCAAGACCAAGATGACCGCTCTCCGACGTCCTGACGGAACCATCACCTCTTCCAGAAGGACCATGGAGAAAGTCATCCACGACTTCTACTCCGATCTCTTCGATAGCCCGTCCACCTGCCCCCATGCCATCTTCCGCAGGATGGATACGTCGTCCCCTCTGTTCTCTCTTCCGAAATCCGACACGCCATCTCGTCGGTGAAGAAACGTACAGCACCCGGTTCTGACAGGATCAGAACTAAACACCTGAAGAACCTCCCGCCAGCGCTCATCAACACCTTGGCGCCGCTCTTCACACGTTACCTGTCGGAGTGCAAGGTTCCATCTCAGTGGAAGACCAGCAGAACCGTCTTGCTGTACAAGAAGGGAGACGTTTACGACATTGGCAACTATCGCCCGATCTGCCTGTTGTCCGTAGTCTACAAGCTGTTCACTCGAGTCATCCTGAATAGGATTAGTAGAACGCTGGACGAAGGACAGCCATGCGAACAAGCAGGATTTCGGAGAGGATTCATCACGATCGACCACATACACACCATTACGAAGCTCATCGAAGTGTCGCGAGAGTACAAGCTGCCGCTGTGCCTTACGTTCATCGACCTGGAGGACAATCACGAGATCATGGGTGCGCAGTGCGAAATCGAGAGGGCGATGCTTGGAGTGGCACGACTCACGCAAGTGAGAGAAGGCCTCCGGAGTTCCGAGCTTCGCCGACGTTCGAAGATCAGAGACGCTGTCGCATGGGCCAAGTCGTCGAAAATTAGGTGGGCCGGCCACGTAATGCGATTCGCAGACACCCGCTGGACGAGAGTCGTCACAGATTGGATTCCGCGGGATGTCAAAAGAACACCAGGACGCCCATCAACGCGTTGGTGGGACTTCTTCGTGAAAGCCCTGAACGACCGATATGACGCTCTTCGTGTCCCTCGAGCGAGGAGGATCCATTGGACCACTCTGGCACGCGACAGGGACGAATGGAGACGCTGCTGGCGCCCGCTCGAGCAAGTCGATGATCAACGGGACGACAGGTGATGCAGGTGATTTTTGACGCGAAAATTCGCCGGTAAATTCGGTAAATCCGTTAATTTTTGTAAAATTTAATATTCCCTCAAAAACAATGACTTTAAGCGGCGGTAATGTAAAAAAGCGTAAAGCTTCTCACCTAAACATCGTCACGCTCAGAAAAACCATATCTTCATTTTATCATGCATACGTCATCCTAAAGCAGCAAGCGGAAGCCTAACAATGCACAAGTGTAATGATCTATATTGTGAGTGCTTTAAAAAAGATAAAAGCCTAATTAAAACTCTACAAAAACATTTCTGAAAATCCAACATTCAATCGAATATTGCTACACTTCTTTTGGATTAACAGTCTAACTGCTTTTGAAATTATCGCAATTATCATGATTTCATTCGATGAAAGAATGACTTACACCCTACACTACCATTGTTAAGCTGTACTTTGGAGCAAAGCCACACACTTCAGAAAAAAACAACGAAATGTGACATGATAACGACTCTTCTTATACGGGAAAACAGCTTAAGAGTCGAGCAGGAGATAGGGTAGACTAGTGGAGTCCATTCCGATGCCTTACATCTTGGACTAAATTACGGGAACAAGACATGAGCGTATCTTCTCGTTATTCCTCTGGCGATCGCCTATTCTGAGAGCTTCAATATCTCTAGTCCAAATTGTCCCATGTGCGTGGGGAATCTCGTCGCGAGCTACTATCCCAGTGGAGCGCGCTTTAGCACTGGAGCTCACTCTCCGCCTCCTCATGTGGGCATGGATGTTTTAATGAGGTTGAGACCACGAACGCTAATAGCAAGTTATCGGAGAAGATAGCAGCAATCACTTCTAAACTGAGGTCGGTAGTACGTTTCCTCCTCCATTTGATAGATAGGAACATGATTTTATATGAAAAACGTCGTTAAATTTTCCGGTAAATTTGGGAATTTACCGGAAATTTTCGTTAAAAGAATTTATCGCGAAAATGCCGGTAAATCCGTTAAACCGGCAAATCGTTAACCTGTAAACGCGCACCCCTGCTGCATAACACAATGACAGATCGATGTAACGAACCAAATATAGTAGAATTTGCAGCGATATTCGACGTTGCATAGTTCCACCAGTTCTGAGATGACAAAGACGTGGAAGACTACAAGCTGAAATCGCGCGCCACTTTCCGGACAGACAAATTCTATGTTTACCTGTACTTATTTCTCTATACTACGTGCGCATCTTGTGGCTGGCTGCGTAGTGGATATGGTCTGAGGTTTTTTGAATGCCGCTCAATGGTTCAGCTCAGATTAATTTTAAATGTTTATCCTGGTATAGTAACGTCACACCCAGGAGGCAACTATAGCTTATTGCAGAGGGCTTGTTTAAGGAAAACTGAAACCACCAAAGCGCTACTGAACACAAGGCTCATGACATCAGTGGCCGAATATTCAAAAAGGAGCATTTTAGCGTGAAGCTGTAGAAGTCGATGCATAGGCATCAGTGGCCTTCCAACCCTATTTTTCAAGGCAACAAGCAGTGATGCCCAGACAGCGTACCGCTGTAGTGGCTCCCATCAAAGCTGCAGGTTTGGGCGGCAGCGCGATGCGGCCCATCGTCGCGCTCATCACTGTCTCCTCGTTCGATCTGTGGGCATGATCGACGTCATTAGCTTGTCGTGACGTTGGGTGACTGGGGTGAGCGCACACGACGGCGGCGGACCCCCGGCGGTGGCGGACGGTTCCGGTTCGCGACGTGTGTGGTCGGATGGCGGCTGTGCTGGGCAGTGCCACCTGCGACGATCATCTTCTAACACCGTACCGAGACTCAAAAACTCGATTCTCTATGCCGGACACCGGCTGGTTAAGTGTGCGAAGTCGTGGTTTGAATCCCCCTCACTGCCGCTTCCCTCCTTGAAATGAAGCTGGAGTCGTAGAGTAGATTAGTACTCTCACATCGTGTACATCCTCAACCAACAGCAGTTGGTTGCAAATCATTAATTGCCTGCAATAACACTCCCTTACGGAAGTATACGGAACACTTCCAGAGACATAATTTAGTACACTTGCGCCCGATTTCAAACACGGTTTTTCTGACAAGCATTTTCTAGTGTATCATTGATGGAGCGCTCGTTTCTTCTGCGGGTGACGTCATCAGAAATTTCAATTACAGTTCAATCCGAACTCAGTCCTCCAATTTTGTTGACCGATATTTCGTCCTAATAGGAGCTTTTTGATGGCGACGACAACGACGACTATTACTACGTGATCGTCGTCTTCGCACAGAACCTTCTGCTTCTGCTTTAGCTGCTCGCTGTTTCTCTCTTCTCTTGAACCCCTGTCGCTGCCTGTCTTCACTATCTTTAGAGTGACAGCGACATAACGAGTAGTATCCGCAGCAGCAGTAGCAACAGAAGCAGTAGGTCATCAGAAATGCACAGAGGATTAGGAGAACCCATTTGAAGTGGCGAGCGAACTCGAACTACTTCCTAGACGTCTATTAGCTCTAAGAGCGGTGGTGGCAAATATCTTAGAAATGCTATAACTTAGTCACAGCTTATAAGACGATAGATGTGTAAGTCGGGCTTTCCTCCTGATTTCTACTAAACCATACCATATATCGTTCCAATACCAAGGGTGACCAGCAGAAGATCCTAGTCCCTAGTATAAAATCCATCTTCTTTGCAAACAGAACGGGCATTAATACAGAAATTAATATTTCCAACCTTCTTAATACAAGACAAAATGCACACTATCAGGTATCAGGAAAGAAATTCCTTACAATTACTACTCTGTTTCGTCCGTTTACATGATTGCATTGACCATATGTTTGCATTCGTTCTGTTAATGATGTTCATTGCGCCATCATACGCATGATGACCCACAAATACAGTGACAAAATTTGGCGACCTTGTTAAGACTAACTTCTCAATTGTTTTGAACCTTACAATAACCATTATCTAGCACATCCTCGGTGCTAGGCTTTTTATAGTAATGCTTTTTCCTGCTCCACATGCTAAAGAGGGTCGCAATATGAAGCTCCTTTCATTTAAAAGATGACTGCCTTCTTCTGGCTTGAGCTGGAGCACTCCCAGCAGTTCCGATGTGGCCGTGTACGTAACCTATTAATACGACACGTGTAGTTCCTAAGAAACTACAAAGGCATTTCCTCTTGCTTACTCCCACTGGTTATGGCCGGCTGTGGAACTCTGTTGTATTCGCTGACGGTCGTCTTACTGGTGGCATTTGCTACTCACTCAGAACTGCATTTCAGAACTGAACTTTTTGACGCTATTTGCAGCATTCCGATTCTACTAGCCATTCTGTTTGCAGAAACAAAACGATGACTAACAAAATAATGAAGCGAACTTTTTTACTGACCTTCGCATTGGTGGTGGAAGGGGATCGCCATATGAAGCTCCAGAAAACACGATTGAAGAATTTGAAATCGCCGAGCAAGCAAAATGCGATATAGTGGAGCTCGATATACACATAACGTCGGATGGAGTGCCAGTTCTAATACACGTCTAGTCAGCAGGTCGGACGTCAAAAGAGGATGTCATTGTTAAAAGCACGAGAGTAAAGGACATTAAGAACATACCGTTAATGGTTGTTGGTGGAATCAAGGCTGGTATTCCTACACTTGTTGAGGATGCAGAATGGTACCAACAAAAGAATATATCAACGATAGTCGAAACAGCTGACGAAAAGATGCTCGATTGTGTGATGAATGTTATCAAGTCGAGGAGCATCTTCTAAAAGCTTACCATGTCAAGTTTTATCCAATTGTTGTGTATGTGGTTAAGGAAATTGATAAAAACATACTAAAGTATGTCAAAAGCCTGCTACACCGATGATGAGGCGGATAGAAAAAGAATAAGCTCTCACTTCGTGTATTCAGATTCCACAATCGATGGTTTGATCGACCCAGGAATTCGAACATTTATTCTTTCAGAATTGTAGTAATCTAGCAATTCTTCCTCTAGAAGATCATAGAGCGAGGACTCAGCTGTGAGGAGCAGGTGGTAGAAAGGAAAAATATGGTAGTGTATGTTACTGGAGCGCGTCTCATAAGCTGGGTGATCCGCCACCGCTTCCATGGCGAAAACTTTCTCGAAGCTCATTCATCCTGGAAAGGTCAAAATAATGGTACGCTTATTACTGCCTCTGGGGATTTGATGGACATAAAAATTTACTGCGTTGTTTGTCTAGTAGTTATTCGTTTTCACCATTTTCTAAACATGACCTGCGCAGACTCAAGGTTTTCTTGTAAAAAGAGCGAAAATTAATAAAACATTTTTGTCGTTGTCTGATAGACACAACAGTATCGCAGATTTTTTCGAATGCATTCATGCTATTTAGCAGCAAAACGTACAACGTGCCGGTAGAGGGATGAATTTCAGGTTGACGAAGGTGTGAGGGTAATCTGTACGGTGTAAGTATGTCTCACCTGCAGGCGGAGAAAACCCTCGAGAGTGTTACCTATTATCAGAGAATGCGAGCGGTCAGTCCTTCAAATTTCGCAAATTTGACGGCTATGGAAGGAATGTGCCACTACAGAAATCTAAAAAACACACAAACTATTAAAAAATCTTATGAAAAAGAGAGGTGTTGTGTCGAAAACAACACCTCACGCCTTTTTTCCCATAAAGAGGTCGAAATTTATATCTAAATACATTTATGATGTAGCAGAACTCACAAAATACTTAAAGGGAGTGAACAATAGCAAACTACATATGTACATATATCCTTGTGAACAGAGCACAAGTCCAGCCGTTCCATCAAGCGACTCAGGCATCTGAACTAATGAAGGCGGTTCAGTTCTTACTTCAGCCGACAATTCTGTTGCTCACAAATTCTGTCGATTTTCTTCTGTAGCGTCCTGCCGATAAGCAGGAACACGAGTTCCTGCTACTAGGTCAGTTGACGTCGGAAAGCAAGTTGACAAATATATTATGATTTTGAGAAGCTCTTGACAGAGCGGATACTCAGAAATTAATCCATAGGCAGAGGTCGATAGGCGTCCACCCTCATGCTGTTGAATGGATTCGAAATTTTCTTCAGCATCGCACCTTTCAGGTTCGTATTGGTAGCGATTTTTCACCGATTTATCCTGTCACGAGTGGGATCCCCCAAGAAGGAGTCTTCTCCCAGCTTGTGTTTTTGATTTACACATGTGATTTGCCCGACCTATTACCTACTTTTGGTGTATCCTGTGTTATGTACTCAAATGATATCAAGGTCTACAAAACTATTGACAATTCAGCGGATTCTTTAGCTCTTCAGAACGCAATTGATCAGGTAGGTATGCAGATGGTCTAGTGAGTGGGAGCTGCCTTTGTCCGCTAAGAAGGCAATGGTTCAAAGTACTGGATCCAAGGATCGAACAGATTATGCAGTTGGGTCAGATAATCTTCATTTTGTTAATGAATTCAGGGATCTGACTTTCAAGTTTGATGGCAAGCTGTGCTTCCACAGCCACTATAAGTCTCTAATTGCTAGCGCATTCACTAGTACATTAAATCTGTTTAAAGCTATACGTAAGCGCAATTTCAGGGTACTTCTGAAAGCTACAAAACGTATGTAGGGCCTATATTGGAGACTGTTACAACTGCCTCCTCTCCTTATAGGAAGAAGGTCATTAATCTCCTGGAAAGTGTCCTAAACAATTTCACCCACAAACAGGCTATGCGGTGTTCTGGGCTGAGTTATGAGTTCATTCCAAACGGAGTTATTAGGTTGGAAAAAGATCTTTTCATTTTTGCAAAGATTTATTACTTTACAACCACAACGTTAAATCAATTGAGATAAACTCCTTGTTGTTCCACTACACTTCTACAAAGACCGGGTATTTTTCTAATTCCTCTCGCTTAAAGGGCTGTATTTCTGGGGTCGTTGCATTGCTGAATCCAATTTTCGAGGTGTTCATCCGTTTCAAAATATTTCTCTCCAATTTCTTGCTTAATTAAGAGCACGGGAGAGATGGTAGTCGGTAGCGGCGAGGTCAGGGCTATACGTGGATGTGGCATCACCTCCCAGCCCAGCTCTTTTATCGTTTCTCTTGTGAGTCTTGCAACATGTGGTTTTGCATCGTCATGCAGGATCATCACCTTCTACTTCTTAGGCCTCTTTTCTTGGAGAGTTGCAGCGACTCTGTGGAGTTGGCCGCAGTATGTGACAGCAGAAAGTGTCTCTCCACTTCTGAGAGTTTGCCAGTAAATCACTTCTCTGATATCCCACCAAACACTCAAGAGAATCTTTCTTTCGTGAACATTGGGCTTGAGATCAGACTTAGGGCTCTCTCCCTTTTGTACCCATTGCCTTTTTTTTGGAAGTTGGAACACAGAACCCAGGACTCTTCGCCTGTCACATTCCGCGGAAGAAACGATTTTCTTTCTTATCTGGAAGGAAGAGAAGCAGCGATGGAGAGCCGTCGACCTTTCTGAGTGTCTGACAGGGCATGTGGAATCCAAGCTCCAAATTTCCATGAAGGCCAAGATTCTTCAGATGGATTCCTACTATCCTATGAGACACTTCGAGCTTCTCTGCCAGTTGACATGTCGTCTGCCTACTATCGGTACGAAGAAGATGAAGTAGTACAGTGTCGTCCAATTCAGTTGACCTTCCCGACCTTGCTTTGTCCTCGGGTGAACAATCTCCCTTTAAAAACTTTCCGAACCACTCATAACAGGCGCGATGAGTAATAGATCCCAAGCCATATACATATATGGTTAACTTGGTCGGCTGCCTGACGTGCTAAAGAATTCGTGAAGAATGCAGTGCCGAAAATGGCCATGAGGTAGATCTGGCATTGAGTCCGGAAGATTGGACGGATAACGAAGCACAAAAAGGGTCTTGACCCGTGTCCGCGTGCGAACGTTAGACAAGTGTGATAGGATTATGGAATCAGCGATCAATACTGGCTAGTGTGTTTACAAGGAGAACGGTAAAAAACTTTTCGAAGTGTGAAGAGACTTTTTTCCAACCTAATACAAGGCGTCGATTGTATGGCTTATGCAGTTTGCACCTCACGATCAGAAAACGAAATGATCTCGTTATGGCGTTCAAAATTCTCACTGGCAGAGCTTCCATTAACTCCTGCATTTTTTCACAGTTATTGTTTCTTACGGGGGGGGGGGGTAGGAAGAAAGTCAAGGTTCTGTAGGAAACAGGTCAGGGCACTTTTTCGTTCCTAACAGGGCTGCCGCATTTTTAAACAAGGCGTTCAAAGAGGGCTTCCTGCTCCTGCCTCCTGGTTCTTTTAAGGCTAAGGCCGGTAAAGCTGTGGCAAAGGTGTCCTGATTTCCTTTTGATTCCCTGTTGGTTTCTGTTCTATGGAGTAAGTAATGATGCTTGTTTTGCCATAATGTCGTTGTCTGATTCTTTTATGGTGATGCTTGCGTTGTTATGTTGTTGTATACGTAGTCTTAGAGCTACCACAAAGAACAAAGTAAAGTTCCAGTACTGCCTGCTGCTAGAGTTTTGATCGCAGCATCGTCACAGCAGTTTACAATCTCAGCAGCAGTTACTTAGCGCTCAATAACAATGACTTGAGTAAGTTCTCTCTCACTTTCGCCAAAGCATTTCTTGTCTAGGAAACAGTTACGGCTTTCTCTTTAAGGATCCGGCATATAGCATGGGCGTGAAGCCTTTAACAGATCCCATTTATTTCACTTCGCGTGCCGAGACTATGGATGAAATAGCGGCTCAAAACAAAAAGGGTTCCGTATGTAATTGTGATTTTCTTCTGAAAATTTTGCCGTTTCCGCAATTTGTTTATGAATCCCATGAATAGGAGTAAGCGATAGCATTTAACGGTGGTATCGCTACTTGAACTGTAGAGGGAACAAACGTCGCTGAAGGGTTGGCGCGAGGGGAAGTTGAACACAAATGACCGTGGGGTCGTCTAATATGTTGGGGCTTAAAGCATGGCAGGATGGTTTCTTGAAAGGTGAACTCTCAATAGCCACATAGTGCGGTGGCATAGCGTTGTTCCTCGTAAGAGCAGAGGCGGCACGATTCTCCCGCCTTATTAATTACTGCACCATACATCTCAAAACAGACCAGCAGACAGCTAGGCTGTACATGGAATTTGTTGAATCGTTGCCTCAGAAGTTGTTTGATAGCACTTGTCGCTATGCCAGAGGTCTGTGCCATATGCTTTCTTGAAAACTTAAAATGGACAAGGCATTTGGGCCTGAATATGAAGCATTTGCACTTTTCTTACTTTGAGCAGCAGATTCTGAGGATTATAAAAACTGCCTCGCAAACCCCTATCATCTCCTCGCATGTCTTGCATTACGTGGCAGCTTTGCATTGAACCGACTCTAACTAGTAAATTAGCATCAAGGTATTAATAAGCGAGCGCAGAACACAAATTAACCCCTAATGGATTGCACGAGGTTGACTAATGGGTTATGTGAACTGCGTGCGTTCTTCAGAACCTGCAGATGAGTTCAGCTCTATGAGTGCTTCTGTTTCCTTCGTAGAGTGAATCAGCAACTGACATTAGAAATTTCTGAAAAACTGTCGCTGTCATGAAGTAGTTGCCTATTGATGAGGTGATTCGAACCACAAGTAATACTGCTAATGCTTACGTTACGTTTTTTTTCCCACGGGATGCGCCGTGCTCATCGATTCGACATAAAATCGCAGAAACTCTGAAAGGTTAAGTGGCATGGACGACCCACAAACGCGATATCACGTTTGAGTTGCCACTTTAGTTCTTTTAAACACCGCAGATTCCGAGAAGATACGAAACGTTTAGATGGTCTGGGTCTGCTGACCGGTGTCTGTCAATCACTGTTTCTCGAGCGCATCTCACAGCAAGTGTGGAATATGCAAATAGAAAATTTCCAAAGAACGAGGAAAAACAGAAAACGGCATAGAGTGGCTTGCCGTTATATTGTGTTTCAGATGCGATAAGCTGATCATGATCTGCACACGTACGTCGACCAAATTAAGTGACATTCCGCGCACCACTGAATAAAATAAAATAAAAATATCGTATATAATTTTGATACATAATTTTGACATAATTACACCCAAAGGTCACATTTTGAATATCGCTTATCAAATCTACATTTTAAACATGTGCTGAGGGACTAAAAGGTACGGACGGTATTTACTAAATTGAGATAAAACGTTTCTCATAAAGTAAACCCTCATTCTTCCTCAACCATTAATTTTTTAAATATTATTTTGTTGTAGGATAGTGTCAGGAAGGATTAACAGTTATGCTTATGAAGGTCTGTAAAGCCACTTCATGCTACAAATTAATTTACCCTTTTCAAGTAATGGTTTGCCTTCCGCTGCGACTGAAATTTCGTAAGTGTTCTCTGTTTGTTCTAACCGCTTTTTAACCGCACACTGGTTGTTTCGATGAAAAGAAAACTCGTGCACGAAGCGTTGCCAGAGAACAACCTTTAAGGAATGTTAAACTAGCGCCATCCTCCACACTAGTGTACTATTCGAAGGATTTACATACTCGTGACCATCCCTTTAGTGAGCGATATCACTTGGGCATGGGGAGGTGAACTGGAACTGCAAAGAGAAAGTTATCAGACTGGGGGTGTTTGCAGAGAGTGGGAACACCCATAACTCGTACTTCGACGGTAAAACGAAGGACGATAGAATTCAGAAACATGCTTGTATTAACCGCTAATAGCTTCAAATTCTTATAGTTTCCACAGGTCCAGCCCATACGCTGAACAAAGTAATTTTCAGCTGAAACATAACGTAGACCCAGCGTGACACATAGAACTCTGGTAACAAGCATTTAATGTAGAGCTGACAACCGACACTAATGTCGGAATTCGTTTCGCTTGCGACGCTCATTTCTTCTTCAAAATCTGGCTGTGAGCATCGACCTTCTTGTTGTCAAGTAGCATTGACAAACAACTGTTCTATGCTTCATGAAAGTAGGTCATAAAAAACAAAAAAGGATGCAAAAATATACATTCCTGGCTGAGTTTGCGCTTTTAGCCGCAGAATTTGAAGTGAAGATAACCGGTAGTTATTCGAATTTTGGTTGGAGTGATGCTATGTAGAAGGATAGAGGATAAGCAACGAAACTAATCGAACCCTAATGTGATGCACCACCGATCCTGCTCGTACGGGTTGTCGTGGAGGCGATATGAATATATACCATTTTCACATCGAAATGGACACTTCAAATCAAATTGGACACTCTTCTTTTCTCAGCCAACTCTAAGACTCTTGATATTTAAGTGAACTCTTCCAAATTGAGATGGCCTTCAGGCAGGTTGAAAACAGAATCAAAAAGATGGTTAGAATAGCTTTTGTTCAAGGAAAATTTGGCACAATATTCTTCGAAATTTTTTAGTTTACCTGCCCCAATAACTGTAATAATTTGATAAAATTTTATTTTTTGAGAAAAAACGATAAGTTGAAATTTGAAATTAAAAGCAATTAGAAAAGCAGGCATAAGCGCATTAAAGATCGCGCCATGCACTCAAAAAGTTGGTCGCCGCTTTTATTTGACCTCTGAATGCTATTTGCAGAAACTACCAAAGTGAGGAGATGTGTGTTCTTTATAGTTGTTTTTGTAGTATCGATAACAAGTGCTCATCTCCATGCAAACAGAAATTTTGCTAACATTAAATAAAAATCGCAACGTCTTGGAAGAGGTCGTGGCGCAATCTCTTTTTGGCACTGGAAGAATAAATGGCGGCCTTCCTGCTCTAGAAAATAAGCTTTAAGCCATTATCTTTCCTCGAAAAATAGAAAGGTTGTAAAATTTCAAATAATGTGTTCACTTACTGTATAGATAAAATCTAAACTTCAAAGAAAGTTACGCTTAATGTAGAAGAAATCTCATTTCAACTTGGAAGAGCTCGTTTTGATATCAAAAGTCTTAGGCTAGCTTAGAAGAGAGCCGGATTTGATTTGGAAAAGTGTCCAACTCGACGTAATGATGGTCTGTGGATTGAGTTTCGGTGACCAACAGATGGTCGAGTCAGTGCTGGTTTTGTCATTCGTGGACAAGCTTGGTAGCAACCAGAGAGATGGAAGGCTTGGGTGGCCCATGCAGGACCCAAATCAAAAATATCGGTTCAGGGAAGAGGCCACAGCCGGCTCCTCTGACTGCGCCACCACATACAAACGTCACTATAAAGTTCACTTTGTCCATATGCTGGGTGCTGGGTGGAACATTTCCTATTCCTTTATTTCCTTTGTTTCTTTATCTTTAGTTTAATTAGTATGAGCTCTGCACTACAGATCTTACACGGTATCGTTGAACACTTTTCAAAAAGCGTGATTTTGGGGATCAGCTAGCAGTCAGATTAATGTTCTGTCTTGCAAGGTCCTTCTCAATGGAAGCCCTCGGAAGAGTGGTAAGTTGCAATCCAGAACCAGTCCCACGTACTGCTGTGCACGCCTGAAGAGGTGAGCACAAAGAGGGATTCGTCCATTTTCCTCGCACAATAATCCTAGAAATGTTGAATCGGGAGTTTAGGTTTAACCTTCAGGTGCATGGTTCTGAACAGGATTCGTTTATATCGATAACTGTCTCAGTGCTACAGATAGTTTCACTCAATTACTCTGAGTTCACACTATGTCGCAACAGCAAGGTGTCCTGCATATTAGATTTACAACGAACACCGTAACGTGAAACAGCTGTTTACGTTTAAAAGTCTTATAGACAGGTGAATCCGCTCGTGAGAAAATGAAAGCTTTTGGTTAACATCAGTGCACTTCTGCGGTCAGTGAAATGAAAAGAAACTGAAGCCGAGCAGGGAATGAACTCGAGAATGTGGCTAATTTTGACACAGTTGTGGTGGATAAAGTGTGGCCTAGAGTCTTTTGTATGCGGATGGGCCCGGTTCCCTTTAAGAACCGTTCAAACGGCGAAGACCTCGTCATGGAGAAAAACACCAACAGCAAGTGCATGAAAATTCTATGCAGATTAGTCTAGGAAATAGGTCCAAAGTGATAAGCAATGCAAAGTTCGTAGTGGCAACGTGAGGAGAACAGAGCATTCTTGCTAGGAAAATGCTGCTTGGCAGAAAGCTGTGATCACAGTACTCCACTTGGCTAACTCCAGCTGCTACATGAGGAATAGTCTGGAGCCATAACCAATTCTTTTTGAAAAGAAAACCAAGTTCAATTGATTGATTGATTGATTGATCGGTTTTGTTGTTTGATGCTTGCCATGTCTCTAAAATTAGCGCTCCAAGGTTGATTATTTTTCGTTTTCATTGTTTTTTCATCGTTACGCTCCCTACTTCTGCTACCACACACGTGAGCATACGGATTTGACGCTCTCCAATTTCTGTGTTTGCGTATATCACATCACATTTGACGAACACTCCCTGGAACTGTAATGTTATAGGTACTATAGGTTCACTACCCTATTTAATGCGGAGGCGTTGGTGTCCTCGTCAACCTAAGGAGAGAAGAGAAGTGTTGGCTGAAGCTGCAGGGGCAGGGCTGAGCATCCGCAATGCCCGCCGGAACTTCACCAATTTCAAGACGAAGGTGACCGCTCTTCGACGTCCTGACGGAACCGACACCTCTTCCAGAAGGATCATAGAGAAGGTCAACCACAACTTCTTCTCCGATTGCTTCGATAGCCACGTCCACCTGCCCCATGCCATCTTCCGCAGGATGGATATGCCGTCTCTGCTCTCCCTTCCGAGATCTGACACGCCATCTCGTCGGTGAAGAAGCATACAGCACCCGATACCGACAGCATCAGATCCGAACATCTGAAGAATCTCCCGCAAACGCTCATCAACACCCTGGCGCGGCTCTTCACATGCTACCTGTCGGAGTGCAAAGTTCCATCTCAGTGGAAGACAAACAGGACCGTCTTGCTAAACAAGAAGGGAGACGTGCACGACATTGGCAACTATCGCTCTATCTGCCTGCTTTCCGTAGTCTACAAGCTATTCTCTCGAGTGATCCTGAATAGGGTTAGCAGAACGCTGGACGAAGGACAGCCATGCAAACGAGCAGGATTTCGGAGAGGATTCAGCTCTTAACACGATCGGCCACATACACACCATTAGGAAGCTCATCGAAGTGTCGCGAGAGTACAAGCTGCCGATGCCTTACGTTCATCGACCTGAAGAAGGCATTCGACTCCGTTGAAACTAAAGCGGTCATCAAAGCCCTGCGCACTCAGAGCGTTCCTACTCAGTACAAAGTCCTTCGAGAGCTGTATGTACAGTGGATTCACGACCACGATTTCAACGTTCTACTATGACGTCGTCATCAACGTGAAAAAAGGGTTCGTCAAAGGGACAGAATATCCCCGAAGCTCTTCAGCGCCACCCTCGAAAACGTCATGCGCGAACTAGAATGGGAAGACATGAGAGCGAGGCCGACGGTCGGCAGGTGCACCATCTTCGCTTCGCTGACGACATCCTGCTCATAACATCGAGTATCAGCCAGGTGGAACGAATGCTGGCCGACTTCGATCGTGTATGTGGGAACGTTGGCCTGCAGCTGAATCTTACGAAGACCATGTTCATGAGGAACGGACAAGTTTCTGATGCCCCATTCTCGCTCAACGGAACGAACATCTGGGTCGTGATGGCAACGCGACCAACGACCTATCGCCAGAGCTGAGGAGAAGGAAACGAGCGGCTTGGGGAGCTTTCAAGAGCTTCGAATATGTGCAGAAAAAGACGAAGAACGTCCAACTCCGTGCCCACCTGTTCGACTCTACCGTTCTTCCTGCCCTAACATAGCCTCTGAGACCTGGGCCATACGAGAGCAGGACAATCACGAGATCAGGGTTGCGCAGTGCGAAATCGAGAGGGCGATGCTTGGAGTGGCACGACTCACGCAAGTGAGAGAAGGCCTCCGGGGTTCCGAGCTTCGTTGACGTGCGAAGATCAGAGACGCTATCACATTAGCAAGGTCGTCGAATATTAGATGTGCCGGCCAATGCGCTTCGCAGACATCCGCGAAGAGAGCCAGCACCGACTGGATTCCGCGGGATGTCAAGAGAACACCAGGACGTCCACCACCGCGTTAACCGGAACCCCGAGCCCTGAACGAACGATATGACGCTATTTGTGTCCTTCGAGCGAGGAGGATCCATTGGAGCACTCTGACACTCAACAGGGGCGGATGCAGACGCTGCTAACACCCGCTCGAGCAACTCGATGACGAACGGAACGACACGTGATACACGTGATCTGCAAAAAAACGAAATAGCCCGTGTGAGGACAGTGTTAAAGCAGCACATATCTTTCCAGAGATTCTATTGCAATATCGGAAGGATAAATAATAATACCGGAATACGTCGCTTCTGTTGTTGCCTGGTTCTAGGTACCCTGGCCACGGAAACATGAAAGTGAAGCACTATGTCCCCTGCGGAGGGTGAAGGTCCTTTTATTACGGATGGCTCAATTTTGGTTACACTGCTACACCGCGTATCCAAACGTTCAGGCGCTGCAGGAATGCTGGGAATGCTCAAGGTCATTCCGTCATCAGGTGTGCTATTTTTACTGCCGGTGACGAAAACAGTTTAATGGAAACGTTTGCAGTGGAACTGGCGGTTTACACGCGCGAACTGTCGGGTCAGCATCAGTCTCATCAACAGGCGCTCTCTCGTCGACAGAAGACCTTCACTTCTAAAAAAAACAGACTGGCCTTCATTTCTACAAAAAATGGCGCTTCGGCATTCTGTTTTATGTCACAGAATAAATAGCCGAGAATTACCAGAAAATTAAAAAACATAAATTCTGCCAACTCCTGATTCGGAGATTTGCAACCGCAGTCTTGCGACGTGACTCTGGTGCACCCATCCAACAGTCCACAGTAGCCTCCAGTCCCTCGGCTACAAAAAAGTGCTGTCGATTGATCCCTCAAGTCTAGATCGACAGCGTGCGCTTCGCCCGTGTTTCCATTTGTCAGTCTCCCCTTCTGCGCCAGCACCGAAAGAAGTTTCTGGAGTACCTGATTACTGGAGATGAGACCTGGCTCCTCTACGATTCTAACACACATTGTGACATGTGGATCGCTCGAGGAGGAGACTCACCGATGGAAGCCAAATCGAGTCCTCACCGCAAGAAGAGTCTCCTTTACTTGGAATGGTGCATTACGAGTTGCGCTCACACAGCTCACATAGTCACTGGTGGCATCTACGCCGATCAACTTCAGAAATTGGAGAACGCTGACCAAGTACGTGTTGGGGACAACACCAACGTTGTCTCTTCCTCTACGCTCTCTACGGCCTGGTATTTCCTATAACGGCAGTTGTAGTGCAGGGGTGACATCTTTTCGTGCCTCGATCCGATGAATGTACATGATCATCTTGGAAGGTCCTCAACGGGTGCTTCTGATAGAAGCGCGCGGCGTTAATTTATTGACCGTCACCCCATTTTTTCCTGGGTTGTGTTTCTTGGATAGGTGATGTCTCTGAGCAGTTCAGTTCTGAATCTCTATAATGACAGGCGGAAATGTTGGAATGCAAGCTCTGCAAATAAGCCAAATTGCTGCAGATCGAGGTGCCGGAGGAGAGACCCGCGAATCTGCGGTAGGTAGAAGAATTCAACCGCATGACTAATGTGAAACTAAGCACTGAACTGCTCAGAGACAACACCTATCCAAGAAACACATCCCAGGAAAAAATGGGGTGACGGTCAATAAATTAACGCCGCGCGCTTCTATCAGAAGCACCCGTTGAGGATCTTCCAAGATGATCATGTACATTCATCGGATCGAGGCACGAAAAGATGTCACCCCCTGCACTACAACTGCCGTTATAGGAAATACCAGGCCGTAGGGAGCGTAGAGGAAGAGACGACGTTGGTGTTGTCCCCAACACGTACTCTGGCGCTAGGTCATTGTCCATGTTTACTTCGCGACCCATATGCATACAGCCGGAGCATTCGGAGATATTCGCACCGCTGAGCGAGAATGGAGCATCAGAAACCCGCCCGTTTCTCATGAACATCTGCTTCGTAGGATTCAGCTGCAGTTCAAGGTTTCAACATACACGATCGAAGTCGATCAGCACTAGCACCGCTTGGTTCGGTGTTAGGAGCACGTTGTCGTCAGCGGAGCGAAGATGGTGCGTTTTCCGGCCGTCGATTTTCATTCTCACGTCTTCCCATTCTAGTTCTTCATGACGTTTTCGAGGTGGCGCTGAAGAGTTTCGGAGATTTTCTGTCCGCTTGACGAACCCTCTTTTCACGTTGATGACGACGTCGTTGTAGAACAGTGAAATCTTGGTCGTGAACTGTACATAGATCTTTCGAAGTGTGTACAGTGGATTTTGTACATACTCTGATGAGTACATACTCTACTGACTAGATCGCCCTGAGTGCGCTGTGCTTCCATGACCGCTTCAGTTTCGACGTTGTCGAATGCCTTCTTCGTTAGTACACAACTATGTAACCTGCCTTTCTATCTTCCTTTTCCAGCGTTTGTGATGCCTAGTTCAGAGAATGCAACTTGTGATACCGTTTTGGTTGGCATATTTCCATGTTTCACTGATAGTTGTCACCGTCGGTAAAAGAACACGAGAATCAAAAGCTGCTGCGTTTTCCTTCAACTCTAATCACTTGATTCTCTTTAGACCTGCCTCAGCCTCGGAAGAGCGGGCTTAGGAATGAAAATCAGCGGGCAGTGCTGTGTGGCGGCAGTCTTAAAAGGCACAACCTTCGCGTAGAGACCACTTTTCGATCGCGATGCTTATCAAAGATGAAGACGTGCCGCGTCTTGACGAAGCTCTGCCTGAAGATATAAACTAGGCAGCACCCTCTGCATGAGCCTAAGGCACGTGCAGAGGCACCCCTATCACGAAGTGCGTTGTTCGCGATGACGAATCTACATACTTAAGGTTTTGCTTACCATAACATTTTTCTTCTTCAAGACGAATTATTTCAAAGGGGTAATTAAAACAATGAAGTTATTGAGCTGATAACACTAGGAACTTTTTAGGTGGAGCATCAAAGCTTGGTGACACATAGAAGTATTGTCTAAAGAGCAGAAGTAACCCTGTAAATGCTGATAACAAGAGTCAGTAGGGTACAATAACAGAAATCGAGCTCTTGCTCTGCAAAACTACTTGCTAATCTCGAGGGGACTACCCTCTTCATGTGTCAATTTTTTGAAGTGAAATATCGATCACGTTATTGCTGTAGGACATCTATGTAGTTTCGTATTTTGCGGGTAAGATAAGCTGCCAATCATAAAAAATATTTGCTTTAGATTCCTCACTTCTCGGCTTCCGTTATAGACGTATTAGGGTGCCACAGTTTATGAAAAAAATGTTAGACCTAAAACTAATGCCTAAATACCTAAATCATGGAAAAGGCTTCAGCTGTAGCTTGACTGGTGACGCACATTTGTAGTTTCTGTTGCCATCTTTGAAGTCATTTCCAAGGCAGATGAAGAGAAATGTGACGTCTCTGGAATATGTTTGTGTATGACACAATACTGAAATACTTCCGCAGAATCATTCAGCTAGACAGTGCTGTTATGTCTCGTCTGTCTTCCCATGACCAAGAGTAAGACCGGATTCATCAACGACTTACAGCAATTTAACAGAGAAATTACAGCCGAAATTCCTGATAGCGCGGCTTATACCGCCCACCATATCGCTTAATAAGCCGCGCTACTAAGGATTTCGGCTCTATTTTCTCTGTTAAATTGCTGTAAGTCATGAACGAATCCGGCCCCTGGCGACCGCAGTTGCTTCCGAGCTTGTATCTCTAGATAACAACGTCTTCGTGTCATTTTAATTAAAGCGTCGACCGCTCTATGATGGAGGGCGATGGAAATGAAGAGAGCCTAGCGATCGCAACCGCTACTAGATTGTCTGAGCATTGAAGACTAGTGCTGCACGATTATAGTTTTAGGCTTGCAGTCGTGGTGATTATTATGATTTAACTGCGTCTCAAGGAGACGCACTCTATGTGAGAACAACAAAAAATAGGCCATGCGACTAAAAAAAGAAAAAACACAAACCAGGAACAACGTAACACTGAAACGGAAGCGTTAGACATTAACGCAGGATTTCAGAAGCCAACCATTTGGGTTGCGAAAGTCTATATAATGATGGCATGCTCCAAAAGTAACGAGGGCAAGTTAGATGTAAAAACGAAATCCTCTCAGGTAGCCTAGAAGAACATTGCTTACTCATACTGGTTTCTAGTGAGCTATGTCAATCAAGTGAACGACTAAGGCAGAATACCTTATAATCTACAAGTGCTCCGACACGCCTGTCGGCGTGTCTCGCACTTGCGCGCTTCGCGCGACCTTAGAGAGTCACTAAGCCAAGATCACTCACTTCAAGCAGCTGCTCTGCTTGTGCAGCCTTCTCGGCACCTTAGCACTAAAAAGAGGTATTTGAAAACCTTATTAATTTCGAACATTGGTCTACCTTCTTTATTTATTTATTTGGCCAACACGAACAATGAAACACATAAGGGAAACGACGGAAGATTTAGGTAGTGATTGGCGCTTAGCAAAAGGAAGACAGCTACTGAAAAGGAGACTTATAAGAAGAGAGAAAAAGAGAGAAACAGGGAGAGAAGGATGCTTGGCCGCTGCGAGATTTCACACAAGAGTGAGTCGTGGCAGACAAGGTGTCGGCAAGAAGAGGAGTTCCGCGACCAGAATATTTTGTCATCCTTTGGCGGAGGATAATCAACGACGAAGCAAATTCGTGATGAGATCGGTTTCGCATCAGGATGCTGCAGTTGATATCAGAACTTCCTGAAACTTCAGTGTTAGTCAGCACCGTAGCGCGCTAGCAACACAGCAGCCATGTAGACCAGTTTCCTTGAACTACTCAACGACTGACCTTTCTAGAACCATCTGTACATCTACTATATTGTACTGGCTTCTTTTGGTCCCGAGCTGGGTGTGCCTTTTTATTCGCTGTACAACTGGAGTAGCTTATTAACTTTATCCGGTTATACAGCAATAGTTATAGGCACGAAGAGGCTATACAAAATTGTTTAGTGCCAGTTGCACTATTGTCGCGAGCACAGCGAAGGAAACAGGCAATGGGACAGAGGGGTGAAGGACCGACCGCTGTGGCCAGTGGAGAAGAGACGAATCAATGTCCTCTGTCCCTCCTACAGACGGCTACCTAGAACTTGGAGCATGACGAGAGACTACACGAAAGGATGAGACCAGAGGGTTATTGACAGGCAAGGAAGGGCAGTCAGGTCACCGCTTGGTGACGAAAGAGTCACGAGGATATGAAGAAATCGGCGGGGCTCATGAGACAGGCCGGAGATGGCGAAACAACAACAGGCACATCTCCGGTTACGGTAGAACAGAATGAGCATACTCCACACGCCGGTCCTCATGAGAGTCAACTCCGGTGACTCATCGTCGTCCTTGTCCTCGTCCTCGTCCTCTCTGCTTCATGTATGGGGCATGTTCAGCTCGTTTTGCCTTGGGGTCACGTAGGTACATGACTTCGGGGCGTTTCGGTAGTTTTCTCTTCTTTGCGGCAGGCTCGTCGTCGTCGTGGTTGTCCCTGGCTGTGGCTGACGTGGTCGCTTTGTTCGGGGCTTCCTTCGGTTCCCTCTCCTTCAGCTTAAATCTTGGCAGACGCAGAGTGTTTGAAGCAGCATCTCTCAACTGCTCCAGAAACACTTGGACTTGCCAACCATGGAAGCAATGGTCAGCCTTCCGTGGGCTCAAACCCAAGCTCAGTGCGGGGTGGAGCTTAGGGATATCCTCTGCGCATGGACCGTAATGGTCAATCACGCGTGCGTCAAACCCACGCTTTGGGCCTGTGAGCATGTGCACGACCTCAACGCACACTCGACGCATCTGCTCCCACAGATCCTGGCGGAGTTTTTCGAAGGGCGCCGGGAAACAGTCCAGCGTCCCACCACACTGTAGGTGCCTCTCGATTGCCTGAAGGCAAGTTCGCATATGCGGCGAACTTGGCGTGGTCTCGGGCCATACCCACACCACTGCTGCACTGATTGGCAGCTTGTCAAGTTGGTCAGCCATATCTCCAGGATGGTTGTAGACCACAAACTTGACTGTGGGCTCCGGCTCGAAGTCCGTCAGCACCCTACCAAAGCTTTTCGGAACAGCCAATATGATCGAATTGGTTGGCATATCATCGCTGCCCTGTTCCGAAATTTGCTCTCTTCGGACCATGGCTTGGGCGTAGTACGCAGAGATGTCGTAGCCAGGGTGGTGGCTAAAGATCGGTGGGTGAGCGAGCCTCACACCCTCCTTTTCCTTCACAGCCGCTGCGAAGTCGTGACAGAACTGACGGTGTGCCGATATTGCACAGCTCAGCCC
Source organism: Heligmosomoides polygyrus polygyrus (assembly GCA_947396885.1). Classification (NCBI taxonomy): domain Eukaryota; kingdom Metazoa; phylum Nematoda; class Chromadorea; order Rhabditida; family Heligmosomidae; genus Heligmosomoides; species Heligmosomoides polygyrus. The sequence continues at coordinate 70,258,971 of OX377205.1, read as the reverse complement.
GTACACAGTGAGGTGTGTTGACTGCTTTTTGAGAAGTTCAGCTTCCTTTCGGTGCTCTCCCCACGCCGGTTCGAGTGCAATCGAGGCCACATTCGCCAGCTCGAACAAGTTTCGCACTTTCTTCGAGCGTGCCAAATTGCATCGAAGACCAGGAAGTCCAACGTGTGCTCTCTCCTTGAAAACGCCGCACGTGCAGGGGTAGTAGAGATGAAGCGGATCCTCATTTGGAGCGCCGATCGTTACTCTGAAACAAGATACTTTATTACACTTGTTTTTCTTCGGTCTACCCCTTTTTGACCTAGTCTTTGTTGTCTGGAGTGGCTCATCATCTAACCCTCTAGGTAGTTTTCTCAACTGGTCGAACGGAACCCGCTTAGGTTCTTGGTTTGCGTTGATAGCCGTTATCAGCGCACTATTCTCACTCAGTTCTATCACTCTGAAAGGTCCACACCACTCATTTACCAGTTTAGGATGCCTCGACGAGCTTTTCTCCGCAGGAACACGCATGTACACCCGGTCGCCGAGAGTCAGCGGTCTCTCGCTGACGTGTTTGGCTTTATCGTATGCTGTTTTCATGCGATCTCGGGCTTTGTCGTTTTGTTCCTGTGCGTGCTCATGTGCCAGCTTTAATCCAGTTACCATCTCGTTGATGTAACTGTCCAGGTCAACCATATATGTTGACACTTCTTGACTCAAGATGTCGCTTGGCATGTGCGCGTCAAACCCGTGGAGGAGGAAAAACGGTGACTCTCCCGTAGAGTCGTGGACAGATGTATTGTAAGCTACCATACAGTAGGGCAACATGCGATCCCATTCCATGGGTATGCTGACCTTCTTCCTTAGAAGCTCTACAATGGTCTTGTTAAATCTTTCTGTCACTCCGTTCTCTCTAGGGTTATAACCCTTCGTGAAGAACTGACGTACTTCCAGTAATCTCGATAGCTCATTCAATAATTTATTATTGAACTCACCACCTTGATCAGAGAGGATGCACTTAGGAAACCGGCAACCTTCACATATCCATCTTTCGAATAGTGTTCTTGCCACAGTTTCCGCTGTCTTCGCCTCCACAGCGTATGCGCCTCCGTACTTCGTAAAATGATCAATAACACTCAGAACATAACGGTTTCCACTAGACGTGGGTCCCATTTCCAGAATGTCGATTCCGATCATTTCATACGGTTTCGTGGTCACTATAGGTTTAAGTGGCGGAGTCATTTTTGCCTTCTGGTTGTGGATAGTGCAGATTTTACACTCCTCCGCCCATTGAAAGATGTCTTTCCTCATCGTCTCCCAGAAGTATTCCTTGCTGACTTGACGCAGCATCTTCTTTGGTCCAAAATGACCTGCAAGGAGGGATGAGTGGGCATCCAGGAATATTTCTTTCCGATGCTCCTTAGGAACCACTTTCCTATAGCCCTCTTTATCGACAAAGCACAAATACCCGTCGACCAATGCAAAGTCATCTCTTTTAAACCTCGATTCTTTGCCCGGGGACTCCGTATGACCGTTCATACTTCCCGCTTCGAGGCTTCGAATTAGTTCTCCATAGAGGAGATCATTCCTGAGATCCTTTGTCCAGCTTGGTTCATTAGCGATCGTCGCCACGATCAGTTCGTTGGGTATTTGGGCAGCTTGCTCATCAGCAGGCGCCAATATCGCTCCTCGACTGAGTGCGTCCGCGACTTTATTAGCTGCTCCCTTCAAGTACACCATTTTTATGTTGTACTTCTGAAGTTCCAGCGCCCAACGCAGCACTCTGGCTGACACGTTGGTTCTGGTGAAGAGTGCTGTCAAAGGCTGGTGATCCGTGCATACCTCTACCGGAAGTCCGTAGACAAACATATGGAATTTCCGGAGAGCGAACACTACGGCCAATGCCTCAAGATCGGTAATATGATAGTTTCGCTCACTCTTTGACAGGCTCTTAGAAGCAAAATAGAGCGGATGGAGTAAACCATCGTCGCCTTTTTGGCTGAGTACCGCTCCCAAACCAAAATAGCTCGCATCCGTATGTATTTGGAAAGGTTTCCTTCCACTCCGAGCTCCCTCTATATCAGGTTGTGACAGCACTGGTGCGGACGTGATTATAGCCTTCAGCTTCTCGAAGGCCCGAATACGGTCGTCTGTCCACACAAACTGTACTTTCTCTGAGGTTAGTTCGTGTAGCGGACCCGCTACTTTGGAAAACCCTAGTACGAACTTTCTATAATAGGAGCACATTCCTATAAAAGTTCGTAGTTCCGCACGAGTTTGTGGCAGTGGATACTCCGTGATCGCGGAGACCTTGTTTGGGTCCATATGAACTCCTTGCATATCCACTACATGCCCTAGAAACATCACCTTAGGCTCTAGGAGCACACACTTCCGTGGGTTCACCTTCATATTTGCTTTGCGGAAGGCTTCCAACACTTCTCCCAACACTTCAGAATGTCGCTCAACGGTAGCAGTAGCCACCATTATATCGTCAAGGTAGCACGAGACCTCGTCACCTAGTAGGTGCCCGAGCACTGAATGCATTAAGCGCTGAAAGACTGGAGGGGATGATGCCAACCCGAATGGCAAAACCTTAAACTGATACAGTCCTTCAGTTGTGGTGAAAGCACTTTTTTCCCTGGCATTCAATGACAGCTTGATCTGCCAGTACCCGGACGACAAGTCAAGTGTGGAGAAGTACTTTTTCCCTTTTAAGCTTTGGAGCGTTGCGTCGATTGAAGGAAGTGGGTAACTATCAATTCTAGTTACTTGATTCAGCTTCCTGTAATCCACACATAATCTCAGTGAGCCGTCCTTCTTTTGTACCAGTACGATCGGAGAAGCCCAGCTCGATTTGCTGGGTTCTATTATGTCTCTCTCCCTTAGATCGGTCAGGATTTCTCGGAGAGCTACACGTGTTCCGATCGGAACTGGGCGCGGTTTCTGCCGAATGGGTGCAGAAGGGCCAGTATCTATCTCGTGCTCCACAAGTGATGTCTGTGTTAGCTCTTGATCCGTCAGTGCGAAGACGTCATTATAGTTCCGCACTATCTCATCCAGCACAGCCCTATGTTGGCGACTCTGTTTGTTGTCCCACAACGTGTCAAATAGGACCGCACATCTGTCCTCCGAACGGTGTACTGTACGCTCTAACATATTAGCGTAATGAAGGGGAGCCTCATCAGTGACCTCCGTTTTGTCCCACTGCCCCACAGCGTCACCGACTTTATAAACTCTCACTTCCCGCGTTGAGTTCGTGACAGGGATCCCCACTTCCGTGCTCGCTCTAGAGCAGACGGCATCCGGAATGAGGTCGTCCCTTGACCAAAGAACACTTTCTGGATTCATACCCGTGGTTGAAAGTCTCAGGATTTTCGTCTCTCCTGGCTTAATATACTGCCTAGCAGATACTTTCGCACAGATAAGGGCGTCGAAGTCTTGTTCTTTCGCCTTCTTGGGCTTCACCTGCGGCAGAGTCTTTCCTGTTTCTAACTGCAAGTGCTTGCTGGATTGGGAGTGCGGTGGTAAGTTATCCACGTTACTCAAGGTGTATCCCCAGTTGTTGAGAACGTTCGTGCCCAAAACCAGTACGTTTTCGCATTCTTTCATTACAAAGAACGCTCCACGTATGGTTGGTTTACCTTTCTTGCCTAACGTTAGACGTACTGCGCCTTTGAACGGCATACGTTGTCCCGAAGCGTTGAAAATTGGCACCTCCTCAGCTGTAGGGATCTCCTCGACATCGTTGTCTAGATCAAACCCGGCATGTGCAGCTTTCAGTAGGAGCGCCAAGGGAAGGATGCTGACCTGCGAACCCGTATCTAGCAAAGCCTTCACCTTTTGCCCTAACAACTGCACCTCGGCTACGATCTGAGGACCAGTGAGCTCAGAACTCTGAACTCCCGTCTTGGAAATGCCACATGACCATGTTCCCAACTTGGCCACAAAGCTTCGTTGTTTTCCTTGTGGTGTCTGCCGTGTTTCACCCTGATGAGGAGTTGGCTGAACACCAGTGGTTCTCGGCACTTGTTCCTTGCAGTCTCTTCTGAGATGGCCTGTTTTCTTACAGTTATGGCACACAACTTCTCTTTTTCCCGTTGCGTCTCTGCCATCCTTCTCAGGTTCTTGATGTCCTGGCTGTATTCTCGCTCGTGTCTGTACACCAGGAACAGAGCTGCGTTCAGTGGATCTTCTCCACTGAGGGTTCGGACGGGGCTGCTTGTCTTCAAGCTCCTGCTTTAGAGCTTCTGCCACTTGACGACTACGCTCTACGCGTTGTGCCAGAGATTTTAGTTTCTCGTAAGACTGATCACTTGATGTTTGTTCGACTTCAGTGAAGAGTTGCACGTATTCCGGCCATGACGTGAGTTTCGTGATCAACTCACCCGTGCGCATGGTGGAAAGCTCACGCTCCGAAAGGTCGGGGTAAGCTGCGCGAGACAATTTCTCCAGCTCGACGCAATAGTCGGCAGTAGAGGTCGCGTACTTTAGGTTCCTCAGCTTAACATATGCCTCCATACGTTTAGCGGATTCATTCTCCTTGAATTTTTCAGAAAGTGCTTCTACAAACCCGGAGAAGCTACCCTCTCGAACCTCAAGTGGTAGAGTTTCCATGATTGCGCGGGGTCGGCCTCCTAATTTCGAGCTTAGGAGATGGGTAAGCACGTCATCGCTTATGTTGAGCCACCCATACTTTATGTTAAAGGACTTTAGGAATGTCTCAAATCCTTTTCCTTGCGCGCTATCATAGATCTCTACATCAGGCAGAGCCATCGCAGCAAACGCCGCTCCTACAGAATTTCCACCTGTAGCCGCAAGGTCCGGTAATTCCTCACCTTGGTTCCTCTTGAACGGTGATCTCCATTGGAATTCCGGCAGCCTTGGCTGCTCGCTCTCGGGCTGCAGTTTCTGCAAATATGGATTATTCTGTCTCTTCGGCAATATATTCTGCCTGACTTGACGCCTCGTGGTGTCAGAAGCCTCTGGCGAACTCAATTCCTTACCTTCGGCAGCTGCAATAGGGTCGAAATCCACCATTTCGACGCTCTGCGGCACTGTATTCGAGTGCACCTTTTGCATTGCCTCTCCAAAGGTCGTTTGCAGTGTGCCAGGCTGGTTCTGATTGCCCTGAAATGAACATACTTTAGGATGCTCAGATACTAACTCTTGTGTTCCAGAGACCCCGGCTCTCGAAGCCGGCTTTCTGCCTACTTCTAAAAGAGTTTTCACTGCCCCCACTACCTTAGTGGACTCAACTGCCAGCAGCTTAGCTAGAACGCGCATGCAGACGTCATCATGACGTGCTTGCTCCATCACTTCTAGCATAAGCGCATTAAGCTGGTCCAAGTTGAACGCCTTCAGACGTGCTATTTCACTAGACAAAGACTGCAGTTTTGTCATCTCTGCCTCAATGTCATTGCATGCTTTGTCAAGAACCTCTTGGAAATCCTCCACTGGACCCAAAGGCTCTGTTGGTGACTTCACCGGTTTTCCACGCTTTTTGCCCAATGCAAAATTTTGTGTACTCTCCCTTATTCTAGTCACCTGCTCACTAACACTGAGCAAAATCGCGCTTACCTGTGGTGCTTGCGTTTCCGCTAGCTGGCGGACCTTCTCCGTCAGGCCAGCTACTTGCGCCTGTAAGTCAGCGACTGTCCGGTCTTCGCCCTCTAGAAGCATCATCGCTTCCACTTCCTTTTCAATGGCGTCTTCGGACATTTTCCTGCAATGTACGAATTAATTTCGTAGCTTCCGGCCGATTTTTTCAACGAACCGATCGAAAGCGGCAGGAAATCGGGATTCACCTTATACCTCGGTGGTTTTCCTTACAAGTAAAAGCGTTTCAGTGCAAAATGAAAATTTGCGCAGCGTTTAGCCTTGCAAAAATGCTTTTCTTGACCGTTCAGACACGCTAATAGAGTACCAAACTCCACTAGAGAACTGACGGGATTCACCCCACGGTGAAATTCAGATACTACCGCGTTTAACGGCTTGGTATCTGTAGTGCTTATTGGTTTCTTCAAGGATCCACTGTCCTCTTGAAACCAGCACTTTCACAAAAGAAGTCCTACGCAAATTTCCTAGGCGTGCGTTGGAAGCGACAACAGTTTTGGCAGTTGTTCGGCCCCCATGTACTGGCTTCTTTTGGTCCCGAGCTGGGTGTGCCTTTTTATTCGCTGTACAACTGGAGTAGCTTATTAACTTTATCCGGTTATACAGCAATAGTTATAGGCACGAAGAGGCTATACAAAATTGTTTAGTGCCAGTTGCACTATTGTCGCGAGCACAGCGAAGGAAACAGGCAATGGGACAGAGGGGTGAAGGACCGACCGCTGTGGCCAGTGGAGAAGAGACGAATCAATGTCCTCTGTCCCTCCTACAGACGGCTACCTAGAACTTGGAGCATGACGAGAGACTACACGAAAGGATGAGACCAGAGGGTTATTGACAGGCAAGGAAGGGCAGTCAGGTCACCGCTTGGTGACGAAAGAGTCACGAGGATATGAAGAAATCGGCGGGGCTCATGAGACAGGCCGGAGATGGCGAAACAACAACAGGCACATCTCCGGTTACGGTAGAACAGAATGAGCATACTCCACAATATAAGGCGCATGAAAGGAGCATACCATCGTCATTCGCCGACCACACGCGCTCTGGATCAACGAGGACAGCTCACCCAGTAGCAAGGAGGCGCCGCCACCCCCAGAGGACAGAATCCGCCAGGAGCCGGCGCACCAGTGGAACCCAGGCCGATCTACACACTGAGGGCACCACGTCCACGGCCACAAAGAAGAAGAGCACGATGGACAAGGTCGCTGCATTGTTTGGTGTTTGTGCAATAAAGACTTCGCAGGTCGCTACACCATGAAGGACCCCGGTCGCCTGGCCGCCGAGAGCGCGCGAACATGTTGTACAACCCCTGCAGTGTCGGGCCTCCAACACTATGCGAACAGGAACCACTATCAATGGCACTGCCGTATAATACTTCTGATAGACCGTAAGAACAAAAGGGCCGCTCACAATCAGGTTGGCATCCTGAGCCGTTGAGCTAGTCGAGTTTGGAATGCGCGGGATTTTCGGTGTATGAATAAGTCAGCGCACAGGCTATTCTATTCAGCTACTCGCCGTACCAAAAAGGAGCGCTCATAACTAATTGTATTTTGTTTCTCCGGTCTAATACGGAATAGGTGACCCCTAAGTTTGCCAACACTGGGCGCAGGTTCGAATAGGTCGTAGATATCAAGGCAAATCTCATCCGTAGTCAATTTGTACATTAAAGTGAAGTCCGATATTTTGCGCTTAAACTCCAAAGAGTCAGCATTAAGTCTGGAAAGACGTTCCCCATAAGAAAGGCCAGGTAAACCGCAGCGACAGAAGCAACGATATGTGAAACTCTTTTGGACTTTCTCAAGCTCTTCTATAAGCAAGCTCTTTTGCAGTGACCATATGGGCGTACAGTATTCAAGTAATGGTCTAACGTAGAGAGCGAAGAGTCGGAAAAGCATAGCAGGATCTCGCATTTTGAAGGTTCTAAGAACAAAGTTTGAACATTGAGTGCATCGCTTACTTTTTCATGGATATAACTATCGAAATTGAGGCAAGTATCGTACACAATTCCCAAGTCGCGTATCTGGTCAACACAGTTCAGCGGAATTCCACGCAGTGTGAAAGTGAAATTTGGATGGTCCCGTCCTAGCCTCATGATAGCAGTTTTTTTGCATGGAAATATCTAAGTCCCACATTGCTGACCACTTTTCGACAGAATTTATTGCATCTTGAAGCCTTTGATAATTGTTATCCGTAAATATCTTGGTGTCATCTACATATATAGTGCACATACAGTCAGGTGGGAGGGAGCATGGCAGATCATTGATGAAAATAACGAACAATAGTGGTCCCAAACAGGTACCCTGGGGAAAGCCGCTCAGTGAGGGATAGGGCGGAGAAATGCTATCATTTAGCACAACAGACTGTACTTTGTCACTGAGGAATGAGTGCAAAAATTTCAACAGCTGCCCCTTAATTCCGTATAAAGAAAGCTTTTTTACAAGTAAAGGTATGGAAATTGAGTCGCAAGCTTTTGCGTAGTCAAGGTAGCAAATCGAGACGTAATTTCCTATGTCGATTTCTCTGTGCCACAACGGAACAGTGGAGAGAAGAGCAGATGTCGTTGATTTATGTTCGAGAAATCCACGCTGTTCCTTTCGTAGGAGGTTATTGGTCTTAAGATAGTCGGCGATTTTTCTGCACAAAATACGTTCCATAACCTTACTGGTTGAGCTAGTAAGACATATGGGCCTATAATTGACGACTTCTTTTTTGGTCCTTTTTTATGGATAGGGCGTACAAAACCAACCTTCCATATCTAGGAACGTCACCTTGAAGTAGAAACCTATTGAAAAGGATCGTCAGGGGGTCAACTAGGCCAAGTGCTGCTCTCTTCAAAAAGACGTATGGTATGTTATCCGGCGACGTGGAAAATCTGTTAGGCAGTTTCCGCAGTACGCTGTAAACTGCTTCTTTGGTGATGTCAATCCAATTCAACTCGCTGTCGGTCATGGAGGGCAATTAGGCTCCAGTATGATGTTTATAAACCGATCTAAAGTAATCTGCAAACAGCCTACACTTGTCGTTGTTTCCTCGAACCAAAGTACTGGGTCGGTATAGTATCCTCTAGTTTCAGTTTCTTTTTGCAAAAGTTGAAAAATAGCCTAGCATTCCTACAACGAGTCATTCTTTTCTCCTTACTTATTTGATAGACAGCAATGGCTCGCTTTAGCTTACGCAAAAACTTCATATATCTTGGGTCTCTAATGGAGGAAGCAGAGTAGTAAAGCCGATCAACTTTGGATTTGAGATGAAGTATCTTTCTTGGATCTCCGTTAGTAGTTTGACTGACTGTACTGCACTAAAGGAACGTATTTCGCTATAAGATTGTGGCATATCTCAACAAAGTTCTCGTACAAAATGTCAACATTAGGTGAACAGTTGTTTACCTCAATCCAGTCTATTTCGGCTAATGAAGAAATGATGGAATCATTGTTACCCTTAGAAGAGTCTCTAATTAGTTTGGACCCACTAACGGGCTGTTGTTTTGTTTCACGAATTCTAAACGAAATGGAGTTGTGATCCGAAGTACTGAAAGGTGAAAGAACATGAACTGCATCAATTATGGTAGGTTGGGATACCAACAGAATGTCCAATATATTTAGGCCGTGAGTAGGTTAAGGTGCTAACTGCTTCAAGTTCAGTGATGTGGCAAAGTCAATAAAAAGAAACGAGAAAATTGTCGAAATGTTTCTTCTATGCGACATGTTACTCCAGTCAACTGTTGGGAAATTGAAATCGCCTAATATATTAGGTTGTAACGAATTAAATGGCACTAACTCGCGCCATTTTTTGGCGCGTCTTTACGCGTTTGATCAAGAACAAACCGTAACATGTGGCATACCGTTTAGAAGCGCAAACTTTGCTCTACCGGAAAGTACCAAACTTTCTATGTAAAAGTAGGAAAACTTTAGAGTTTTATTGACTTTTTGCAGATGGACAAAAGTGTAATCCGAGGCATTTACTTGTATGAATTCAAACTGGGCATTGTAGCTAAGGAGGCGGACGAGAAGATCAACGCCGCATTCGGTCAAGGATGTTCCACAATTCGGACGGCGTATCGTTGGTATCAGAAGTTCCGGAATGGAGATGAGAGCTTGGAAGAACATGAAGGTCGTGGGAGGCATAGTGATATTGATGAGGACAAGCTGAGAGATGTGGTAGAGGAAGATCCACACAAAGGTACCAGGGAGGTAGCGAAGGTTCTTGGCGTCAGTCACAACACAGCTGCCCGGCATCTGAAAGAAATTGGAAAGACCAAAACGCTGGAAAGATGGGTGCCTCACGAGCTGTCTGAGGAGCAAAGAAGCCGACGATATGAGATCTCGTCCGCACCGCTTCTACGGAACGAAACGGACCCATTCCATCGTAACCTGTGACGAGAAATGAATAATGTACGACAACAGGCGACGATCGGCACAGTGGGTGGACAGCGATGAGGGCTCCAAGGTTTTTGCGAAGCCGGAATTGAACCAAAAGAAAGTAATGGTGACAGTATGGTGGTGTTCGCTGGGAATTATTCACCACAGCTTCCTCCTTCCCGGTGAATCCATCACGGCAGAGAAGTACTGCATTGAAATTGAAGAAATGATGAAAAAGTTGAAGGATATCCGGCCGGCCTTGGTAAACCGAAGGCGAGTTCTCCTGCACGACAATGCTCGCCCCCATGTAGCACGAATGACGTTGCAGAAATTGAATGAGCTGAGCATTGAAGCTCTACCACATTCTCCGTTTTCTCCCGACTCTCCCCAACAGACTACTATTTCTTCAAGCATCTTGGCGACTTCTTGGTAGGGAAAATATTCAAATACCAACAGGATGCCGAAAGTGCCTTCGAAGATTTCGTCAATTCCAGAACTTCTGATTTTTACGCTACTGGGATAAAAAAGCTTGCGTCACGTTGGCAAAGACGTGTAGAATCAGAAGGTTTTTATTTCGATTAATAAACTTGCCTACAAGCCGAGATATTAACTGTTTAAATCTACAGTGGTTCAGTGCCATTTATTTCGTTACAACCTAATAAGAATATGGCCACTCCATTCGTCACAAAGGCTATGTAGAAAGTCAGTGGATTCAGCAAAGGTAGTTGAAGTACAAGAAAGCTACGATAACCAAGCAGTAACAGCATATTACCATGTTCAGTTTCAACATTAAGGGCTACTGACTGTATTTCGCCGTGGAAGTCTTTCTGCGTTGCAAGATTGTGGATGAGACGCTTGTTAATTAATGCTAGAACGCCGCCCCCAACTCTGTCACCCTGGCGGTCACAGCGATATACCGCATATTGGGAATCACAGCTTAGAATGACATCTTGAACAGTGTTGGGCTTGCACCAACTTTTCGTTATAAAAACACCATTAGGAAATCGATGCAGGGTAAAATTAAGATCAGAAATCTTGTTTACAATCGATCTGGCGTTGAGCAAAAGAAAATCGTGCGACGAGGGGAGAGAATGAATCTGGGCAGTTATGAATCTAGTATTATCTAACCCGTTGGCCGACCCTTTATCCTAGCGCTGGGACGATGATGGAGGCGACAGAGAAGCTGAAACAGGTATCGTGAGGGGGAGGGCCTGGTCATTTCGTCTTACCGGAAGGTCACGAGGAGCGTTCAACTTATGAATGACCAGCTCTCTCACAACGTAAACAACTTACCTTCCTCGCTGTTCATTGTACCTGCTTTCTTTCTCAGTGTGTGGTCATACTCAAGCTCCTTTCTCGTATAATCACGTCTCGCATATGAATGTATATAGTCCTTCGTCAGTGATTGTCTTCCAGTTCGCATGTGCTCCAGCATTCTATCCCTCAGCTCTTGACTACCTAGGCATATCTTAATTATGCGAGGTCGAGCACGGTTTATATCTTTCCGAACTGCTGGATGCCTATGAAAAGAGATGCTTCCGTTGTTAAACTCTCGTATAAGCTCTTCATCACCGGAGGACTCCACCATTTCCTTAATAGCTTCTTTGTCAAAAGCTCTCGTGGCCGCGACGGATGCCTGCTCGCCGATACCGACCCAAGTTAGGCCTATTTTATACTTCGGCGACGCTGTTGTCGGCGACGTCGGCGGCAGTGTTACACGGGTTGCTACGCAGTGCGTAGCAGCCCGCGCAACACAGCGTCGCCGACGCGTCGCCGAAGTATAACAAAGACCTTATGCGGCATGCCTTCGCGTCCACGACTTTCGTATCGGACTTAAACTTCACAAGCGTGCTGTACAGCGCCGACTTCGGATCCGAATTTTTGGGTGCGTCCGTGAGCAGTCTTTCCTCTAGCGCATCGAGTCTTTTAACAATGGCTTGCTGCGACTCCTGTAACTTAACGAAAAGATTAAAAAGTTTGTCAAACCGTTCGAGGTAGTCGTCCCATCGGTTACGAACCTGTACTAGCCAGACAGGTGCTTCGTCGGAGGAGCTCTTTTTCGGTGCCATGATTTTGCTAGATAGTGATGTCGACAAAGCGGAACCAGAGCAGTATCGGTAAGAATGACGCACCGGTCTCAGTGATCTTAGAAGGCGGGAATGACCTTAAAAGGCGGAAATGACCTTAGAAGGGGGAATGACCTTAGAAGGCGGGAATGATCTTAGAAGGCGGGAATGACCTTAGAAGGCGGGAATTCTTTAAGATCAGGTGAGTAGTTCTTCGATATAAAGCCGTCCAGCTCTCCCTCCCTCCATCCTCAACATCTGTTTAACGTCGGCACTATCTTCAAACAGCTCAGAAACGTAATTTATTTGCGTTAATCAGTGCTTTCGTCCTCAGACTGTTGTGGAGCCTCTTTCGGCCATAGTACCCGCGTGTCTCCCACCCCTCCCCACCCCGATCGGTTAAATCTGGGAGAAAACCACCGGCCAGGCGGTCGATAATATCGATCGATACTGGCCTCCACATTGAAACTCTCCACCTGATGTGGAGCATTCCTTCGACCATAATACCCGCGTGTCTCACACCCCCTCCCCACTCCGATCGGTTAAATCTGGAAGAAAACCACTGGCGTGTCTCCCACCACCTCCCCACCCCGATCAGTTAAAACTGGGAGAAAACCACCGGCCTGTCTCCCACCCTCCCGCCTCTCCACCCTGATCGGTTAAATGTGGGAGAAAACCATCGGTCAGGACCTCGATTAGCCCCAGGGCTGAAGTTTCGTGCCGCTTGAACGGCACCCACAGAAAACCGATAATATTGATCGATATCGATTGGTCGACTACCGATTCGTGTTCAGCGACCTCGATTAGCCCCAGCGCTGAAGTTTCGTGCCGCTTGAACGACATCCGCAAAAATCGATAATATCGGTCGATATCGATTGTCTCCTCTGCTGTGAAAGCCTTCCGTCGATGATCATCTAAATGCCCAGACACGGTTGCCGACGTGTTCGGCACGTCTACCGTGACGCCGGGCACGTTTGGCGACGTGTTCAGCTCGTCAGCTGAGTCGCCATGCGCGTAGAAGCCGTCTGGGTATTTTCCGCTAATTTCTTGCCTTAATTTGTGCCCCGTAATTTCCCCTATTTTATGACTCATCGCCGATCGATAGTGTGACTCATCGCTTAGCGGATCATTATATAGTATGATAGTGTGATGAGGCAAAATAACGCAAATGCGCCACATAGCAGAGCTGGGAAGGAACAATGAGCTATGACCCACAGAAGCGTCTTGCGAAACCTCGTCATATCGGTGTTCCTTGGTCTTGGTATATAGCCAAAAACAATAGAGACGTCTTAGGAGACCTCGTCATAATGGGTGCCACCACCCGTCTGGCAGTGAGACGTCGATGGTAAACAGTATTGGACAATTGCCAAATATCCAACTTACAGAAAGAAGTACACAAAGTTCAAGGGGCCGAAAACCCTCTTTTATAAATAGGGCGATTTGGTGGTCACTCATTACTCCCCCTTAGTAGAACTCGTCTCCCACTACTACTGGTCCCCTTCAATGATCTTCCTTAGCGGACGACATGTTCGGCACGTCTTTTTAACCCCCAGGGACGTCGAACAACGTCTTGGGCACGCATTCTGAATCCCCAGGCACGTGAGCGGCGTGTTCGGCACGTCTTCTGTAATTTGTTCAATATCGGTTGATGACAATCGACACTTCAAAAACGAACTTCACAATCGTGTTCAGCGACCTCGATTACCCCTACGGCTGAAGTTTCGGACCGCTTGGACGACATCCATAAATAATCGATACTTTGATCGATATCGATTCATACTGATCTACGCTTCAAAAACGAACTTCAAAATCGTGTTCAGCGACCTCGATTACCCCTAGGGCTGAATTTTCGGACCGCTCGGACGACATCCATAAAAAATCGATAATTTAATCGATATCGATCGATGGTGAGCTAGACTTCAAAAACGAACTTCATAATCATGTTCAGCGACCTCGACTACCCCCAGGGCTGAAGTTGGCGACGTGTTCGGTACGTCTACGGCTCGCCATGCACGGCCGCCAACGTGTTCGGTACGTCTACGGCTCGCCATGCACGGTCGCCGACGTGTTCGGCACGTTTACTGCATCGCCTGGCACGTTTGGCGACGTGTTCAGCTCGTCTACTGAGTCGCCAGGCACGTAGAAGGGGTTTTGGTATTTTCCGTTATTTTCTTGCCTTAATTTGTGCCCCGTAATTTCCCCTATTTTATGACTCATCGCCGATCGATAGTGTGACTCATCGCTTAGCGGATCATTATATAGTATGATAGTGTGATGAGGCAAAATAACGCAAATGCGCCACATAGCAGAGCTGGGAAGGAACAATGAGCTATGATCCACAGAAGCGTCTTGCGAAACCTCGTCATATCGGTGTTCCTTGGTCTTGGCATATAGCCAAAAACAATAGAGACGTCTTAGGAGACCTCGTCATATGGGTGCCACCACCCGTCTGGCAGTGAGACGTCGATGGTAAACAGTATTGGACAATTGCCAAATATCCAACTTACAGAAAGAAGTACACAAAGTTCAAGGGGCCGAAAACCCTCTTTTATAAATAGGGCGATTTGGTGGTCACTCATTACTCCCCCTTAGTAGAACTCGTCTCCCACTACTACTGGTCCCCTTCAATGATCTTCCTTAGCGGACGACATGTTCGGCACGTCTTCTTAACCCCCAGGGACGTCGAACAACGTCTTGGGCACGCATTCTGAATCCCCAGGCACGTGAGCGGCGTGTTCGGCACGTCTTCTGAATTTGTTCAATATCGGTTGATGACAATCGACACTTCAAAAACGAACTTCACAATCGTGTTCAGCGACCTCGATTACCCCTACGGCTGAAGTTTCGGACCGCTTGGACGACATCCATAAATAATCGATACTTTGATCGATATCGATTCATACTGATCTACGCTTCAAAAACGAACTTCAAAATCGTGTTCAGCGACCTCGATTACCCCTAGGGCTGAATTTTCGGACCGCTCGGACGACATCCATAAAAAATCGATAATTTGATCGATATCGATCGATGGTGAGCTAGACTTCAAAAACGAACTTCATAATCATGTTCAGCGACCTCGACTACCCCCAGGGCTGAAGTTGGCGACGTGTTCGGTACGTCTACGGCTCGCCATGCACGGCCGCCAACGTGTTCGGCACGTTTACTGCATCGCCTGGCACGTTTGGCGACGTGTTCAGCTCGTCTACTGAGTCGCCAGGCACGTAGAAGGGGTTTTGGTATTTTCCGTTATTTTCTTGCCTTAATTTGTGCCCCGTAATTTCCCCTAATTCTCTTAATTTATGACTCATCGCGTCGATCGATAGTGTGACTCATCGGTTAGCGGATTATTATATAGTATGATAGTGTGGAATGCGTATTTGGACATACAATGACTTGCGGTGGCCAGCCGATGAACAAGTCAGCGCTCTATCCTTCCCAGACAAGTCTGGTACCAATTCACCGACCCCGGAGGGATGGAAGGCTTGGTTGGCCTGGGCGGGAAATCCGAACCGGGAACCTGGTATCGGGTGCACGCGACAGTCGCGCCTCCTCCGACTGCGCTACACGCGCCCTGCATGGCGAGCCGTATTCGCCTCCACGACATCCCGTAGAATTAGAATGCGCTGGCGCATCCCAGAAGGGATTGAGTAACGCCGTCCATTATCCTTTTATCCTTTATGATAGTATGATGGTTATAGTAAGCATTTAAAGTGATTGTAGCCGACAAAGTCTGCCTGTGCGCGTCAGCCAGCTATGACGCCCTGAGTAGATAGCGGAACTTCGACACATGGGTACGCTGGACGCTTCATGGACACATCGGCATCTAGGACAGACAAACTTGTGGCACTAAATTCAAAAACTAAAAAACTTCAACCACCAATAAGGACAGCTCATTTTAGTCTAATATAGTTCCCCACAACCCATATCAGTTGAAGCGAATACATCACGTATTGAGAACTAACTGAGAAATTATTAAACTGAACAGGTATGCAGTATGACAAGTACAGGGAAAATTTCGTTATGAAAACACATTTAATCCTCAAACTACTGACCATGAGAAGAAGGAACATGGGCCAAGCTACTTAAGAAAGCAAGATTAGTATAAGCTGCAAGAGCTCGAAATATTTCCATCCGCCGGAACAATAACTGGAGGAGTAGGGTCGAAGCCGGTATGCAACGCTTGGGTGAAGGAAGGAGAATTCTAAAAATGAGTGTCTGTTTGCTATTACACATCATTGAAAGTCCCCAATTCCTAAGCATTGCAACAAGTCAATCTTTTCTAACCGTCTTTTGAAGACATAGCTGTTTTAAGGCGCTGGTAGCCCACTAGTTAAGAAAGGGAGCCACATAATACATCGAAAGAGCAGGAGATGGAAAGCTCTCAGGCGTTTTTTCTTCCGCAATTTGGCAAGTTTAAACCCACCTGAACGTTCGCTGGAAAGGCTAAATACCCAATATTTGCTGGGAGCCAGTTTCACTTCACCTTGAAGTATGCGAAAGCAGAAGATAAGGTCCGCAGCTATCCTTCTATACAGTAGAGTTTTCATTCCTAGAAACTTTAAACAATCGCTATGGCCCGGTAAGTGCTGCCAACTTAAACCTAGCTGTAATCTGCAGTACATTAATAGAGAGAAGTTTGCTCTACTCTTTCAATCTTAAGCGTTTGTTTCTTATTGTATGGACTCCAGACCTGGGAGCAGTACTCGAGGGGGGGGGGCATGGCGCAGGACCTGTAAAGGCGAACATGTATTGTGGGATTACTACTGTGTACATTACGAAATATTGAAAAAAGTGTCATGGAAGTCTTCCTAACAATTTGTGATCAATGGAAGATGAAAAACCCAAAGAGGGATCGAATAGAACTTCTAGGTTCTTAGCAATTGTGGAACATTTTAGTATTTCACAGTTTATTTCATATTCCATAGCAGAAGAATTTCCGTAATTGTAGAATGAAAGACTTGTCAAAATTGACGGCTATGTCCCATTCTGTAGTCCACGCACTAAGCTTGCTAGTTGAAAGTTTTGAAGCATTTTTTACTGCATCACAGTTTTCAGTGTAGTAAATGCCGTATATTTTTATGTCGTCGGCATATAATTGAATTCCTATATTCGTGGACGTTTTGAGCAAAGAAGCTAGTTCCGCTAGATCAGAAACAACAGAGGTGACAGCACACGTCCTTGAGGCTCCCCAGTAGGGCAGGGATAGCGGATGGAAAACTTTGACCGACTTTGACGGTCATATTTCTATTATGGAGGTAAGATGCAAACCACAGCAGCAGGTTGTCATCAAATCCGAGAAATTGCAGCTTCTGAGGTAGTTTACAATGTATCAACTTTATCGAAGGCCTTCGATAAGTTTATATAGGCTACAGTCACCACAGTTCAGGGCTAGGCTCCAACCAAATAAGCTGTCAACAAGATTGGTGGTTGTTGAGAGACCAGGCAGAAAACCATGTTGTTCGGTTGGAATAAGATGAAGCCTGTTGATGTAAGCTGAGGATTCTCTGTAATGAATTTCTGCATAATTTTGATAGGCGGAGATTTGACAGTCATTGAACGGAAATGTCTTACACTTGAAGCATGAGATTTCTTAGGAATTGCAGTAACAATTGCATCTTTCCATACTTCGGACTTCACCAAGCACCAAAGATGCGTTGAAAATAAACGTCAAGGGTTACATAGGAAGTTAACATATTTTCTATAAACAATTGAAGGGATGCCGTCATAGGGTTCAGAAACAGGTGGCTTCAATCGTTTGAGGATCTCTGAGTAAGACCTCGCATTGGTGAAGGTCATTGGTGAAGTAAATATTTGGGTAGGACATACCTGCTGTTCAGAGTTAAGATCGTTTGAGATGTGCATCCCTTTTTAGTTACCTTGAACTTGGCAGCATCAAAAAATCTTTCATTGATCCTACTTGGTTGTAGCGCGCATACGCATACTATAGTGATTTCGCGGAGGGGCTTGGAAAGTATAGTTTCTTCTACATTGATCTGCAGAGGGAAATAGTGGATAAGGCAATATTTTCTCTGTTCAGACAAATCGAGGCTTAGTTCGTCTGATTTTTAGATTTATATCTATGTGTAATCCACCACATCCCCACAGGATCCCCACATTCAAGTTTGAGGAGTTGGAATATGCAATAAAGTCGTATGATTGGAATCATCTTGAAGATCCATCGGAAGACTGCGACCTTCTCTCCAATGGACTGTTGAAATGTGCTAGCAGCTCTTGGGGAGCCACATCACCGTCTGCTTCAAGGCTCAACGCACATGCGATTAAACTCTTGGAGCAAAGAAGAGCTGTTAAACTGGATCCTAATGCTTCCCATCTAGAAAAAGTCACCATCTCGAAGGCCTGTCGAATTACAGTGAAGGAGTATATTCAAACCTATAGAAGACTGAAGCTGTTAGAAGCCGCTGGGAAAGGTTCAAGCATAAAGCGCTGCAAACGAGATCTCTGCGATCAGAAAGCAATAATGTCAGCCCTTGCGGATAAGGATGGAACAACGCAAACGTCACGAAGAGCGATGGAGGCCATCGTTCAAGAATTCTACACAGATCTGTTCCGTTCTTCCATCAGTGTCCCGAAATGCTTGATGCCACCAGCTGAGGAAGAACCTCCCATTCTGGAATCAGAGTTTGCTCATGCCATCAGAAGGAAGAAGCCGGGCACTGCTCCCGGACCGGACGGCATTTCTGCTGATCTCCTTCGTGCGGGTGGCAGTGCCTTCTGCTCACTCCTTGCCAAGCACTTCAACCACTACCTTCGACTTGGTAGGATTCCGGACTCATGGAAGGAGTCGAAAACAGTTCTAATCTTCAAAAAAGGTAGGAGGATATCAACAACTATCGACCCATCAGTCTTCTCTCGGTTGTGTACAAGATCTTCACCAAAATACTGCTTAACCGCGTGGAGCGTTGCTTGGATGAATATCAACCAGTGGAGCAAGCAGGGTTTCGCAAGGATTTCTCCTGCATGGACCATATTCAGACTGTCTCACAGCTCATCGAGAGGAGCCAAGAATACCACCTCCCACTTGTCCTTGTCTTCGTGGATTACCGGAAAGCGTTCGACTCTGTGGAAATCAACGCCGTTTTGAACGCACTTGTGCACGCTGGTATACCATCGCCCTACATCCGACTTCTCGACGAATGCTTCTCGAACACATCGACTTCCATCCAGCTGTTCGATCGAAAGCTTAAAATTCCTATCAGGAAAGGAATACGGCAGGGAGACACCATTTCTCCCAAGCTATTCACAGCGGCACTCCAGGATGCCATGAAAGACTTGAACTGGGACGATAAAGGCCACCTTGTCAACGGTAAACGGATCAGCAACCTTCGCTTCGCCGACGATATTGTTCTCATCTCTACCAGCACGGCAGAAGTCGAGGAAATGCTGAACGAGCTCAATGTGGCAGGTATGAAGATTGGATTGGACATGAATATGTCCAAAACGCAATTTATGGTCAAGCAGTGGTGTGACACGGGACTCGTAAGGATAAGTGGAGTCGCTCTACAACAGGTCGACTCCTACGCCTATCTGGGAAGAGAGCTGAACATGGATAACGACCTCGCTCCTGAAATCGCCCGCAGGAGACGCGCAGAATGGGCAGCCTTCAGTTCGATTCGCGAAGTCACCGATCAGGTATGGCGTTGAATATCCCGGCCTCAGGGCCTCGATATTCAACGCCTCTGTACTGCCTGCGATGTGCTACGCGACGGAAACCTGGCCCGACAACAAGACAATCGCCAGGGCGATGCAAACTACGCATCGTGCACTGGAGAGATGTCTTCTGAGGACAAGCCTTCGTCAGCAATGGCAAGAAGGCCTACGAAGCTCGGAGCTACGGGAGACTACGGGAGACGTCGCAATTAGCAGACCCGCTGCAGTACATGAAGAAGTCCAAATATTGCTGGGCGGGACACCTGCTTCGACGAAAGGACGATAGATGGAGTCTCCGTGGCACAGAATGGCTCCCGAGAGACCATACGAGACTACTGGGACGACCGCCAACGCGATGGGCAGACTCATTCTCAAGATCTTTCAGAGAGCGGATTCTGCCTCACTGGATGCAAGCAGCCAGAGATCGAACGGTCTGGAAGAGTTGTGGTCCCCGCTGAGAAGACCTCCAGCCGACAAAAGGACCATCAAAGTATCAAAGTAGTAAGCAAGTAATCCACCACTAGTGGGCGCGTATAGCGCAGTCGGAGGAGGTTCCGACTGTCGCGCAACCGATACCAAGTCCCTGGTTCAGATTTCCCACTCAGGCTAGCCAAGCCTTTCATCCCTTCGTTGTCGGTGAATTGGTATCAGACTTGTCTGGGAAGGATACACCGCTGACTCGTCTATGGTCTGGCCACTTTAAATCATTGTATAGCCAAATACGAATTTAAACCGCCTGCACGACACCATGTCTTCCGTTATCCTTATCCTTATCCTTTATAATATACTGCAAAACCTGAAGCGTATGGAGCAACCTAATGATGGGGAATGATGCGACCATCAGCCTCTTTGGTGCTTAAGCTAACCACTAAATAAATAATAGCCGTTGTCTGTTGATCCTGCTTGTAATACCTCACCACTACCTTCTTGTTGTAAATACCCTACTAGGGTCTACACCTATGAATGTATAATAGTATAATATAGAGCAAATAGGAGTGAATGATAAGGCTTAACATACTTAGGTTAACACTCTAAGATAAGTACCATTGAGTAACATCCACAGGCATAATTTAGAGGTACCACAAGTAGGCAATAGAGATAGCGCTCAAGTAGTCCACTCTAGGCGGCGCGGTGCCATCTTTCAATACCAGAGGTAGCTGTCCCCATTGGCTAACAATCGGAGATATTTGTAGCTCCACCTCTGCATATTGTCTATATAACCTGCTGCGATGTAATATTCGGGTTGTGCTCTGCAGGTAACTAACGTACGTAAAACCATTATTACAAGCTTTGCCGCAGACGCATCCATTGGCGTCTACTAAACTTCTGTAAAATATGGGAAACTTTCATTCATTCATTCATACATGTTTCCAGCAAACCAAAAGATGACAGACACACATTGCCATATGCGTTCTTATGTTTATGAGACAAAACTCTCCGGATTGTGCCATTGCTGTAGCATGTGTATCAGGCCCCTCTGCTTCTGAAACGCATCCTAACATCTTGCGTACCCGCAACCGCTAACGACGATCCGGAGAAACCGCTAAGCCGCGAGAGCTAATCGGGTCCGATCAACGTTTCATGACGGTTCGTTCATTCCTGCTTCGCTACGTCACTCCGCCCGTTCACGCAATCGCAACTATTTTCTACTTAGACTTCTTCGTCAAAGACATTCGTAATTCTCTGCCACAAAGTTTACCATGGCGCCCCCAGCTTCCCAAAGAGTGTGTCCATTGGCTGTTTGCCTAATGAAATTAAGGGTTAAGGATAAAAGCAAAGGTAGAAACTTAGCCTTTTCGGATTCGTTGGAGATCGCACATCGGCATGGAAAACATTTAGCGCAGTACATAGCAGCATAACATTCGTGGTACACAGTAGCGTACGTCAGTGGACAACCCGCGAGACGGTGCGCCTTCGTGCGAGTTTAAGTGCCAGCGGTGGCGTTAATCCACCGCTTCGTGGGATCGTCAAGCATCCCAGAAATATCCTGGAGGCGATTTTAATGCGCATTTGGCCTGATTAACAACTTATGGTAGCCGGCCGATAGGCAAACCAGTGCTTAATCTTCCTCAAGCTGATTTGGCAACAAATCGTCTTCCCTGGAATGGTGAAAGGCTTTGTTTCCTTCGACGCCTCCTCCGACTGCTTTCTGACATAGGTACAACTAATTTGCCAGCCGAGAGGCATAGTAGACATTACCGACCACCCTCGGAATTTCACTGCAATCTCTCTTTTAGGAGTCGGTCCAACCATTAGCATCTCTGGTCACCTACATGGACGATCTTGGGTATCCGTAGACCTTCTCTCACTTTTGTGCATCGCACTACTCGCTTCCTCAACGCTGATTGTGTAGACCTTATGATCAAGCTATGCTGCTTACGGTGACGCTCCTAAAAGTAAGGGATGATGGATGGCGTCAGTTAATCTTTTTAGAATACGCAATGCAGCGTACTTAATACTATACTTAATACGCAGTCGAGGGAGGGGATTCCAGGTTTCTTGTTATGGTTTCTCACTCAGGTCAACCAAGCGCCTCATCATCACTCTCCTTTATAATTCATCTTGTACCGGGCGTGTGTGGCGCAGTCGGAGGAGGCGCCGACTGTCGCTGCACCCGATTCCTGGTTCGAACCACCAGCCCGGGCCAACCAAGCCTTCCACCTCTCCGGGATAAAGCTAGGGCTTAAGGATCGTGAGAAGATAAAAGTTGCGCCTTTAGGTTTAGGCATGGTCGTTGTTAGAAGTCGCAGCTGCAGTTGAGGAGTAGCGAATCTCCTGCCTTTTCAGCTTCAAATCAAGTGTGGACTCCATTAGTCGGTCTACAAGTTTCTTTGAAGCACACGGTGCAGCGGAAAGAGGCTCCTCTAGCGAATACATGGAATCCGACTTACATCAAGATCTATAAAATATTTCGTCCCGTGGCGCTCCGGGAACCTGAGTGCGTTTTTGATCTACGCAATAACCAGGACAGACGACCGGCGGTAGGTCAGTTTTACGGTTTCTGGAAGAAGACGGTAGTAGCTCACTCACGCGAAAGGAATGGAAGGTTTGCTTAGCTTGGACGGAAGCCAGAGAGCGCATTCCCTGACTGCCCCTCAAGCAGTAACGATCAGGATAAAAGGTGGCATTAACTTAATCCCTCATTGGATGCGCCGCGCATTCTACTTCTACTAGATATCGTGGAGTCGATTTGATGCTTACTTGCCCACGCAATTACTTGCGGTGGCCAGCCGATGAATAGGTCAGCTTGTTATTCTTCTCAGACAAATGCGGTTCCAGTTCACCGGCCTTGAAGGGAGGAGCTTGTTTGGCCTGTGCGAGAAATCCGAACCATGAATCTGGTATCGGATGCAAGCAACTGCCGGCACCTCCTCCGACTGCACTACACGTGCCCACCTCACGCTTTATATTCAATAAATAAATATTAACATTGAGACTGATCCTAGCTATTCGTTTACAGCTTTCAAATTACTTTTTATCAGCATCATTTTGGTGGTAGTTGACGTTTGTTAAGAAACACGGTTGAGCGAAGGCTCCGAACCAGTCATCATTCTCTGCCTTTTCGGGAGTACGTCTGTCGACGTTATCTTCGCCGTCCCCGCTGTCTGTTAGTGGTGCATACACGTGACAACAGCTAGCGAGCGCACAGCCACAGACCGACAGACAGACAACAAGTCTGCCAAAACCGCCGGTGATTGATGCGCGAAACTGGCAACTACGACGAAACACGAATCGTCGCACCGCAGCCTATACGGCTAGCACGACCATGTGCACGAGACGATACAGCGAAGCGGTTCGGCGGAGACGAAGCTGGACAGCCGACCACAGATCGTCATGCCTAGCCGTTCGGCGCGGCATGGTCGAGAGGGATGTCTGGGCTTTTGCGATATTTCTTGGTTCAGAAATCATAGAAGGGCAACGGTGGGTTCTTTTGTTCCCTTGACATTATCCCGATTGATTGCTGCAGAATATCGTCGTCTGCGACGGTGTGGTCCCTTCTTGTCGTCCCTCCCCAGCCAGTAGATAGGTGAGCCACTCAAACGGTTCGCTCGTCTATGTCGTCCACTGAACCACTTCCGAACATGTAACCCATTGAACCACCTTATTCTTGGGCAAATTAAACCCAACAATCTTAGAATTCATCACGCAAGAATAACTTCGGATTGAAGCTGCCACATTAAATTCCACACAGCTCCGCTCGTAGGCAAGCCTTTAGTTCCAACAAAAGCTTTTACTCTGTTTGTATTTAAAGATAATGAGCAGAGAATGATTCCCCTTCCTCCTTCCTTCCTTTTTTGATTTTACAGGCACGGAGCCCTGAGTATGTGTAGTCGTTGGCAGCTCATGTCTAGTCGTTGGCAGATATGAATTGAACTGTACAGGTTGTGAGAAATTTGTGAGTCCGCTTGTTAGGTGACGTTTTCTGAAGACGTCCGGAGCTCATATTTATTTATTTATTTATTTATGCCATTTTCAGGACATTTTTCAAATCAAATTGGGCACTCTTTTAAGCTAGCCTAATACTTTTGAAATCAAAAAAAATTGAAATCAAGTCTTCCAAAGCATAATGTGCTTATTCTATGTACATTAAACAAGAGACTATCTAAAAGGGTTGAAATAATTTTTCGTTTAAGGAAAATTTTGGTATAACTTTCCTTGTAGTTTTAATCTACCTACCCAATAAGAAAACACATTGATTGAAATTTTATAAAATTTTTTATTTTCTTGAGAAAAATAATGATTTAAAACTAGTTTTAAATAGCAGAAAGGCTGACATTTTTTGTGTGCCAAAAAGGGATGCTCCCGCCTCATCTAGGACGTCACGATTTTTTTCGATTAATAACGAAAATTCTGTTTGCATGGAGTTTGACACCTGTTAATGGTACAACAATAAAAAAATGGAAAAAACACACGTATCCTCACTTTGATGTTCATGCAAGTGGCATTTACACAGTCAATCAAAAAAAGTTGTTGCGAGCTTTTTGACTACATGGCGCGATCCGATCTTTTAATGCGCTATATGCTTTCTTCTTTGCTGCGCTTTAAAATTTTTGGAAATATTTTTTCTCTAAAATAAAATTTTTAAAAAATTCTAGGCTTGTTGGGGCAGATAAATTAAAAGTTCAAAGAAAGTTGTACCAAATTTTCCTTCAACGAAAAATTACTCTAACCATCTTATTGAGTTTGTAGTTTAACCTATTCCATTTCGACCCTCTTTAGATGGGTTAAACTACAAAGTGGCCAATTTGACGTGAAAATGGCATAGCTGCTTTCGACAGCATGCGGAATGCTCTCCATACGTTTCTGCAGCTGCCCTGATGCGGTCCGTTACTCCCTACACACGGAGTTTACCCATGTCTGCCACCCAATGGTGACGTCCCCACAACTAAAGTCGCCGGCTTCCGCAGTTAAATGAGTGACTCGAGACCTGTACTGGCTATTTGCTGGAACTGCCCCAACGCGGTTTGTGTTCTTCATTTGTTCTCACAGCTACTGCATCCGTTTCGAACTCGGAGACGAAAACTAAGTGTAACTCTCTGGGGGTCCAAAAAGCTGCTCCAGAAATAAAGACATTTAAGTCGCTTAGATGACGTTTGATGGTCTGTTATTGCCAGTCCTGGTCTTTGAAAAAATATTCCACGTGTTCCTAGAAATTCTTTAAAATCTTAGTGCTAAGGACAGTCAAGCGAAACCCAAAACGCTTCTCGCCAGCCTAACAGATGCTTAGCCGACTTCCCCTCAGAATGCACGAGATAGCGCCGACCGGTCACTCCGCCAGCGCAGAGGCGGATTGCCCGGAAATGACGAGTGAGTGGTTCATGCGCATGATTTCCTGACCACAAAAGGAAGACCTTCAATTCTCAAGCGTCGTCAGTAGCGTCGATTTTCACTTCTGAACAACAGCAACGCAAACGACTTTTCAAATATCGACATTCTCGTGGAACGAAGCAAGAATATAAGCAGAGAAAAGCTGCAAACTTCTCCAAATAATGGAAATAGGATGGAGTGGGTGAATGGGAGGATACCCATTCCCCCTCTGCCGCAGCATTAACATCATCAAGGGCGAAAGTTTTACTTTGAGTTTGAGTGGTATGCCGTTTCCTTTAGAACCAAGCATGTGGTTGTACACTAGTGAAGAAGATCAGCCAACGGAGCTAATCACATAAAGAATGCCTTTCGGCGTCTTGCTACTGCTCTTACAGGTTTTCATGTATTTTAGGTGAAGAATTTGGGCACGTATACTTTTGGAATTCTTCCGAATGCCGGAAACCGACATAGCGCAGCTTGCTTTGCACTAATCGGTTAAAAACAACAATTTTCAGCACGTAGCAGCTTACGACCCCCATTAGAGAAACTACCTGGAGTTAGATTCATCAACGGCTTACAGCAATTCAACGGAGAAAATGCGGCCGAAATCCCTGATAGCGCGGCGACATGGTGAAGCATCTCACCATATCGCTTGTTGACAAGCCGCGCTGTCAGGAATTTCGGCTGTATTTCCTCTGTTAAATTCCTGTAAGTCGTTGATGGATCCGGCCCTAGGAGTGCCTACCAGTTTATAACAGGTTGTGAACATAACGGCCGCCTCGCATGGTTACTGTCGCTTTTGCATTACGGTCATAGTATCGTAAGACATTTGCTCACCGGGCGGGCGTTTTTCTTCACTGCGGTGGTTCAGGCTACATACTCAAAGTAGACGTGATATGTTGCTTAACGTTCATAGATTTGTTCCCACTTAAGCGTACTTTCTATCGCTCCTATGCGCTCAAGTCACCGAAACCCCCCCCCCCCCCCTTCTTAATAAAACCTACTTTCTTCCTATTTCCTGTGTTTACTACAAACCAATTAATCTCAGTTTTTGATCTCTTCCTTCGGTAGACTTCAAGTAGTTGTGAATGCGAGACTTCAGAAGAAGAAAATACATTAGCTGCATGGATCCATACTAGTTCGTGAGGGGCTGCCGCAAAGTGTCAATTGCGTACATACGTCATCCCATGTCACACAACCACATCCCATGAATTTAAGGAAAACTTCTGGCTTTATGAGAGAGCAGCTGAAGCCCACGTACAAAGTTAGGCGAGGGCTCACTTTAAGTGGAACGCTTGACATTTCGTAAGCAGGAATAATGTCGTTTCCCACAATTGGTGAACATCAGGATTTCTCGGCAGCAATTTCCAGTCAACTGCCCAGTTGGCTACGTAGTCAACCAAATTCAGAAGGCTGTTGGAGTCTTGGTCCTCCTTGCTTATTTCCTAGATCTTCAGGTTGTCTGCACATAACTTACATGTGACTTCAAATCTGGAAACTCCATTTGGAGGTTCATATGTATTAACAAGGAAGAGTAGCGAACCCATCGTGTGGTACGTAGGCGCTGAATGCAGACGACAGCCCTCTTCGAAATTCATCTTATCGTTTTCCTTGTAAAAATGTCGTGTGTCCGCTAGTTGGTTCACAAGGATGGCTGTCCGATTTTACTTTCGCTATTTAACATATTGTAAATAAAAACAGTGCGAAAGCCTAGCGTAATATACCTATTCAAGAACTGTGGTTAATTCTCGGCCAAGATGTAATTTCATTTGGGCCTATTACCGTTATTCAAGCGTTTTTCGTGGAAGTGGAACTAAATATTATTATCTTGAATAACTCTTATAACACGTAAAACTGTGACTACGCAGTGTCTAGCACGTTTCTGTTCGTCTGCTATGACTCATAGCTCCAATTCAGGGAGAGAATGTCTAAATTGGTCATGTGTGAGTGTGTAACACCCACGCCAACGTGACCATCCCGACATATCGGTTTCTGTCCGACTCCGAACAAGAAAATCGTTCAGCGGAAGCTACTGTTCCAAGAGGTGAGCTCCGCCGTTTACGCTAGACACGTGCCCGACCAGACGGTCATTTATCGGCGGAGAAAAACCTTATGAGATACCGCACCGTAAGGATTCCTTGTAATTCGTGCTCGTCCTTTATGATATAGACCCAGGTCGCGTGGTTGCACAGTCGAAGGATGCAACTCTTGTCGCATGCACCTCACTACAGTTCGGTTCCGGGTTCGGATTTACTATCAGGGCCAACCAAGCCTTCCACCTCGGCGGAATCGGCGAATTGATGTCGATAATTGAACACTGGTGCTTTCCTAAGCTGGTCATTATATGAATGTAGTGTGCAGTATACATTGGATCCGCATGAATCATTTCTGGATATCCGATTTGGATGACCTGATCCAAATCATCCATTCGGGGTCCGCGAAATTGCTGTTTTCCGAATCATCCAAAAATCCGGAGTCTGCAAAATTGCCGTAACCGGAATCATCCAATTATCCGAAGATTTTCGATCGGATCCAATGTATAATGGCGCTCAAATTCTTCCCACTACATACCTTAGAGGGCGCGTGGAGCACAGTCGGAGGAAGCGCTGTCTGTCGCGTGCACCCGATACCAGGTTCCTGGTTCGGATTTCCCGCCCAGGCCAACCAAGCCTTCCATCCCTCCGGGGTCGGTGACTTGGTACCAGACTTGTCTGGGAAGGATGAAGCGCTGACTTGTTCATCGGCTGGCCACCGCAAGTCATTGTATGGCCAAATACGCATTCATATCGCCTCCACGACATCCCGTGGAAGTAGAATGCGTGGCGCATCCCAAAGGGGATTGAATAACGCCGTCCTTTATTCTTTTTATCCTTTGCATCCCTTAGAAGTATAAAAGATGCGTCGGCGCATCGCAAAAAGGATTGGATAACGCCATCCTTCATCCTTATCACGCCATCATGCTGTTCCTTATATTTCGAAGCTGAGTCGACGGTCGGCTATTCGCTATACAGGTCAAGTACGATTTTTTTAGACAAAAGTTCCTGCTAAAATTAGTGAGCAAATCGCGGATGATCGGAGGACTATAAATTTTGATGTAAGAAATATCATATCCTTCCAAACTGTTCCTATTGTTGTTTTGGTTCCAAAGAACTGAGCTTTGACTGCCAGCATATTAATGGACATTCGCTTCTAAAGGGCTCTAGCGCCCCTTTCTTGTCACTCGAAAATGCAGATTTTCTGTCATATTCCACGTTCTGCACTTCTTCAGAATATTAAAGATTGCTAGTTGGAAACTTCTAGCAGCGATATTGAGGCACCACCCTTGACTTCGTTCTTCACACCGCGGAGCATCTGCTCGACGAGCTCTACAGTCCATACTTTGTCATGTCCCCAAGCGCGCTAAGCCTTTCTTTGTGGCGTATTCTCCAGAACTAGAGCAAAGTTACCGAAAACCTCAGCGAAGCGATACTATTTCAAGGGCGTCATTGCTCGGTAAGCTTGGGAATGACGCCTCGCCAACCCTTCTCCTTTTAGTTCCTTCTAAAGTTCTGTAAAGATGAAGACGCGTATGTCGGAAACGTTCATTCATGCCATTATGTCTGGTGACAATGGGAGACGCAGGTATTTACAGAGCAAAGCCTCAATTTTCGAGCAATGAGTCACGATTGTGCAAATCAAATCCGCTCCTCTTCTGTTAAAGAGGTATGCTCTAGTGATTTCCTTTCAATGCGCCACGCTCTACGTGATATTCTGAAGATACATATGTACCTGAGCACTCGCTTGAGCATCAATACTTGCGATGTACCATTAGACATTGGACATTGCGTAATATCAGGTCGGTATTGCTTCAAAGAGGAGAAGGGTTTTTGCACAACTGCACGTCTGACGATCCAATGGATAACGATTCTGATATGAGCGTACCGTTTGTGTCTGCGCTACTTCTCGATGCGATACGCTGATCCGTAAGGCATTATGACATGAGGAGCAGTGAGGAGGGTATTTGTGTGGGCTCGTGTGATCTCTGGAATTCCGATAACAAACGATGGATTTTAAAGAGTTGGAAGGGAAGATTTAGTTAAGGTTATTCAGCGATGAGCGAATTCTAGCGCAGTAGGAAAAAGCGCCGTCTGTCGCGTGGATTCCGAATCAGGCTTTTGGTTCAGATTTGTCGCTCAGGTCAGGCAAGCCTTCCATCCCTTCGCTGTCGGTGAACTGGTACAGGGCTTGTTTTGAAAAGATAAAATGCTGGCTTTTCATCGGCTGATCATCGCAGTTCATTGTGTTGGCCAAATACGCACTCAGACTGCCTTCACAACTTCTCGCAGAAGTAGAAAGCGTGGCGCGTCCCTCAAAGTGATTGAGCAACGTGTCCCATTATCCTTTGTCCCTATTCGTAGAGACAGTTTCGCTACTGTTTTGCTCTCTTTAAGGTAGGTTCACATTTATATCATACGACTAAATGTCACCGTTCCAATAAATGTTTCCACAATATTACGATGCGGTTGCGAAGAAGAATGAACTGCTGAGGTGCTCATTTTGTGTGTAGATTGTGGCAAAACGCTTAAAACGCTCGAACTTTCTCGCCGCTTTGCGGCCACTGAGAGCGTAAAAGAGCCTTCTGATTAGCAAAGTGGAGATCTGAAGCATATCCTCTTAAGAGGTGCAAACGAAATAAAGCGCAGAAAGCGTTGTTCATTCTTTGTGCTGACACGCTTACGAGATTCTAGTCTTTGCCCCTGTCGGCTGTGCGGGTGCCCACTGAACGGGTGCAGTGAGTGCAATGCGATTGATTCCTTCAATGATCCTTCTAGTCTCTGCACTATTCGAAAAACCATATGCGAGAGCGAACCGGTTCAGCTTTCTCGCCCCTGAGGTCACACTTCGAAATCAAGCCAGCTCCTCTTCAGTTGAAACCCGGAAACGCTCCTGCGGCTGAAAAAGGGAATCCGGTAACAGCTGGTTCTGTGAAGATTCTTTTGCGTAACAATCCAAAGAAAATGCTGCGACATAAAACCTCTGGCATTCCGGAGCAATCCTTTCTCAGACTGGCTTCATGCTAATGTAAACACACATGGATAGGCTTTAGAGGTGTCAAGAAACTACCTCAGGAGGCTAGTAGGCTCGAGTGAACAAACAGCCTTAGGGTTCATCCATACGTGAAGATGAATGTAAGAGCTTCCATAAGTGTCAATTTCTGTCGGATCCTTCGAACAGGTATCGCTTCTGTTGTATCGCGAAATTTGCCCGAAGATGGTTTTGGAAACTGCTATGCATTTCTATTACTAAGTCATAGCCTTGCTCTTGACATGCGTTTTCTTCCTTTTTACTGAACTGCGAGAAACAGATTTTGTAGCAAATCTGGTCAAACGATGGAGACCTGCTTCCGTACAAATACGAGTTACCTGTAAGTTGTCGTTGCGTTCGGTCATTCCAAGTCATCGTTCAGCGGTTTGTGATATGGCTAAAGGATCACCTCTATCACCTGCCGTCCCCCTTGGCCCCTTTGACCATCGAGTTGCTCGAGCGAGTCCAATAACATCATCACCCATCCCTGTCCCGTGCCAGAGTGTTCCAACGAAACCCCTCGGTCGAGCGAAGCGAAGAGCAGTGTACTTTTCGTTCAGGCCTTTTTTGAACGAGGAACAGCACCCTGTTGGGTCGAACGGGGTTTTTAAATCTTGCGGAATCCAGTTAGTTTTTCGACAACCTAGCTCGTGTGACGGCACCTCTGATTTTGTTCACAACTCCGAAGGCCTTCTCTCACTTGCGTGAATCTCGTCGTGAACTCAGAGCTCTCGATTCCCGTGCTCGTCCTGCCTTCGTAAGGCTCTGATGCGTACGTTAGCGCCGGAAGAACAGCGGAGTCGAATAGGCTGGCGCAGAGGCGGATAGTCTTCGTTTTCTTCACGAATTCTCCGCCGCTCTTAGAAGCTTCCCAAGCCGCGCGTTTTTTCCTGCTCAGTCCCGGCAATAGTCAGTGACCAGTTGACTTCGCGGCACAGATACACTTTGCTCTGGCATTCAGGTAGGTTGCATTGGGTCAGAAGTTCGTCCTTTTGTCATGAACAACGTAGAATTCAGCTGCAGTTCAACGACACAGGAAAGAGAGGCAATGAATAATGCACCTGTCGGCGTCTACGGTATATGCGAATTCACGTCAAAATGGCCCCCACGTTTGATCTTTTGAAGTGGAGCAAGTGGCGCAACCCGAGCAGGGATCACCTAGAATCGAGCTTCGCTGTCCCATTTTATGAAATTAGAAGGCTTGGTTGGGCTCTGGGATGCTTTTCGAATTAATCTTGAAATGTTAGCAGCACATCAACAAGTTCACCAAGTGCCTCCCATGCTGCCTTCCCTGTGATCGTCGGTACTCCGGAGCAGGAGTCAGCGACTTTTCCATTTGTCTGCGTCGCATCACAGAGTAGCACTACAGGCTTACCTGACCCATGGGAGAAGAACATCACCCCTTCTTCAGGGCATTCACGAAGAAGTTAGACCACTTAAGTGGACATTGGTGGCCTTCAACTTGTGCCGAGTTCAATCAGCTACGAACACCTGTAATAGTCATGAGTCTGCCTAGCGACCTTGCCCTTGCTAAAAAGAAGGCTTGTTATTTATGCCTGGAAGAACTTGAGAAAACCCACCTGGAAGGTTGTGGAGCTGCACCGTTCCTTCCAGTCTCAGTGTTGGGATTCTTCTTTGGCGTGAAAGCTGCTCACCTTGCGTTTTTTTGCTGAACACCGTAGGTGTTACGTGCTGCTTTTATTACCAAAAAAGTGGGCAGGAACGGCTTGTTCTTAGCCTGCATACCCCACAATTTTCGCGTCGCACTTTGAAAGTGTGTTCCAGAATATCATTGAGAACTGCTCATTTGACCATTCCATGAAAATTCGCTGAAGCCTTTCTTACAACTAACTGTCTAGTAGGCTTCCATTATTTTAGAAAACCGTATTTAGAAAGGAAAAGTGAGCGCCCGTTACTTAGTCCATTTATATGCCACAAAGTCCTAAATCAGTTGACATCTCGATCCCCTCTGTGCTCATGGAGCTCCGGAGGAGGGCGAGTGGTCTGTCGCAGTCTCTCATGGCCAATTTTTTCGTTGTTTTCCACTGTCCTGAAGGTGGTTGTGATCGCAATCAGCAACACACTGGAGCCAATGACCTTTATGTCGTCACTGCCGTCAGATCTCTACTAGAGCCAGTGTCTTGTCATCCGTTCTGAAGAAGAAGGAAGATGTCGAAAGTGACGACGACGACTGTCCATCAACAACTATGACTGATTGCGATTCCACGCACTTGCTTTAAAAAAACTACATTTCAGTAGTGGAGAGTGGAGCGACTGGAAAGGAAGAGCACTCACTTGATCATCGACGGCCACCGCAAGACAGTGTATAGAGCTAATACGAATTCAAGTTGCTTCTAGGATACCCCGTAAAGGTGGAGTGGAGTAGAAGAGTTGATTAACGCCCACGGTTTGTTTAGGGTTGATTGATGATGCCGATCTCCGTCACTTTTATCCCCTGACCGGTGGCAGAGTCTCGCGAGTGCCAGTTATTTGCCCTGTAAAGCACAAAGATTTAAAGCAGTTAGTCAAATGAAATTGTTTCAAGGCGTAGTTCACTTACTTCAACAATTATTGCATGCGCACTGAATGCATGGAACGATAGGTAGTCGAAAGTTTCTATAAAGCCAAGCAAAGTTGTTTAAAGAATATTATCGCCACAGTTATGTTCATACAGAACAAAAGGAATACGAACAAGGAAACAACTAAGCAATGGATTTACATCCTCAAAAGCAGTTGGCCAATGCTAGTAGCTGGTACTAATTTCACTTTCGAGTTATGTTATTCAGGTGATTGATACTTTGACAGGAAGGATCTTTCTATCATTTTCAAGTATTCCAGACTAGCGCGGTCTGAGGTAAGCTCTTAATATGGTTCTCGGTTACCGTTTCCTTGTTTAACTTTCTCTTTGTGCCGAAAGTCCTTAATCTGACCATGAGTACTGTTGATGTTGCTTAACAATTCGTAGTGTTTTACACGTTTGGTATCTTGAGTCACGAACAACTCAAAGAAGAGATATTATGTTGTTAGTATTTATTTATTTTTTAATAATACATCCATAAGGATGCGCCAACATTGATCGTAAGAAGGCCGCGAAAACATTGTCCAGAAAAACAGGAACAGAAAAGAATTCAGAACTCAATAACAATAAGCGAAAACATCAAAAAGAAGGCCATCAAGAGCATTGAGGAGAAGGCCAACCATCTATGAACCTGCTCTATGAAGGGAGAAAGTAACCAGAGGTAGGGTAGGACGGCCAACCCATAAGTAACATGCTCACTACAGAAAATCAGATCAGCTTGTCATAGTACACATGCAGTGCCAGACGAGGTTTCTTGGTGGATCTTTATAATTGCGGCCTGACGTTTCGACTTTCCGTCGTTTTCAGAGGCCTGAAAATGGAGAACAGATTTATATTTGCGCTCTACTCCACCAAGCGCCCTAGCCACCCTAGCATTTCCGGCCCACTCCCAGAGCCACTTTAGAGAGCCCGAATGTAAGAGACGAACTCACGCATAGGATCCACCGTAGGGGCTGACGTTCGTCCACGCTAGAAGACCAGTAGAGGCGAATGAAACCCACTCAGGAGGGGGGGGGGGGGCGGCGGTCACCTATAGATCACAAAGAGACCCAAATGGCAACAACTCACTCGTAACAGAGAGGCACTCATTTCGGTTGTTCATTACTGGATTTGTACTAAGAATCCAGAACGCTTCTAACGCTTTCCCTGCCGATATCTCTCCCTCATGGACCAGAATACTACACTTCACCTCAAAGTCGATCCCGTTGTGTGCATCATTTCTATGTTTACCAAGAAGTCTGCTTGGTAATCCACGTCTTTTGTGGCTAAATGTTCCTTTACACGTACTGCCTAAACCCTTCCCGTTTCCCCTATACATTTCGTATTGCAGGCTAAGCACTCGAGCTCGTAAATTGCCCCGATCTTTGAGCAATCCCCCACTCTTCCAGTTGGACATACAATGCAATTCTCCGATGCGCACTGCGTATCATAGAGTCTATTCCGAACTAGTTGCCGTTTTATGTTGTCGTTAGGAATGTTCACTAAGACAACATCATCCTGCAATTGTGCTCTTACAATAACTCTCTGAATTTCAGCAGTGACTCTATCGGAGATGAAGGGAAGCAGGAAAGGTATCCCATTTGGTCGGGGTGTGTTTTGGCGGTTAGCGTGAGATGTCGGCCGACGGCTCAACGAAGTATAGCCATTAGAAGCGGCTATATGGAAGCTAGCTGCAAGGATTCTTGTCGTTCGTTACGACCTGCACACACCCGTCGCTGTGCGAAACATGTTGCTTATTACAGCTTGCTTCATAGCAGTAGGATGCGCAGACCTGGCGTGAATCAAGATGTTCTTGGAGCTTGGCTTACGGCACCACCTTACGCTAACTACCCCGTTTTCAAAGAAGAGAGTAGTTGATATAGCATAGCACAGTGAGATCCAAAATACTTGCAGAAGGCAGTTCCCCGATGATATGGAAGCTAATGATAAGAACGAAGATGCGGAACAATGTGTTTTGCCGCTATTTAAGGAAAGGAAGATACGCACAAGAATCGAGCCCACGATATCATCCACGGAAACGGTGCTTCTACCAATGCGCCACAAAGGTCACGCCGCAAAAGCGCCTGCTCGACGTGCTCGAACCTGCTGAAAACAACCAGTGCCAACCATAGAAAAATTTTGGCTCTTCTTACTCGCTTGATAAAAGTACCCGAAGAAGCAGACTATGTTTTATTACTATGTAAAGGGAGGAGATCTTTCCTATGTAGGTTGTTTCCGCTGTCGTGACGATCCGTCGAGATAGCTGCTTGTTCAGGCGATGACTATCGAAAGCCAGCCGATAGCCCTGTATTCTCTCCTTCGCCTAACATCCACTCACAAGTCCTGTACGAATAGGGCGATTGTTTAACGTTCGATAGAATTGAAGTTAAAATCCATTTGGGGGTGGCGAGACTGGCATCTCCTGCCAAGTGAATCCCGAATGCGTCATTTGCCACAAGTTGTTGCTAAAAAACTGCAAAACACCTCAACAACTTCTCCTGCGACTGCAGATAGCTGACAATTATGCAAAGATTGGAGCCTCCTACAATGACTGAATGACGTTTGCTGCAAAAAAAAAGTAAACGTAAAACCCCTCGAAGTCTATTGATGCAGTAGCGAGAAGTACTAAAGGCGGAGAAATGCTCGAAACAATGGAACGTATTGTAGTCGTGAGTTCGGGTCAAGCTGTAAAGCCAAGGTTGTTTAGTGCACTTTATACGTCTGACGTTTCGGCAAAACCGCCTTTTTCAGAGCTACTAGAAAAGTCTAGCGAAGCCGAAGAAATTACTCGTTCATACATCATTTCAGGTTAAAACAGTTTCAAGGACTAATAAGAGAATGAATCGAAAAGAAGGCAACGCAGCCGACTTGTCCTATGGACGTGGGGAAACGACCTACGTCTACCTTCACTCGAGGGTGACTCACCTGTCTTTCGGCTCAATTCACAGTGCTGGCCGGGCTGCTTTGCTCCTCCTTTCGTCCCATTCCTTCCATCTGTTTTTGATGCGGATGTTACCTAAAATGATCCTGGAAATTTCGCTGGTAATTTCCCCAACTTCGACAGGCGTTTCCAGGCTCTGAGGAAAGCAGTTGCGCCGAATCCTCAGCCGAATAAACTGTCCCTAATGACCTTGATCCTACATCTTGACGAACTCACACATGTATACAATATAATAGTTATCATCCTGTGCCATATATATCATATTCAAGCACTGTTCTACTGTCAAGTCTAATCCCAAAGCAGAATTTGGGTGAAATCGGTGACCATAATCCCATCACCCCTACATACCGTAACCTATCATAATTGGCCGAAATTCCGAACTAAAGTGTCACATCCGTGATCAGCACCCCATATAATCCCGGCTGGACTTCAGCTGAGTCTTACGACTGCGATATTGATCAGAGACGAAAAAGACTTTGATATTGCTTTCCCAACCAATGAAGATCTCCTACCTAGATGGGTCCATGTTGAGAGTTGTAGTCACTGGTTACTGTCCTACTGCTGAGGAATGGAGAAAAATTAGCCTGCAAGAAAGTCAAGAAAGTTCTAGCAAAGGCGATTTTCTGCTCGGCCTCATACTCGTTTCTCGATGCCGTGGATTGCCTGTTAGCGTACGTCTCTGAAAAGCGGTCTAATCGTAAGAAGCATGAACGTCAACGAACGCGTTGGTCGCACTTCGTCCGAGAGAGCTGAGACGCTGGATACGATCCCTTTCCCATCCAACAAGCGAGTACAGAGAATAGATACTTCTTCACGTATCCGCGCAGAGGAACTTCGCTGTTAGGCTTCAGAGTGAGCCATAGACCTTACGGAGGAAAAGGAAATGAATGGCATTCCACGCTCCATAGTGAGAGTCAACCTGCTGCGTCTTCTGCGAACCACTGGTTATCCGCCGGCGCCCCATCCTACCGTTCTAGGTCTCTCGTTGGGCTTGGCTGTCAATATGTTTATTTGCCTGTCTCTTTCAGACAGTTACCACTGATCAAGGTCTTACGTGCCGATGGTAACTCTATTCGCGGATCAGCGTAAATCATGTGAGAGTAGCGTGCGGGTGTTGACGAAAGGACAGCGGACCGTACAGCTATCGTTCCAATGATCAAGGTAAGAGGGGTTTCGCCGTCCTCTGAGACGCTGGCGTGGCTCATGTGATAGTAGCCAGCCGTCGTCGGTCGGCGACTCCGAACCGAAACCGAAATCAACGAACACGAGCGCCGTCGGCGCTCTCTGCAGCGCATCGCTAACGGCTCTCGCGTCGGCCAGTCAAGTCCAAGGCGGCTTCATGGATCAGTTCCGAGACACATTCGCGCGGCTGCCGATGGACAGGCCGAATTGAACCACCGGAAAATCGAAACGCTTCGATGTCGAGTGTGAAACCGGACGAACCGGCTCACTGCCGCTTTCCCCGCACATGTTTCGGCTTTTCTTGTCATTAAAGATTCCACGTAAAAGTGTGCACGAGACATGCCCTCTTTTACACGGGCCAGCGAGTGATAAAAACCCAGACCTGTTGACGAGAGCTGAACGATCTCCGAAACAAACCTGCCTCGAGAACAACACGTCCCGAGGCAATATGGCGCGGCAATACTCGGCACTGCCGAGCATTGCCGCGTCGTACTGCCTCGGTCGCCTCGCGTCGTACTTTCTGGGCTCTTCCAACATCGAATTTAATGTTTTAGCTCCAGTAACGATTGCTCGTCAGTAGATAACACATTATTTTGGCTTCGGTCACGCAGCAGCACCTTGCAGAACCCGTGAACTTTTTTATTCGAAAGCGTCAGTCGGAGTCAGTTCAAGAATCAATACGCACCACTTTTGCCATTTCATCCAAGCATTCTTAGCGCCACGGCTAGTTTTCAAAGATGTGATGACAACAGTCAAGAAAAACTTACCTAGGGACACGATCAGGAGACCCACTTTCCACGACATATAATATACAAGGACATATAATACATATAATATACACGTATAATATACAGAGTTCCAAGGAGGATTCAACGGCCCTCAAGGTAGGGCGTTTTGCCGGCTGACACCCGCAATAGCCGCAAAACTGTAGGAAACATCAAGCGATGAAGTCAAAGCAGCAGGGCGATGTCTTCTGGAGAACACAAGCCGACAAGCTTAACACCAAGATCGTTTCGCATTTCCGATGAGGAAGGAATGTCCCATTTTTGCGAACAAGCGTAGGAATACGCCCACTACAAGGCAGAAGGTGCCCTTTCTACTCGTAGATGTTCTCTGAACAGTTGCTCCCATTTTTGTGAAGAAAAGGGAACATTTCCCTAGAAGATTGTCCTCGAGCAGTCTCCGAACGTTTGCCGCTCTTCGAAAGCGTCACTCACACATCTTTTGTAGGGGGTGCGCAGTACATACTCCAAGGTATAACGAATAACAAAACCTACGAAGCTGTGAAAATAAGCCCACTTCTACGGCAAATTGAAGTAATCTGTTGGTATTATTCGACTGCGTCGAGAAACTGTCTTTTTATTCGCGAGCGCCGAACGCATAGTTGTCGTCATTAAGCAGAACTACAATTACGCCACGAAAAGTACAAAGCTCAGCATCGGAGAGGAACGCAGCTCAAAGATGGGAATATAAATAGTAACGACGTCCTTCAAGCTTAAGCACTTACAAGTAAGCCCCATAAATAAGCTCTCGCGGATTTAGCTCCTCATCCACTTTAGGGCCACAGTCAGAAGAGACTGAAGAGCTGTGTGCTTTGTTATGCACACCTTTAACCTACAATCAGTCGATGTAAAACAGAAATTCATGTTTGTTTTAAACTACACGTGGCTCACTTGAAGAGGGAAGGTTTGCCGGCAGCATTTTCAGTCCAATTTTCTGCAATTTTCTGCAACCGGCTGTCACGTGCACCCGTTATCAGGTCCCAGGCTGGGATTTCCCACCCAGGTCAAACAAGCCTTCCTTCTTTCCGGGTTGGTACCACACTTGCTTAAGAAAGATAAAGCACTGATTTTTTCATCGCCTTGCCACAGTTAGGCCAAACATGCACTCGACTAGCCTCAGCGACATCCCGTAGAAGTGGAATGTGCGCTGCATCCAGAAAGGTTTTGAGTAACGCCGCCATTTATTGTTTCCTTTTTGGTCCTTTAACTCAGTGAACCGTTATGGTTTGAGAAACATGAACAACGGTTTGTTCATCGTTAAGAGATTTTAAGAAGAAGTCCGATCTACGCGCTTCCCGTCCACTTTGACATATGCCGGAGGTTCTGATTTCGTCCAACAGATCTCAACAGGAAGGATGACCAAACAACCTGGTTTTCTGCAATCCGGCCCAACCGACAGCGCCTCCAGTCCTCGTACGATAATGCAGGTGGGAACTCCAGAGGCCTTGCTCGATCTTGCGTGAAGCGCAGCTAGTTCAAGCAGTGTCCTCTCGATGAATCGTTGTTAGGACTTCTGAGACATGCCTTGGCGACAACGATTCATCGAGAGGACACTGCTTGAACTAGCTGCGATTCACGCAAGATCGAGCAAGGCCTCTGGAGTTCCCAACTGCATTGCATTACACGTCTTAGCGGAATGGAGGTGTCGAACAGGTGGACACGGAAGAGGACACTCTTGAACGCCTCTCAAACTGCTTCTTCCCTCTACACAGTTCCGTGCTAGTTTCTCGATCTACACATATTGGTCTTGTTGAAGCACTAGGGAACGCTTGTTCCGCGAGTGTAAATGGGATTTCGTGCCTACGTTAAGCACGGCTTAATCACAGCTGACTAGACGATAGAAGAATGGTCTTGGAACTGGCAGTCCTTACTTACTTATCCAGGTACTTAGACGACGCGTCTCAACTGGAAGTGTGGGTCATGGCATCGGCTTCAATCGCTTCGTTGTTTTGTCATCTTTATAAGTATGTTGTTGACGTTCCAATCGTGTGTGGTTGAAAATCTCCCACGGCGATGACTGACGTCCATCGGAATCCACTCCTATGCTTTTTTCGTCCATCAATCGTCTTCTCCCCTTATGGTCTGACCGGCCCATTTGTATTTAGCTTTTTACAAGTAACCCAGTGGGTCATGAAGATGAGCAATTCCTTTCATATCGCGCCTGCGAAGTGTGGCTCCATCTGGAGTTCGTTGGTTTTACTTCAGAAGACATCGCTCGAACGCTCTTTGCATAGTACTCAGCGTCTTTGACTTAGCAGCCGTGCAGACCGAAGTCTCCTCCGCGTAGCAGAGCGCAAGAAGAACAGTCGAGTCTCGGAGATCGGGTCCATCAGGCGGCCTTTTTAGGAGATCCGAGAGCGGCTCATGCAGCTCTTCGCAGTCTATTGAGCTCGTCGTTCGTATCGTTTTCCATGCTCATCGAACGTCTGACTACACATAAGACGACGTTGCAATGAATTGAGAAGCTTCCTGTCAAGTTCCGTCTCGTATACACTACGTTTCTCATAAAAGGTGATTGACAGTACCAACCTTTTTGCTTGCTTCGCTTTTCCCAGCAAGCATTACTTCTGCTTCGGATTCGAGAAGAGCCAGATGTCATCAGCAAAACGAAGATGTGGAAGGAATCTTCCATCCACGCGTATGCCGTTTTCGACCCATTCGAGCCACTTCATTATTTTCTGCAGCGAAGCTGTGCACAACTTTGTCGACACGGTGTCATCCTTTTGCACTCCGTTTCCAATCGACGTGTGGTAAGGTGGTGTGGAGGTGATAGTGAACCGCTGAAGAGCACCATTGCATGGGATCCATGCTTCAGAATACTTTGCGGAATACAGCCTGCCCCACGAGTTGGAATTCATACATTGATATGTGTGCAGGAATAACCTTCGCGAAGAACTTGTAGGGCACGCTCAGCAGGCATATAGAACGTTGGTTTCGAAGATTTTCTCTGTCGCCTTTCCTGCGAAGAAGAAAACCAGTCGAGTTCCTCAACTTGTCAGCGATTCACCCCTTTTGAAGGTGCGGTGCTAGTACGATGTGCACCTGCTGGAGAATGCCGGTTGAAATGTAATCCGACACAGGGGCTGTACCCCTCTCTATGTTCTTGGTCGCAGCTCATAATTCAGAGGGAAGAATCGAAGACTGTCCTTCATCAGCCTAGATTTTGGAGTCTGGCATGGAAGTAGATGTGGGAAGAGCTTTGTGAAGAACCTCTCCGTAATTGATTCTACCTCACGACTGAAAAGAATGGGAGTCCCATTAGTGTTCAGCAGAGTACTGTACTCTCGGAGATCGCAGCGGCACTTTTATACTAGCTCGTCTCTGTGCTACACTTGTAAATTCCTGCATATGTAGCACAGTAGACTAACTTCCGAGGATTCTCGGTCGGCATTCAACGAAAAGGATGGAGTCGAAGGATTTCAAGACGAGAAGAAAGGATTTCGTAACAGTCGACGAGATGGGCGGCAGATAAGTGAACGATGAAGGCTTGAAGTCTGATAACTTCTTTTCACCAGTGGCTAGTGCTGCGCATCCTCTTAAAATTCGATGTTCTTTCAAGCGCTGGTCTTCTATAGGAGATCACGTGGAGCCTGAAACGTCCTTCCGTTCCAGAAGGGTGTGTAGTTCAACGTTTAAGGTAACAGTCTTGCCGTTGTAGGTACAAAGCCCGAAGCAGTCTCCATGCCGTATGGTCCACAGACAACCACTGGCCACCTGAGATTTCTCCGGTTGTTATGTCGTCCGACGCCAAAGACAGCAGAGTCCAGCGTGCAGGGCTGGAGATGTGCTGTCACTGAAGAAAAAACTCTGTGCGAAAAGCTCTGCATGAGCGTGTTCGGGGTGTTGTTCGCACTTCGCAAGGCTTCCGAAGGATTGCTGTGTTCCTTCTCAACTTGGAAGACTTCGGCGTAGATTAAAAACCACGATTCAACGTCGCAGTTCGACACCCATTGCCACTCCCTCTCAACGATGAAGCGCTGAACTATGTGGGGAACATTAATAATAGAAGAAGCAATACTAAATTATTTGTTAATTATTCATTAATGAATAACACTGTGAATAAACGGATTAATATGCTTTCAGAATGCACGCGACTAATCATCCAAGTGGGATATCATATCATCTATAGGATAGCGCTACCGTAATTTTTTACCTTTCGTTCAAAACCTCCATTTTTAAAGTTGATGTTTTTTAGTGGTTTTTTCTGCTTATTAATGTCCTTGTACTAGTTGTCACACGAAACGAAGGGAAATGCATATGAAAGGGAATGCACAAAAAAAGGAAGGTAATAAAACAGATTGAAAGAGTGCAAAACGTCAGCGAACAGCGAACAAAGACGACAAAGGCGTAGGAGCTGAGGAGAAACGAAAAAATGAGTGATGACTGCATTATCAGCAACCATTCGCCTTGACTGATGTGTAAGAGATGCTTTCGTTGTCACGCAGAGCTCGCTGAACCCCGTTTTGGAATAAAAAAAGAAAGATTCAGTCTAAAATTGTTTTTGGCGAAAGTATTTTGTAAAATCGCTCACTTCCTAACTCACCGTGGTACTCATTAAAACAGAAGGGAAAGGAAATTGTCATGTACTTTGATAGTTCAACAGTTCAGAATGCGTAAATGAATAAGCTTGAGTAAGGTGAGGACGGAAGAGCAACTAAATCCATACAATGTCGGCCAACCGATAAACACACTCCGAAACTGTTTCAGGTTTCAGACTCCAACGGTCGAAAAATCCTCCCCAAATTGATATTTTTTGGAGTTTAAGCGCTGGTCACGCGTCTGACTCTTGGTTTTGAAGTTTCGTCCCATTACGGCAGGTTACGGTAGGCATGGGTAGGTGAGACAGGTCATTTGATTCGTTCATTTGGCTTTTCTTATTACTTGAGGTGCTGATCGGGAATTTGGGATTAGTTACTGCTAACATGGATTACTTGAAAATTTTCCGAGAGAGGTGGCGTCTGGGCGACGAACAGAAGCATATTGCTGCTTCTGGAATCAGGTTGTTGTACACCCTGCTAGAATTCTTGCTCACTCTAGCACAGCTTAATGTTTGTCTTCGATGCATAAACTGAAATGTTTGCAAATGAAAAATGACAGAAGTTCTAGATGTTTCTCGGCTTATTAAAGAAAGGTGTGACATTAACGTCCCATCTAGTTAGAATTCTTCTCCAAATTTCTACTTCTGGGTTCGTTCACCAAGAATTATGTATTGAAAAAACGAACAGCTTTTCCAGACTCATCATCACTACCATAACCAATTCATTCGGCCACCTTCTGCAGAGCAATTCGGGCGAAATTGACCTTCATGACGCTACCATCTTAATCTAGCTCCAGCCCATGCATGTCGTTACCTAGCATAATCAAACTAAAGGGTAAAGAGTAAAGGACAGCATTACTCAATCCATTTTGGATGCGCCACGCATTCTACTTTTACGGTATACAGGGGAGGCGGTCTGAGTGCGCATTTGGCCTATACAATGACTTGCGATGGACAGCGGATGTACATGTAGGTATTTTCTCTTTCGCAGGCGTCTTGTGGCAATTCATGGACCCCGAGGGGAGGGAAGGCTTGGCTGGCTTAGGTGGGTGATCCGGACACGAACTTGGAATCGGATGCACGCGACAACCGGCACATGTTCCGACTCCACTCGATGACCCCGAAATTTTGGGTGGGCCCGTAAATGCACTAAACCTCGTTCAGCCTCGGATAACCTCGGTTGAGTAGCGGCCGTTTGAGAAGCCCACCTCTGCACTGCAATACAGAAGTGTCGCCACAGTGCTAAGAATGATCGAGAGGGTAGAACTTTCCACTTGAAGGTGTTTTTGGCAGGGAACTTTAAGCAACTCTCCTCCTAGTCTAGGTGTTTAAATAGTCTATGTCTTGCTAATACAACTCTAACCATAAGTGGAACTCTTTTGTTCGGAAGCTTTGTCATCCATCGCCTTTTTGGATCTTTCAAAGTTATGGTTAATTCCGACTATAACGGTCAATTCTGACGTTATGGTCAATTCTGAGTGAGTGTCTATCGGACGTTCTTCCGTCCTGCTCTGCACATGTATTCTCTTACCTGGCTCCCTTTTTCTTTCTTATTCTTTTATTATTATGTAAATGAAGCTCACCTTTGCAGGCGTACAGTAGGCGGCAGAGCGTGACCTCGGCGGAGGAAGACTTTCAGATTATGTCGGTACAATGGGAGACACGTGCCGCCACTTGACGGAGTTTCAGAGACGGCGACTTTGGCAGCGCGTCTGTGCATCAGCCAAACCCGCATGGGGTATACACAGTTGTCTGCGGTGATGGCGAGTGTCACAATCAGCGGCGGAACGTTGCGGCTGAACTCGATCACGCGTCCGTCAAGAGTTTCCTTGAACTCTGACGAATGCGACATGATCCACGTTACTCTCACGCGTACGTCACCTGCCCCCACCGCCCAGCAGCAACAGGGACGACCTTAATAAGTTTGTCCGTGCTAAGCACCGATCACCGGCGGCAGGTGCCCAGTGTCCTACATAGTGTTTCCTGGGAGTCGAGTTCCTTAACATCGACAGATCTGAGACGACACGACATGAGCCAGGCTGTTATCAGTGTTG
Source organism: Heligmosomoides polygyrus polygyrus (assembly GCA_947396885.1). Taxonomy (NCBI): domain Eukaryota; kingdom Metazoa; phylum Nematoda; class Chromadorea; order Rhabditida; family Heligmosomidae; genus Heligmosomoides; species Heligmosomoides polygyrus. The sequence goes on along the minus strand of OX377205.1, from coordinate 70,214,368 downwards.
CAGCGCGTGGTCTCGCCGTCTTATAGTGCATAAGTGGTTCAGCAAGCGGAAGGGTGCCATGGAAGAGGCAGATAGCAGGTTCCGGTTGAGCTTGAACTTATGCCGAAAACGAAGGTTACTTAAATGAATCACGCAGGCGCGACTGATTTGTGTTTTTGGATGGGAAAAGAGAGCGAACAGGTTATACGGGAGCTAGTGCCAGCCCACCGTCCGCGCTATAAAGAGAAACTTCGGCGGCGCCTGGACCAGCTCGGCTCAGTTCGCGCCATCAGCGCTCCCGCTCTTGCTTGTTGTGTTCGTCGCCCAACTGCTTGGAACTGTGTTTCCGAACCCTCTAGTGTGTTCGTTTGCTCCTCGACTGCTTCAACAAGCACTGACTCTGGTTCTTTTTCTTTCCTTGGGTGTCCTGGTCGACTTAAACCTCCTCATGTGCCTTCAGTTCTCAGAACGCCTTTAGACAGCATGTTGTGCCCGCCTCACCGAGCAATACGCTTATGGTTTGGGCTTCGCACCATACATTCCTGTCTGAAGCTCTTTTGTCCAATCTTCGTCAGCGTTTTTGACTTCGCCAGTGCATTTACTGCATTGTTCGTAGCTTCACTAGCTCAGAGACGAGCTCCTGGTCAGGTTGTTTTACGGGCTTAGGCGCTAACAATTTCCGTAGGATTATTCACGAAAGCTTTCTGTTAAGTTACGCATTAGGTGCTTAAGCTAACTTTCCTAACGATTCCTCACAAAGTTCTTTCCATTTTACTGAATTCTAAACATTCGATTCTATTTACTCCTAAATTTCAGCGTAATTTAATTGTGTACTTTCTAGAATGTGGGTGACCTCTCAAGTGGTACCATCACCTTTATGGACTGGTAAACAACGCACGGAACCTTGGCGAAACTTGGCCAAACTCCAGTCGGTCTGAGTTTCTCTCATCTAAGGAAAGAAGGGGCAGAACTGTGTGCACATTATGCAAAATGCTTAGTGGGTGAACCACCGGTCTAAGACATGCATTCTCTGAGATTCCTTGAGACCTCATCCTCGCCAAAAAAGTTATATGTCCACGCTTTCATCAAACAGTAGGATGTTGCACTGGATCTTATGGCCAGCTCCTTAATCCCAGTGCCTTCCCGGTTTCCGCCTGCTCGAAAACTGATGTGACTTAGCCTCAATTGAATAAAAACAGGATTTTTAACATGATCTTCTGCCCCCTAAATCCAGAAGAAGCACTCCAGGAAATTAGTTCTTTCATCGAAATGTTTCAACGATATGACGGTACACACATAATCGCCTTCCTTACTCAACGGCTTCTCAGTAAGGGACGAAGATCCCTGAGCAGTTTTACTTCCAAGCCCCATCTTTGCCCTGCTGTGCTATGGCGGTGCAGCCGTCTCGGCCTACTGTTAGGATCTCATATCAGACAGGGCCTCTGTGTCATTAGCCACGGCGGTTTGAGCCTGGTTCGATCCAGAGTACATCGACTGGTGTGCCACCTATTAGGATAAGAGCATCTCACTGCATCTATAGCCGACTTATCCCGATTGATCTCTCGGATAGCACTTCAACAATCAGTCTATGCTTTTTCTTCTAAGAGGTTTTGCCCATTCATGCAAATTCCTCTCATTCATTCTAGTGTAAAATGCAGAAGAAAATTCTGGAAAGAAGAGAGCAGCTGTTGGATCATCGGGCATGTGATGCTCTTCTTCAGGAGAGCATGGTTTAGGGTAAGCAAGAAAGCGTCCCACCCCCTTGAAACTCCGCTATTTCTGCAGCTGCTGTAAGGACTAACCGTGGGACGATTCCGCTGCTTTGATTTTGCTTGAACTCTAGGGTCTGGCCAAGCGAACTGCGTAATACGTGTGCGATGTCCTAGCGGCAATGTGCACCATGTTTGCAATTAAGAATAAAGACGAATAAGCTGTAGGTGGTACCCCTACAGGTCTGTCTTTGGGTTCGAGAAATTCATCTCTTCTCAATAACGGTAGGAATTGCGCAACCACGTTTTAACGCTAGAAGATGTAATGTCTCTACTGCGGCTCTCAGAGTAGTGGTTCACGCTTGGAACAAACTTCGGGTGGTCTACTTCTAGCAGACTATCGAAGGTCATTCGTTGAAGGCTTTCCTCTCCATCTTGAAGGCATGGGAGGCCAGGACCGTGGATGATACCCCAAAGGCTACGTATAGCTGAAGACTGGCGTATGTGTAGAAGCCGGAGTCTTGCAGTTGTTCGTTGGGACGCTCGGTAGTCTTCAACCTCGGGAACTCCGATGTCTCCCTGTAGACGGCACCCACAAAAGGACGCCGACACCGACCGACTCCGCCCCGCGTCCGACGGGGAGACGACGGCAGAGGGCGGGGCCGAAGAGGCTGGTCATTCTGGGGCGGGCATGCCGAAACAGCTTGTAATTTCGCTTTCGCACCTCGTGTCAGCCGGTCGCTACCTTGCTCTGCACTACTTGCTCGGCCACCCATATCGGTTATCGAGTTTCTGCAGCTCACTCACGTGGCTTTTTGCAGATAACAACAACATGCAACAAGCTCTGCTCCTCCTGCTCGTAGTGGCTGCGGTGTGTTCCGTCGCCTTCACCCGACCGCACTATAAAGGTAAGGGTTTTGTTCTTTACTCCACTTTCGCCATCTTGCCATCTTATCATCCAAGATAAACACTGTCCCCCTTCAGAAGACGACTTCGACTACCGCATGTTCGAAGACGACAACGCCGGCGTGGTGATAGACCGTGTGATTGAGCCCCGACACAAGCACGAGTCTCACCACCATCATCACCACAGCCACCACAAGGGCGACAAGCGCTATCTGAAGACGAACCGAGTGCAGCGGCTGAAGAAGTTCTTTGAGGACTTCCGATTGTGAGCGGTGACAGTGAAGCGCGAACAACGAAGTGGCCGGTGAACACCGAGCCGCCGGTGAAGACGGACGGCATGGGTTAGTCGGTGACCCAGCGCTGGTGGGTTCCAAGGCCGCAGAACTTCCCCAGCCCGTCTTCTTCTTATCTAGTCCGCTACTGCTGCTGCTACTGCTGCTGTTGCTGGCACAGTGCCCATCTCTCACGCCATCACCGTCCGTCAATCCGTCCGACAGACGAAGGACGACGGTGGTGCGCACGTTCTTTTCGAGCATGTGCCCTGTCCAAACCTTGTACGTAGACTCAGACTTCTGTCCGGAAGTGTCCGCCATCCTTCCCTTCTCCCAGAGAGCATGATCTACTACGTCTTTCTGTCTGCCAGCCAGTGCAATCTCCCGTCAGATCTCTAATGTGCCTTCCGATAACCAGTCCATGATGATGTAGCTTGTTACTGCTTATTCGTGTTTTCGCCGCGAGGCCAGTTTGTTAGTTTGTTTGTGTACCCATAGCCGCATGTACCTTACTCGTTGTTGAACATATACATACTTATACATATATTCGTCACACCTTTTTGAGGTCATCATTGTATTCTTTCACCACGAACGCTCTGCTCACGATGATCAGACTGATCTCATCTCCTGTCCCATACTCGTTGAAATGCTTGGGAGTCTAAAGAGACGCTATATGTTCTAGAGAATTATTAGTATGCTTTTGCCTGAAAACGAATAACCGAATAAACATAAAAAACTCTTTGTGAATGTGAAAGTGCTGTGGACGAAATGAAAGGGGTAAAATTGTAACATCTCTGTCGGGCGACACGGAAATTAAACTTTTCTACAGTATTTTCGAACAATCGAAAGAAAGAACGACCACAATCGACCTTTAAATTTTCGAGTGATCCAGTGAGCGAAAAAAATGTGCGAGAATATATCCAACAAACGATCTTGAATAGCTCGATTTATGGTAGAACACCTGAAATTATTCCGAATTTCGCTTTGGACACTGTTCGAACAAGAGTGGTTTTACTTCTCGATTAGGCGAACAGAAAATCGTTTGACTCGAAACTCGGCTTCAACACGCTGCTGGAGGTCGGCCCAAGAGGCCACTGCAATACAATACAATACAATAACTCACTAGCGCTGGATCACCTCTAATACCGTGTTCGCCGGCCACTTCGTCGTTCACGCTTCATTGGCACTTCTCGCAATCAGAAGTCCTCGAAGATATTCAGCCCGCGTTGGCCCTAAACTGTGAGTTGGCCAGCCGATCGATAAGTCAGTGCTTTATCCTTCCCAAACGAGCCCGATACTAATTCTTCGAGGGATCTAAGGCTTGTTGGCCTGGACGGGAAATCCAGGTGCCTGAATCCAAGCCACAAACCTGGAATCAGCTGCACGCCACAGCCGGCACCTCCTTCGACGGCGCTCCCTCTGGACAGTAGAGGGTGAACATGGTCCATCCCTGGAGAGTGTGCACTCACACGCTTCTTCGCGGAATGCGCGAGACAATCTCATTGAGAGTATGGCGCTTAGCGACTTATGGTGACGAGAGGTAGTGCCATATTCTTCGTGACTAGTCTCTGCCATCGGTGCAATTATGGTTTCACGACCGAATCACGATCGGCTTGGGCGATCTCGAAACGGAATTGTGCATCTGATTTAGCAAGGCAGATTTTTTAAAGAAAAAATGTTAATTTTATTTTTTCTTTTAATTCCAGTTTTTAAGGCGACCTACTCAGGCAGAATTCCCTGCTAAATGTTCCGCATGCGGGTACAAAACCGCATGCTCACGTGGACGGTGAACTTAGATGGCGTCTCTCTGAAGACTATATGTATAAGTGAGTGAAATATGAGAGGTAATTCGACGACACTGTTAAGTGTTGGGAGCTGCGTCTTCTTCATGTGCACCCTCCCGCTGCGCGCAACGCTTCAACCTCCGTGGTATGTAAGGAGCGAAACTCAGCGCTGCTTGATCCTTTTGTGGAATACGCCACGTATGTGATGCGGATAGTAAAAGCTCACATTCACGTCAGTGAATAAGTATGTGGCTGAATACGGAGCATTGCTACCAAGTTGAAGGGCTACGCGCAAAGAGTAACAAAAAGGATCAAGCAGCATTTATGCTTCACGCACATGTATAGCGCACCAAATGGGCGGGAGCATGAACCGCCTTTCTTTCTCTGGTTAGTCTATGAAATCCAAAAGCTCTCCACTGGACGACGCAGTAAATAATGTAGAAAGACTTCTTTTGGAGAGGAAAATGCAGAATCTAAACCTAACTGAGCTTCAAATCGTATCGAATTCGAGTCCTATTTCACACCCGTACAAAAATACTGCACGAAACCAAGCATATGTACTTTCTATGAGCGTGTGTTCAACTTCTGGAAGACTCTTCGAAATCAGATAAAAACTCCATGTTTTAATTATCATGAATGCACAGAACTTTCAATGCAGTTGGCAACCTCGCCACCTGACTCCACTCGCAAAGGCCCATTTCCGAAAATCAACGCGCAAGGGTTGCGAAAACTGAAGTACACGTCCATTCCAGAGCTAAATGTGATTTTGTCGTTCCTATCTATTTCTCAGCATAGGGCACAAGTCAGACAAAAGCCAACTCCTACACAAATACAAAAGCACATCAGAATCAAATGAATAATCAAGGTCAATCGACGGTTATCCGAAACCTGTTAGCCGCTTCCATGCAATCCGCGCACATGCCCGGAGATCATGAGGTTTTTCTTTCGAGATGCCGGACATTATTGTGAACCCCGTACAAGCATCGTGAAACTTCCGTCCAGATTCAAATGAATGTAGTTCGAACGCAGCATTTTTGTTACTAAATGCAATGAGGTAGATACGCGGGAGTAGGGCACTTCCCCGAACGCATTGTTAGCTGTTCAGGAGAAATTACCCAGAATTTTTTCCAGAAGCTGAGAATGCCTTTCTTCTTATAGGGCGAGTACACCAGAGTTCCTGTTCTGCAATCGACATTACATATGTATGTAATATATGTGTTACTTGGCACCACTTGTCAGAATTCCTTTGGAGATTCGGTATATGCGGGTCGGGGCTCTTTTCCACAACTCCCTGTACAGAGTCAAACCTGTTATCAAATTGAAAACCAAGATCCTTTGTTGAGCAAGCTTGGTTTAAAAGGCAGTCTCCCAGAGTAGGGTTCAATTAGGATTGAGAGCTACTTGACCTGGTGCAAAAAGTTTGTGGATATCTCTTATTACTAGCCGGAGATGGGGGGGGGGGGGCGGACCGCTAGAAAAGCGAAACAAACACCAACAAGGTGGCTTGTCCTGACCAATAAATTGCGAAGAAAAGAACTCTCGTGTGCCAGTTCCGTTTCTCGTTCAACAAAGAAGTTAGCTCACTCTTAATTTTACCGTCGTGTCAAAGGGACTGAGTGATATCCGCCCCACTAGGATAGATCCAAGTTTTTCGGGTACAGATGGTTAATTTTACGTTTCCACTAATCGTTGACCACATTCAATGCGACTGAACTTTTCTCATTTTCATTTTCACTTTCTCGCATGCGATATGTTTTTGGATCATAAGCAAATTGTTTGCAAATAGCTCTATAGGCTTCTAAAATACGGATAAATTGGAATATAGAGGGAAATATGTATAGGCGATAATACACCCCCTTGTGGCTCACTAATGAGTAACTGAACTGACGAGAAGCCTTAGTCTACTGTCACTAGAAAAGTTGTTTCGGGGAAAACCTTTCAATCAAGTGGGAATGATAGGATAGCATTCAAATCGGGAACTCCTCAGCAGACACTTGAAATGTCTCGCTACATCGAACCCTTCGGCAAAATCGAGACAGACTTTTCTTCCAGTCATTAAGATTTCTGTGAAGATTTGTAACGGTCGAATAACAAACAGTTGTACAGCAACAGTAGCTACAGTAACCGTAAGGCAAGAAAAGCAGCAAGCCGCAGGAAGGTTTCGAAATCTCACCTCATTACTAGTACATGCTGAAACAGTCACTGCACTATCAGAACTCACGTTCTGTTATCCGGGCAAGTTCCTAAACAGCAGGTCGGATCGGATGAAGTCAATCACATGCACTTTAGGTGTATTTCGTAGTAGAGAAGTTGCTATGAAAGACCAGTTTGGTCGCCACCAAAGCGGACGCACATTGAAAGAGTTGGAAAGGTCCAGAAGAAAATTACAAAAAAACCTTCATGAGAAAGGGTTTGACTGATGTTGGATATCGTAAGGTGGCACTCATCTTGGTGGCACATCCCTGCTACTAATGGTAAGAAGAATTATATATAATCAAACTCCAATTTTCTTGCTTAGCTCTTTGAAATTTAGCAGCAGAAGGAGAGCTCACCCATGGCGTTGGTCAACAGAAAGAGTTCGTAACCAACAGTCTTTGGAGTCATTTCTAGTACGAGCTGCGCGAGTTTGGAATGGTTTACCTATTGCTGTGGCTCCGTCATCGTCACCGGAGATTTTCATTCGAAATCTTGACTATCATCTCAAGCAAGGGTTTTTCCAAGTTAAATTATGGAGTGATTTCGGCGCTATGTGACAACGGAGGGGTTAGCAAAATTCAAAAAAATATATATGCCTAGGTAGACATTTATGTAAGCAATACAAAACCACTTACCATTTAACCGGAATGGACCTCCATGCTGCTTGGGGGGGGGGTCGTCCGAGTATCTGTTCTGTGCTCTCCTCCGCTGACGCGGAGGAGAGCACAGATTTAGGCAAGGGAAGGGACTCCGGGGTGTGGCCGAGTTACGCACCCGTGTTTACATAGCCTACACCCCGGAGTCCCTTCCCTTGCCCAAATCTGAATCCCTCTCGCTTCCATCCCCCTCGGCGCGCCTCCCCTTCCTCCCGAACCCACCCCCCCCCCCCCTCTCGCTCCAACCTCCCTCGGCACGCCTACCCCTCCTCCCTCGTTCCCACATCATACACAAGTAAAAAAAACTCTAAAAAAAACCATAAAAACACCGCGGCCGTGAACTTCGGCGGGCAATTTAAAGGGTGTGCTCCTACTATCGGACGTGGGTCCTGGAGCGAGGATGATATTGCACGAGGAGAGAGAACGGAGGCGTGGAGTGCGCGAGACGGCGCGACAAAAAACCTTCCAAAGCGGTTTTATTGTTTAGAGTTCTTTTAGAGCTTTTTTTGGCGCTATGGTGGTTGGGGGGGGGGGGTCACCATGGCCTGCCGCGGCGGGCAGCTGCATATAGCGAATGTGAATGCAGTCTTATCTCCGCTTTTCGATTACAGATCCGTGTTTTACGTGGTTCCGAATTTGGCAAGGGAGGGAACTCCAGGATGTAGGCAATTCTAGCACGGGTGCGCCACTCGGGCCACACCCTGGAGTCCCTTCCCCTGCCTAAATCTGTGCTCTCCTCCGCGTCAGCGGACAGTAACACACTGATAGTAAAGGATACAACCAAACAATGCTATAGCTCTGTTTGGTTGTCTCCTTTACTATCAGTGCGTTACCGTTTCTTTTTTTTTGTCTGTGACACTTTTTGCAAGGTGACCCCCCCCCCCAACTACCATAGCGCTTTTGTTACTTGTGTATGATGTGGGAGGGAGGGAGGAGGGGGAGGCGCGCCGAGGGGGATGGGAGTGAGGGGGATCCAGATTTCGGCAAGGGAAGGGACTCCGGGGTGTGGCCGAGTTACGCGCCCGTGTTTAAATTGCCTACACCCCGGAGTCCCTTCCCTTGCCTAAAATCTGGAAGCAAATTTAAGAGGAGGAATATCTGTTCTGTGCTCTCCTCCGCGCCAACGAAATCACAGATTTGGGCATGATTTTTAAGGTAATTTCTAACCCTCAGGCTTAGGTTACTTAGGTCACTCGGAGGACCCCCCCCCCAAACAAGCAACATGGAGGACCATTCCGGTTAAATGGTAAGTGGTTTTGTATTGCTTACATAAATGTCTACCTAGGCATATATATTTTTTTGAATTTTGCTAACCCCTCCGTTGTCACATAGCGCCGTGATTTCATGTAGAGCAACTGCGAAGTATTGCAGGATCGGGCCAGTGTCCTTTTCAGCGTTTCCTTTTTGAGCGACACATTCGTCCTGCTGACAACTCATCCTGCAATAGTGTCTTCAACCCGTTTAACTAGCTGTTTTCGAATCCTTACTGCATCCGAAATTTTTACACGTAATTTTTTCCTGAAGCTCTGCACTGTTTGTTTATGTTTTCTTACTTTGCCTACTCGCTTCTCACGTGAAGTTAGGTATTTGCACTGCTTAGGAGTAGTCCTTAATTGCAACATTTTTTTTGTATTTTAATAACGACTTTATTCTTTAACCCTAGGATTTCCATTCACCGTATCAGGCGCATCAGGTTAAGGAAGCCTTTTAGATACATGGCCTACACCAAAATCGCTAGCGTACGAGGTCGTAGACCTAGCTTCATAGATCATATCAAGATGTCTTTAGGGCGAGCTCCAAACTTTACTCAAGCTTACGTTTTTTGTGTTTTTTGCTCTTTTTGGTAGCTTTTTCAGATCATTTCTTTCATTATAAAAAACAAACTCAGGAATACTCTTCGGCGAAGCGAATACCAGTCCTTTACTTGACGTTTGTTAGACTTTCTTATAGGCCCAATCATAGACACCTTTCTCGTTTATTTTTGTTTACATGTTGTTGTTCGGCTATCATGAAAATGAAACATGAAACAGTTAATTAGTCTGTCGAATTCGCTCGCTAGAGGTCGTCTCCTAATCCGTCCAAAAGTGAATTGACTATATATGCCAATTCTTTCCCATATACATACATAGAGCTTAGTACTTAAAAGTTACGAACAAAACGTTAACAGTGCTTTCAATAAAGCAATTTAATTGGACTGTTGGCAAAACACCACATATTGTTAGGGGCTCCAGGACCTAACTCCAACGCGACGTCGCGCGCTATTCGCGTGCGACATCGCGGCGCTGAAAGGCGGACGTGCACTGGTTAGCCGCGGAGCACGAGCATGTTCTCAGTGTTTAACCTCTCAGACCACATTTCTAGCAAGGAAGTTGAAATCACACAGAATGTGGTAGGCAACAGTCTGCAGTAGGACAATGGATCCGAGAATGGGTGATAGTGACCTTTTTCCGTAGTATAACCATAATCAGGGCTAAAATTGACCGAAGAAGTTGTAGATGGCAAATACTTACGCTAGAAACCATCCACCTGACCAGGATTCCTGTATAATCTGCCGCTGATCATCCTGTTGAAACCACATTCATATACCATTTCCAAGAAACGTTGAAATAAGGCAAAGGCGTGTCCCATCTCGGAAGCATCGGACCGCGACAACTCGTCCAATTTCGCCGCGCACCGTGCGCGGCGCCAGGGGGTTCGCGCGGCGTTGGAGTTATGTCTGCCCCCGATTGTTAGGCCTGATCCTTCTTGAGACAGGCCAGCAAATGATATCGTATACTAGGTGTATTTAATTGTTAGTCACTTTTGTTTGTTTTGCAGCACTGCACGTAGGTTTGTTGAAGTGCAGCTCATGTAGTGAGCTATTTTTAATGCTCGTCTTCCACAGATGTAAAGAGTAAATAGATAAACAAAAGAGCTCCCACTCTGCAAATGGAATTAGACTTTGATGAGTCCTTGCTAGGGAGTTGAAGGAAAGCTGAAATTTGCAATAGGTAAGAGATGTAAGAAATAATCGCGAGACCCCAGGTGCACTGTGTAGTTCGGTAGTGTAGAGGCAAGAGCGCTGCTTTGTAGGGGCACCATCCTCTATTCTAGGATACCTCGCTCACGCATAAGAAACAAATATTTCAATCTCCAGACGTTGGAGTCGCGTAGAAAGCTAAGAGACGTTTGTGTTTCTTCAAAATGTTATCAGGGATCATGGACGTTGATGTTTCGCAGTTTTGTGAGATTTTGCCATCAGTAATGAGAGGTGGTTCTAAAAAGGTATCCTACCGCACTCCTAAGACAACCGTAAGGTCTTCTGCTTTTGCGTGCAGGGCCGCCTCCTCATACCTAGCTCTAAAACACAATTTTGAAGTAAGGAGAAGGTCTATGGCTCCTTCAAACGATTTGTGAAGAAGAAATGGTTATGTTATTAGTCCTTTATGGTGAGCATATTCCTAATGGTGTTTGGGTGTTTCTTCTATGTTTGTTGTGTTTGTTCGTTTTATGACGTGTGTCTTAAATACCGTAATAATAATAATAATAATAATAATAATAATAATAATAATAATAACCATCAAGATTCCGTTCTTCCATCATGATGTCAATTTCAATAGAATTTTGTCAGACAGCTGCATTCTGTGCACGGTTTTTATTCCACCACGATGTCCTGGTTACTCAGTTCCTCACTCACTGATCGTAATACAGTGCCAGAGTGTGCGAGACATACCACCCTCAATATCACCTCAGGGCGTAGCTCAAGGGGTATATAGGGACAGTTGGACACATTGGCTATGCTTTCGCGCACCACCAGAATGGCATAGCAATGAAAGTGCTGTTTGCGGGAGCCCTCGAGCAGTGTGGTAGAACCAAAACAAAAGGACGTCAGTCTTAGAGAAGAGTAGATTAGTTTCAGTGGCTTTCACTCGCCCCGTTCGTCGCAAGGGTAGCCAATGGAATCACACTGCACATAGGATACCCGAAGGATTGAAATTCCCATTTTAGGAAAATGTTTCGAACCTGACTCTAAGATTGTCGTGCATGAAGGTCTTGAAAGACTGGCCGTTTAAAGGGTAGAACATGTCCACAATGGGGAGTTCATCACTAATCGTCATGCAGAAAATATTAAGTATAGGAGCCTCCCCAAAGCATAGCTTTCCCGAGTCAAATTTGCAACGATTTGAACTCTGAAGGTGCTGTTTCTATTTTCTATCAACTTCCCCCTCATTATTGAAGGACAGATGATGAATCATACCTACCTCATTATTTGGCACAACTTTTGCTAATAGCAAAAAACGATTCTCTTTTTATTAGTCGATAAAAGCAATTTTATGATATATTACATTTACACAAACTGCGTTCGAGAAATCAACTTTGCATTGCAGTCTATAGCTAAGCATAGGAACCACCTATTCAGGAATGGAAAATGGACTGAATTCTCGGTCAAGTGACCTTCATAATCTATTGCACTATCAAACAACGCGAATGAGCTGTAGCGTAGTCGGAAGAGGCGCCAGCTGTCCTCTAATCTCGAATCGAGGTTCTTGATTCGGGTTTCCAAGCCAGACCACCCAAACCTTCCAATCCACCGTGGTCGGGGAAGTGATGGCAGACATGTCTTGGAAAGGTGAAGCACTGACTTGTCCATCGGTGGAACACCGCAATTCTTTGCGCACGTCAAATATGCACTCAAACTGCCTCCGTCACATCCTGAGGAAGTTTTGTGCCTTGTGCATCCCAAGGAGGATTCGCGCCGTCTCCCTTTATCCTTTATGATAACTAGAGGCAATACTACAGGGTTTCTTCGTAATTGACTACGATTTGACCTTAGATAGTGCCGTAGCGAGACAATATAGTCTCCAGAAATCTACGTTTAGGTTATCAGGAAGGCTGGACTGCAGTGTTGAGCTAATCGCCTTTGACGGCGGTGAGCAGAAATTAGTCTCTACAACTGTCTGAAATCTCAGAACAATGTATAGAAAGTGTTGTATAAAACGTATGCCAGGGCAAAATAGTGCCTTACATCTCAGTGTTTTGCCCTTGTAAAAGTAAACTGCTATTCGGAAAAGTGCACAGAAACTCCAAAGAGCTGGTTTTGTCGCCGGTGGAGTCGACTGTTCCAGTTTTCCCCACTGGTCTTATAGAAGCAGAGACGATACTCCCAGCCCTCTCAAACCTCCTCGCACGGCAAGGGGCGTTTATATCGTCTTCGAAAGTCGAAGAGGGATGATTGAAACGGATACCTTAAATTTTACAGATTTGCGTCCTCAGAAACGGGAGAGAACTTCGAAAGAATCACCAACGCAGCTCCTAAAACGAGTCCTCCATCTACGTCTTTTACTCGTTGAACAACAATTCCAAATGTGATAGACACAGATCTAGGACATTCGCATTTCCTTGAAAAGTGAAGTGGATTTCACATCCCACTGGTATCCTTTCTTTCAACATAAGTCTAGGAGCCGCCTTCCATTTCATCAGTTCTTTCTTATTAGGATTGATTGTGTTACAGCCCTCCTCATACATACCCGTCCACTATGTATCTTACTACATCACCTATCGTCCCGTTAAGCATCGACCTGCTCGAGCGGATCAGCGCATCCTTTCGTCACTGTCGCGTGCCAGAGTGGTCCAATCGATCATCCCGCTGGAAAGGCGCGGACAACATTATATCGTTCATTCAGGGTCTCAGTCCGACTACTGCGTTGGTGAGCGCCCTGATGTTCTCTTGACATCTCGCGAAACTCAATCGGTGACGGCCCTCATCCAGCGGTTCTCTGCGAAGCGCATTACTTGTCAGCCCATCTTTTGATCCAAGACGCAGTAAGACCATCTTACTGCATCTTGGATCAAAAAATTATCGTCAGTCGCATGACACATCCCTTTCTAAGCTTCAAGCCGCAAATACAGTCGTCGCTGTGTGGATTTGCGTGTTGTGCTTTTATCTTCACGTTTCACTTTTCCTCTGCTTGCAAACCACTAGAAGCTGAAATTTCGTTAATTTAAAGGGCGCTGCGCTTTGCAGACATCATGGACGTATTAAGCGAAATGACAACAAGAGAAACTTCATGAGCAGAGTCTTCCGTCGAAAGTAGAACGTCCCTGAACTTCGGCTCGCGTGATTTGTGCCAGGAGCTCAATCAGCGCCTTGCAGACTGTATCGTAAAATATCGGGCCACTAGCACGTTGTGCTGATTTTTACTTTCTAAGCATTGGGGTCTACTATCAGTGCGCGGCCACCTTATCAGAAGGCATCATTTGCTAAGCGCACGGTGGCGCTGCGAATAGTTTCTGCCCTCGAGCACGAGCGTTACTACATTCCGGAGAGTGAGGCTTCCGCTGAAAGGATGTTTACGCCACGAGGGTATTGTTAGCGGAACGGGGTTGCACTATTCTCAATGTCCAGAATCGGCACTCATGACGACAGGCGACAAAGTCCAGGAAACCTCCTATTTTTGCAGATGCGTTGCACGCGACAGAGCAGAGAGCAGCAGCTTCGTTCGTGGGGTTCGGAACGCGCTGTCAGTCATCGGCTTATCGTCTTATCGGATTCGAGACCGTCCTGATCGCTGAGCCGTGGACTCTGGCCAAGACAGGCGATGCGGCTCGCTCCCAGCCAGACGTTCGCCCCTTCTTTCTCACGCACAGCCGAGTTCTAGCAATTGGACTGAAAAAGATGTATTACGCGAAGCCACGAATACAGTACATGAAGACGTCGGGTACACCATGGGTCTAGACCAACGGTGCACATTTAACGGTTAACGATTTAACAAATTTAACGAAATAACGACATTTTTCGTTATAACCTGGCGTAACGACTTAAAAAAATTTGCAGAGATTTAACGAGATTTTTAACTGACCTTTTTCTCAATACGTTTATCACTTTCCTCTTCGTCTTCACTAGTATCAGAACTGCTTCTGAAAAACCATTGAAAACAGCAAAAATAGGCAAAAACAATCCGTTCTAGTAGTGGTAGTAGCGAAAGAATACCGCACATTAACGTCAGTCTGTTTGACTTTGTCCAGGGGTTTGCTCTCGTGACGTCAGGCACAGCGCGTATTTGTTTTTAGTTCCATGCTATTCTTCATATCTGGCGCATTTGAAATTTTGGGGCTAATGCTTTTAGGAGCTAGGGAAGTTCCTCGCCGAGCCGCCAGATACGTGAACGAGTCCACTGAAACACTAGTCTGACCACCTCATAGGATCTGCCTATCTGCACATGGCGCTGCCTATCCCAAAACACTTTTGCCAGCCACCTGGAGCAGTCGAGACGGAAAGAAGGATTTCGGTTGCTAGACGTGTTCTGAACGATTGGCTCAAAACGACAACAACAGAAAATTTTGGGAAGTTACTTTTCCTGAACGTCAACATTTAATTGTATTTTTGTTAGTTACTTCGGTATTTATCGAGCTGGTGCCCACATCGAGATTGTACATGCTCGAACAGTCACTCATAACGGTTTTACACAGAACTAGGAAAGAGAGGGAGCTCAGGGATTTGCCCTTTTTAACTTACAGTTTAAGGTGCCTTTCCGGTGCGGTGCGGGCACCAGCCCACGAAGTACCGTTCTTCTGAAAGTTAATTCCGCACCTGCTCTTCTTTCACACTGTGAGGATAATTTGATGCTGAAGGCTGGTTTATTTTCCGACCAATCTTTGTTGGTAGTGAATTGTTCATCTTACACTGTAGTGTGTTACACTGTCTTCGTTGAACTTCAGTTAAACCTGTTCAAGTTGGAATACAAAGCGTTTTCCTGATTTTTTATTTGAAATAATGGTTTGCAGGTAAATGTATTTTTAACGGAATTTAACGATTTACTGGAAATTAAACAAAGAATGTTCGTCAAAAAATTCGTTGAAAATTTTTAACTCCCGGAACTTTGTGTGCACTCGTGGACTAGAGAGGGCGGCTGGCAGTTCCGTCCACTTCTAAGCCCAAAGGCGGCCACCTCATGAGCCGGCTGGGTATTGGCACGGCTCCTGCGCTGATCAAAGTCCGTCCGTCGAGAAGTCGGTTAGGGCGGCGGCACCTGGCCAGCCGCCAAGAGTGCGTTCTGCTGGACGGTGACGGGGTCGCCGCGATGCGGTATCTCGGCCGCGCACGCGCTGTAGCAGAGGTGACCTTGACCACCTCGCGCCTGACGCAATTCGAATGCGTTGCGAAGTGTTGTGAAACATCCGCGCATACCTGCTCTGACCTCTAGACGGTGACTATGACTCACAGCTGCTAACCACTGCACAGTGCAGACGCGGCTGAGGCTCTGGTGGAGCCCAGTCATCGCCGGGCGGGATGGGAAGAGCGCAGCCTCATCCGAGCGTGGACTCGGTCGAGAACGTTTGAATGGGTTGGTCCGTCATTGGCGGACAAAGTTGGAGCCTCGCAAAAACTGCGGAGACTTTGAGACCAGCAGCTCACTCATCGGGCTTTGGTGGTGCCCGGTTAATTACAAGGTGGCCCATAAGTATTGAAACAAAATTAGCCTGTCTTATTACATAGAACTCTCTCAATTTCATAGAATAACATAGAGACTGCTACCTAGCATATCTTTAGTTCCATAGTACTTGCAAATGCCATTGGTGTAACTAATCTTATTAGAAAGTAGTGCACTTTCACGTTCAACTACCGCCTATCTTCCTTTGGAGGATGATCGCTCAATATTATGGGAGCGTGTAAGACACTTCAGGATCTCCTTCAAGTGAACACCAGATGAATGCGTCTGAGTTATCTGCTGAAGAACGACGTTGTTCTACTGATCATACACAGTGCCGCAACGAGCTGGTACATATACAGTATTCCGCCGCCCGCGTAACCAATTATTATGCAGCATGTAGATTTGCAAAAATTACAAGGACAGCTCTACAAGAGGGCAAGTGAGTCGACGAATCACCAACGAGAAGAGCATAGAAAACGAGAAGCATGTTGGCAAAGCGAGAAACATGTTGGCATAGCTAGGGCGCGTCGCTCAAACTGCTCTCTGAGAAACCTGACAGTATGCAAATAATGTCTTGGAATGCCAATTAATCGTCTTGTACGATCTTCTAAACATGTGCCTCAGGCTCACTCTAAGATCTCGTGTAAAAACAGTGAAAATTGGTGAAGCCCTTGTCCAGCATGCACAAAAACATATCACGATATTCTCTGTACCCCACCGCGTTATTCAGTAGCAAAATGCACATTCCAGTAGAACGACGACTGTAACTCCAAGAAGAGAAGGAGAACGACGATTACAACTCCAAGAAGAAAAGGACGTAGGGGCGGTTTCCGCCCATCTGCACAACTTCGTACCAAAAAAACACCAACCATAGCATTCCTCTCGTTGATCTAGATCTTTGGTTTTCAATTTTTCATAGCCTTAGATAATAAATCCTGCTCTGTATGAGTAGAAGAAATAGTCCAACATCTTTTTTGGAATAAATGAGGAATAAAATTCGGTGCGAGACACCGCGACGCAACTGTAAAGCTACCCACTTGGTGTAAAGCTTTTATCTATAGTAGTGCTCAAACGATTACATACTTCTAGATTTTCAAATATTCGTTAAAATTCAGACATCGAAAGGGAGCCGTATTCAAATATTATTAGAAAATCGAATAATTTTATTCGAATATTGAATAAACTCAAAATCTTGAAGCACAGAACCTGATCCGAACAAATTGTTCAAATATTCCAGTATTCGAATAAACGAAAAATGGGGGTTATTTGATTTTCGATCATTCGAAAAAACTGATGAGCTAATACATAGTAATAGTGAAGAAAATCTAGTAAAGCTAATACAATACATTGGTTTGTTCTTTGGCTCGAAATTTTTTGACCTCGAATAAATTCGTTCATTCATTCGTTCGATGAAATTTCTCAGAAGCAGAACTACATATACTCTTATCACGCCACGAGCGGCTACTTATGAATAACACTGCTCCACCGTAACCTACGGTACAAAGTAGCGTTTTACCAAATTCGGTGCGTTCTTGCCGCTTTTGTGCGATTGAGTTTTGTGGCAATACATACGGGCCACCCGTTCCGAGAATCAAACTTGCTTCTCTACAAAAGACGAGCAGTGATACAACGCATGGCGCTGCCAAATGAGAGCTGAGCTTACGCTGCATATCGAGTCGAGCATTTCAAGGTGTACAGCAGTCTTGAGATTGACAAGCGTGCCTTGAAGCAACTATCGCTGCGTTCGCTCAACACGCTAACTCCATTTTGGCCTTCTCGACATCCCTGCTTTTCCCGAACACCGTTTCTCGCTGTCTTCACTGTAGTTCTGATACCGAAGGTTGAACCGGCTAAGCGTACAGCTTTCCAGGAAATCTAAGTAAAGGATGGTCGATTTTAGTCTCTTGGCGGCTTGTGTGTAGGCGATGTCGGAACTTTTGCGAACGGCAGATCTAACAATCCTACAGCCCTAGAGATCAGCATTAGATTGTTTCAATCACTTTCAGAAAGCGCATTATTAGGGACATGGTGGTTCGTACATTAAAATGCCAAAGGTATTTTAAACAACTGCACGAATGGAAAGGGTTAGGGACAAATGCCAAACTCGTATTTGGTATGTTTCAGAGTGGCAACCGTTTGAAACTGTGTAATAGCGAGATACTGCCAAATATTAGTCGAACAGAGGATGTGCGAAAAGGTCACCGTTGGCACGTTCAAAAAAGACATCGAGGGTTCGGTTCGCGCGTGCACTTGATTGCTTTCAGAGTTTTCGAATAAGACATGCAGAACTCACAAGTGGGTGGCAGTGAAGAAACGTCTCCACGTCATGGTAAACGAATTGGTAGATTCAAGTCTCAGTTTTTCCTTGAGTCATTCCGTATGGTAAATAAACAGCTTGGAATCAGCTTCTCACAGGGAATACATAAGAACTGGGGCTGGATTCATCAACGAGAACGGAAGTAAATCTTATCACCCGTCACCACTACTATCCGTCAGCAGCTCACTAACCGCGAGTTGCGATTCATCAAATTCGCGGTAAGTGATGACATTTCGTTGCGACTGGGTCACCGTTTAGCCGTGGAGCGCAACCGCTGCATCCCGGTAGCGTTTACCGTGCACTCCAGCCTAGTAACGGATACGCCGGATCTGAGGCCGGATTTAACTAACCATGTTTTGATGAATCGGCCGAATGGCGGGTTTCGTGGTTAGTTGCGCCACTTACAGCCGGTAAATGATAGATGAATCCGGCCCCTGTTCCGAACGGAACTGAGCTCTTGTGATTCTTCGGCGAAGTGAGAGCCACCCTTTTCAAAGATCAAAATTTCAATGAAACACGGATGCCTCACCTGAAATCCATTCTTGAGGGCCTGCGCGGTGTTGCGTGCACCGACAGTGCGATTAAGAGGAGAATTCACGAACCAACGTCCTGATGATATGAAGGTGTCACAGCAGCGCTCTGTGCGAACGTGCGAAACCTCAGAAGGAATGGCGCTCCTCCTCGTGACACACTCAGTAGATCTAAATCTGTCGTGCTTCCAGCACTTCGTTGAGTGATTACAATGTAGACGGTCAGACAAAATAGAGGGGGACATGCCTGGAAAAGGAGACGAGGAGGAGGAATCAGCCGTCTTCAGAACCTTTGGCAAAGTGTCCATCTCGACGAGTGTAAAAGTCCTGAGTGGTAGCCCTAGCGACCTCAAACGATCACAGAGATGTTGAGGTGCCAAAAATTGCATTTACGTATTGCCTGTCGACGTCAAATTCTAGCTAACTTTTCAGTTATACTATTATCCACGGCATGTAGGCTGTTCCCTGATACAATTTCGAGAGGGAAAATCGATTCGCAATGAAAAGAAGGCAAGCGATGAGGACGTCTTCATAAGTTCCGACATAAACGGGCAGGATGAACACAGCAAGGAGTATCCCTTACCCAGGCTCTTCGTGATATCGACGGATGTGGGAGTTAGTACATATCTTCGTCTTAATGGCGACGTTGCGTTTCGGTGTTATTATAAAATGCCGCATGCCCGAAAAGGGTGTTGTACATGGAGCACTCCGAAGAGCACTGCATATATTTAAGTTGCTCAAAAGTGTTGACCCCATTCTGAGAAAGGTCTAGAACTTTCTATTCTTGGTAGTATGTTCAGTGGATGGTCCCACCGTTCTCGACATTGTCAAAGAAGAGCAGGAGGTCGTCACTTATTCTCCCCTTTAGATGTTCCTAATTCAAAAAAAAAATCACCAAAGTTGAAGAAGCTGAAAGGGCTATCAGCGGTTTCTTTTCTTCCCAGTCTCTGCAGTTCTAGTTTTGGGAAAAGAGAATCGATGACCTGACTATTAGCCGGAAGACTGCAGTGAATACTATTGTATCGTTGAGTAAATTCTATAATAAGCTGACCAAGCAAT
>OX377205.1:70010778-70194349 GCA_947396885.1 Heligmosomoides polygyrus polygyrus | reverse complement strand
TAGCTTCGATGTGATGAAGGGTCCAATTTTTGATAGATTTTTTTGTGTAAAATCGATCAAACGAATCCCTAGGTCCACATAAATTGTGTTATTTTTGGAAGTTTTGGCAGCTGCTTTTCATGAAGGAAATTTTCCTTTCCTTAATTTTGTAACGCGCTGTTAGTATAAATTTCGAACCCTGGTTATTATACAGTAAAAAATCAATTCTTTCGGCAGCAATCTTCGATATGATTAGAGAGCCTATTTTTGCGCGTGATAGCGCAGTCGTAAAAGGTACCGGTTGTCGTGCGCACACGATTCCGGGTTCCTGGTTCGGATTACCCGCTACGCCAACCAAACCTTCCATCCCTCCTGGATTGGCGAATTGGGACCAAACTCGTCTGGGAAGGATAAAACCTTGATCATTCGCTGGCATTGCATAAGTCAAGAACGCATATAAATTGCCTCCACGACATCCCGTAGAAGTACAATGCTTGGCGCATTCCAAGAGGGATTTGATTTGAGTTTTGTCAGAAATTTGCAGCCGCCCTAGTCAGGAGTTGCTCTAAGGCTGTCCAGCTAGCGTTTGGAGTGCGCCGTGAACAATGCATACAGACTCGAACCTTTCAATCGAGTGGGAGGGACAGCTTGTAGACTGAGCGTTTGGGGAGTTTTGTCAGAAATTTGCAGCCGCCCTAGTCAGGAGTTGCTCTAGGGCTGTACAGCTAGCCTTTGGAGTGCGCTGTGAACAATGCATACAGAATCGAACCTTTCAATCGAGGGGGAGGGACAGCTTGTAGACTGAGCGTTTGGGGAGCGTTTGGGAAGCCCACTTCTACTTCATCAATTGTGCGAGCTCCCAAACCCTCTTAATTGCTTAAAAAACTCAAAATGTAAGCGTGTGCTACACTACATATGTGGGTATGCAATGTGTACATTCAAATAGTTGCATGTGAAGCCGTCAGTTGTGAAACATCAAAATTTTCACATATACAATGTCGAATCCTCCTTTCCGTTGGTTAACCTCCCACAGAATTAACAAAACATATTTCTCTGAACACGTGTTACATTTTGCTTTTAGAAGAACGCGATTAGGTCTAATATAATGCATACAGAATCGAACCTTTCAATCGAGTGGGAGGGACAGCTTGTAGATTGAGCGTTTGGGGAGTTTGTCAGAAATTTGCAGCCGCCCTAGTCAGGAGTTGCTCTAAGGCTGTCCAGCTAGCGTTTGGAGTGCGCCGTGAACAATGCATACAGACTCGAACCTTTCAATCGAGTGGGCGCGACAGCTTGTAGACTGAGCGGTTAGGGAGTTCTACCAGAAGTTTCCTACCGCCTTACTCAGGAGTTGCTTTAAGGCTGTCCAGCTGGCCTTTGGAGTGCGCCGTAAACAATGCATACAGAATCGAACCTTTCAATCGAGGGGGAGGGACAGCTTGTAGACTGAGCGTTTGGGGAGTTTGTCAGAAATTTGCAGCCGCCCTAGTCAGGAGTTGCTCTAAGGCTGTCCAGCTAGCGTTTGGAGTGCGCCGTGAACAATGCATACAGACTCGAACCTTTCAATCGAGTGGGCGCGACAGCTTGTAGACTGAGCGTTTGGGGAGTTCTACCAGAAGTTTCCTACCGCCTTACTCAGGAGTTGCTCCAAGGCTGTCCAGCTGGCCTTTGGAGTGCGCCGTAAACAATGCATACAGAATCGAACCTTTCAATCGAGGGGGAGGAACAGCTTGTGGACTGAGCGTTTGGGGAGTTCTACCAGAAGTTTCCTACCGCCTTACTCAGGAGTTGCTTTAAGGCTGTCCAGCTGGCCTTTGGAGTGCGCCGTAAACAATGCATACAGAATCGAACCTTTCAATCGAGGGGGAGGGACAGCTTGTAGACTGAGCGTTTGGGGAGTTTGTCAGAAATTTGCAGCCGCCCTAGTCAGGAGTTGCTCTAAGGCTGTCCAGCTAGCGTTTGGAGTGCGCCGTGAACAATGCATACAGACTCGAACCTTTCAATCGAGTGGGCGCGACAGCTTGTAGACTGAGCGTTTGGGGAGTTCTACCAGAAGTTTCCTACCGCCTTACTCAGGAGTTGCTCCAAGGCTGTCCAGCTGGCCTTTGGAGTGCGCCGTAAACAATGCATACAGAATCGAATCTTTCAATCGAGGGAGAGGGACAGCTTGTAGACTGAGCGTTGTGAAAGTGAAGCGAGTTCGAGCAGTCTTTCTGGGATGCGCCACGCATCTAAACATTGTTAAAGCGTAAATGCGAAATGAAAAACACAAGCGTATAAGTATAAGGGAGAGGTCGTAGTTGTCCAAACCTTGTTTGGTGTACTATTCTACTCCACCCTCGTTTGGAAGGATCAATATGGCGCCGCGGCACCGGAAGTGTGAAAACTGTAGTTAGGCGATTTACGGCGCTCTCAGATGGCGCGAGGGGTCACAGAGGCAGGAGAGTGGACTGGCTCCGGAGCTAATCTGGGTCCCGACCAGGGCCATGGTACATTTGACTCGTGAAAAACCGGTGCAAGTGAACGTATATTTGAAATCGAACTATCCTTCGAGTCAGAATTAACTAGGGAATGGCCTCGTAGACAATTTTTCAGTTTTTGGACATTTTTTTAAAATGACACTCAGTTAGCATTTGAGGTGAGTTTGCTCTGTAACTGGGTGACCAAAATGTCCTCCGGGCCAGTCGAAATCCCACCTGTAGAAGACTATAAGGTGTTTTCATAGGCCTCCAGATATCTACGTTCCTGTCTTCAAGGAAACCATTTTGTGCCCACTTTAATGATACGAAAAGTGTACGGCTAACTACGATGAAGTGTCATATGGGCAACTTTGGCAGCGTACAATCGCTAACGATTTCAACCTTGAAGGTTCCAACTTCGCAGCTTGATTTTCACTCTCGCCTCCAACGTGACAAACGAGTATAAGCACATACAATCTTGATATGATGAAATTAGAGTCCTCCAAAGCGGAGGCATTTTCTGAAAATAACAACACTTAAATTGTCGGATCCTTTAAGGAAGTAGATCATCGTGATCGTGAAATACTAGGGAATCCAGAGAACTATGTGTGACTATGTATATAATGCAGAAACTAGGCTTTAAAGGGCCGAATCTCTTCCTTCATTAGCCACCTGGGAGCTGTGGGTGTAATTATCTCCCGCGAGCACAGGGGTCAGCCGCGCCGGGCAGAAATTAGGTCACTGAACTACATTTCAGACGCTCGCTATGCGATTTTCAGCTCATCGGGAAGAGAGCTCGGTGCTGATCACGAATATGTCATTCAATTTGCAATGCGCTCAATTTGAAGAGCGCTACAGAAAAGCGGCGGAAAAGGCGGTTTTTTTCGCTTTTTCCGCCCAAAGACCAAAAGATAAGGCCGGTATTGTACGGGATGTCGTGGAGGCGACATGAATGCGTATTTGGCCATACAATGACTTGCGGTGGCCAGCCGATGAACAAGTCAGCGCTTTGTCCTTCCCAGACAAGTCTGGTACCAATTCACCGACCCCGGAGGGATGGATGGCTTGGTTGGCCTGGGCGGGAAATCCGAACCAGAAACCTGGTATCGGGTGCATGCGGCAGTCGCGCCTCCTCCGACTGCGCTACACGCGCCCCATGCTATACTATCTGGACTAATTGACTCGTGCACTTCCATCAAATTCGATCGAAATTTTAGGTGACACAATAGAGGATAAACGATCTGGCGTCCATTCAGACCTACTCCCTTTTCACCAGGACTGTTTGACCTGTTTGTGTAGGATATTGCTAAGAGATGTTTACACATTCGGATAGCGAGTCGTTGCTGGAAAGTACTGTCCAACAACCAATATCTTTGAGTCATTCTTGCGCTGAAAATTCATCTACCCAAAATTAGCGCAGGTTACTTGCGGTACACCAAAACCAAGGGCCATGCTTTTCCAGCCTATTTCTTCGAAAAATGGATTGGTTTTATCAAAATTCGGAGCGGAATGGGAGGTAGTACACATTAGATGTGAACATAAATCATGGACTTTAGCCACGAAAATATCTCGGATTAAGCAGAGCAGTCCCAATTCTGTGTGCAATTACAGATAATTCGTTAGATTAGTTCTTCGATGAGCAAGAAACTGAACTTCTAGAGTCGAAAAGGGCCCCTTCATCATTGTCTGCATAATTCAACCTCACACCGCCTGATGATTGAGAACATTCCTGAGCATTTTTTTGAAGTGTGATCCAAACCTGTGGAACGATTTGGGGACACACATGTTACTGGGTGCCCACCCAGACTTTATACGTCTGACACGTCCAGTGGCCGGATTTATCAACGAATAACCCTAGGGTTTAAGGGGCAGAGATACCCATTTGAAGCATTCGTCTCTATATTTATTATCTATATCTTACCTATATCCTATATCGTCTCTATATCTTGCCTTATCTCCACCCGCGCGTTTAAATGTAGATGAATCCAGCACCAGTACTCCGAGGGCAGCTTGCTCCGCGAGTGGTTCAGTGTTATAGCGAAAAATCTGGGTTGTAATTACGGCTGATAGAAAATACTTGAATAACTGGTCGATCGCAGCGTTATTTATTTATTTGCACTTAAATGTGCGCACAATCTATTAGGGGGGGGGGGCAAAAGTAATGAGACAAATTGAAAAAAATCTTTATCTCTTTATAACTCAATTACAAATCAACGATGCTGAGGAATGTATTTGCCATTAGAGGCAATGATCTTGCTGCCATCGCTCAACCAACTTCCTGATCTCATCCTTCCAGAACTGCTTGGACCTGGTTTGATCAGCTGCTCGATATGGTTGTCAAGGACTGCTTGGGTTCTTGTGTCCCTTCCCACCAGGAAGTCCTGTGTGCTCAAGAAGTAGTGGTAGTGGCATGGAGAGATGTCCGGCGAATACGGTGGGTGAGGCGTGTGAACGTAGCCCAGCTGGCCAAGATTATCCGTGGTTACTTATTCCCGATGGGGTGCGGCGTTGTCGAAGAGGAGGAACTTCTTGACGCGTTGCGACTGAATAAGTTCGAGTCGCAGGTCCATCTCTTCTATTTCGTTTACCATGGCCTTGGAGTTCATCGTAGTGCCCTTGTAAAACAGCTTCCGGTAAACCGATCCATGGGCGCAGACTCAAAAGCTCCAATGCTTCTCGCCGTGAACATCTCGCGGAACGAAGGTCGGTAACAGGTCACCAGGCCTCAACCAGACTCGCTGCTTGGCAGGGTTAAGGTAGAAGACGTACTTCTCATCTTGCGTGAATATTGAGCCCAGGCTGCTCGGGGTTGGGAATTGGGCGAGATTTGCGCGACACAGGTCGACTCGTCAGACTGGGGTTTCGGCATGAGACAGGCTGGGGTTTTGGCATGCTTCTGGAAAGGGCGGAAGTGGTAACTTCTCAGATGGGCTTCAGTAAGTGGCATATAAACATACAAATACGATAAGCAATAAACCAGACTCCAGCCGCGAGATATATGGACAAGGAATGGGGTGTCTCATTACTTTTGGCCCCCTCCCCCTAACAAAGCAAAGATAAAATAGATGCTACATCATGACCAAGGCAATTGGAGGGAAAAGAGACCTCATCAAACCAAATAAAGCGTAGTATAACATTTGAAACTGAGGGAACTCACGATCTTCTACTGCACATTAAATGTTCAGGCTGTTGTAGTTGAAAAATTACTTCTTCTTGAAAATAGGTCGATAATAAGTCACCCAACTTTCAGCTTCACCCCAAAGTACTAGCTCTGGTCAAAATTTTGGAAATAATCTTTAGAACAAAAAACTGCTGTACAAAAGGTTTAGAAGAGCAAGACATAAATATCGCACGTTCCTTTAAAGGAAACAAAAACAAAAATAAGCCACTGTTTGTTTATCTCTACCCGCGGGTTTAACTTGAGCTTGTTGCGTCAATCCTCAATTCTTCGCCAAAAAAATTCAACTGCAAGTTAGAATATTTTCCTCAAGAGAAAGGATATTTGTGAAATTAACTACAATATAGTTTTTGTGAGAGTAGACTACATTTCTAAAAAAATATTTAACAGCTTTTGAGAGAATGAAATGAGAAATCGCCATGATAACAGGGCACTTTCCACATTGTACAAATCTTCGAAGATATCACTTTAGAAAATAATAAAAAGCCATCTTTTGCTATAAACCTTTGTGAAGAGATTTTGTGTCACTTTTGGCTTAATAAATGTTCTGTTCTGTTCTATTGTGAAAATGTAAACCCGATTGAAATTGCCAAATTCTTGAAAATGCATTTAATTGCCAATAATGACGTGATCTCAACACCATATTTAAAACAAATAAAATAGAATCAAATGCAAATATATACACAATGTATACATAATTATATATGTAAAAATATTCGACTCACATGACCTCACCATCGTGAATACCAGATTTCGAAAGCGTGACTCCCATCTCACCTCGTTTTATAGTGGGAACGCTAAAACGCAGATTGACTATGTCCTTGTTAGGCGCCGCGACCAAGGCTTTGTCACAGACGCGAAGACCGTGCCGTATGAGACGGTTGCCACGCAACATCGTCCACTGATCTGCTCGCTGAAGATCACACCTCCGAGGTGTAAACGTGTTGAGCGATGCGGGACGGCTAGAATTAAATGGTGGCGATTGAAGGAGAAGGAAGCAGCTGTTGTCTCTCGCATTCGGATGCCGACGGTAACAACTGTCGACGAAACCTGGAAGGATGCTACCGATGCGATAACCCGGGCTGCACGTCTCGAACTCGGCACAACGAAGCCTGGACGACGCTGGGTCGACAACCAGGCATGGCTGTGGACTTATGATGTCAGAGAGAAAGTCCGAGAAAAGAAACGGCTCTATCACGTATCCATCGGTGATAAAACAGTCCATAATTGGCGGAATTATGGAGAAGCGAAGAAAGCGGCAGAGAAGGCAGTGGCCGTTGCTAAAGCCGCATACTACGCTGATGTCAGCGAAAAATTGAAGCGCGCGATGGTGAGCGTTATCTTTACAGACTTGCGAAAGCTCGCTGTCGCCAAGCAGAAGACATCGAGAAGTTCTTTGGCATTAACAGTGAGAACGGTCATCTTCTGATGGATCATAAGAGAGCTGTGAAGAGATGGCGCCAATAATTCGAGGAAATCTCGAATGTAGAATTTGAACATCCTGCTGTTCCTTTTGCATCACCTGTATACGGTCCCGTTCAGAAGATAACAGTGAGCGAAACCGAAGCAGCTCTGAGGAAGAGGAAGTCAGGCAAAGCCACTGGCCCCGATAACCTGCCAGCTGACCTGTGGAAGTCGAAGGGCTGGTTCCCGGCTGACTGGCTGACAGAGTTTTTCAATCAGGTTGTTGCTGAGAAGAAAGTGCCCGAGAGCTGGCAGCAAAGCACGACCATCCCGATTTGGAAGAAGAGGGGCAGTCCTGCGGACTGCGCCAGTTACCGTCCAATGCGCCTTCTTTCGCACACCATGAAAATCTTTGAGCGAATTGTCGATGGACGTATCCGGGATGTCGTCCAGCTTTCCACGAATCAATGTAGTTTCGTCTATGGCTGTGGCACTGTTGATGCCATTCACGCTGTTCGTCTTTTGCTAGAGAAGCACGCGAGAAACAGAAACCGGTGCATTTTGCCTTCCTGGACTTGGAGAAGGCCTTCGACCGCGTTCCACGAGATGGTATATGGTACGCGTTGCGAGAACATGGTGTCCCTGAAGAACTTATTGAGTGGGTGCGCATTCTGTACTCTTGCCCAAGGAGTCGAGTGCGAGCGCCAGCGGGCACCTCGACGGAATTTGCCATCTCTGTAGGGGTGCATTAGGGATCTGCGCTATCCCCACTGCTCTTCGTCGTCGTAATGGATGCAATATCACGAGATCTCCAAATGGCGGCACCTTGGACGTTGCTGTATGCAGACGACGTCATACTTGCATGTGTAGATAAAACCGAACTCGAGCGACAGGCACAGGCGTGATGCGATCGCTTGGCATCGTTCGGACTCAAGCTAAACGTCAAAAAGACGGAATAGTTAACGACGGATGTGGATGAGCACGGATCCATTAAGATCAATGGTACTGAGCTCTCACGAGTTACATCGTTCAAGTATCTCGGATCAATGATCACGTCCGATGGCAGCCTAAAGTTGGAGGTGAACGCACGCGTGAGTGCAGCCTGGTCCAAATGGGGCTCACTGACTGCGGTGCTTTGCGACAGGGCAATACCTGAGCACCTCTAATCGAAAGTTTATAGAACAGTCGTTCGCCCAGTACGGTGCTGAGTGCTGGCCCGTGAAGAAGGAAATTGAAAGCCGCCTCAGTGTAATGGAGACGAAAATGCTACGGTGGACGGCTGGAGTTACGCGTTTGGACCGCGTTCGCAACGACGCCATACGACAGAGGTTCGGTGTCGCCTCGATAGCTGACAAGTTGCGCGAAGCACGTCTTCGATGGTACGGCCATGTCCTTCGCGCTAACGACGACACTGTCCGTAAGATTGGCCTGAACCTTGAGGTCCCTGGAAAGCGGCCCAGGGAACGGCCGAAGCAACGTTGGCTAGATACGTTGCACTTGGACTTAAAGATGGCTGGTGTGCACCCTGATCAAGAATTGATCGAGAGAATTGGCGTCACCACACCAGAAGAGCGGACCCCGCCACCAAGCGGGACAGACGCTAATGAAAATGATGATGCAAAACATATTCTGCATCTCATAATTCTTCAACAGCGTAAAACTCATTGGTACAGCAATCGTAGCCAATTGTCAATAACAACAAAGACAGCAACAACTAACAAGAACACAGTGACAACTAAGAATAAGATTGCCGATTACCGACTTGTCATTCGATCGCTTCAATGATTTACTGATGCTGGAAAACGAAGTGGTAGATTACCATTTGAACAGTGGGGACTTCCGTTTGGTATGTCCCGTGATGAAGCACTGGTTTTATACGATGAAAATAGTGCTCTTAGATGGATGGGAATGCTGATTGAACATGGAGGTCCAACAAAGTCTGTTTATGATGGCCCTAAAATTTGCTACGCGGAAACTTGATATTGATAGCACCTACATCCTTCAATCAAATAAGGTCCGGTATACTAGGTTGAATGGCGCAATTTCTAACGAGACGTGTTACAAATCCGAATCGCCACCTTTTTTGAATTTGGATTATATACTCTACATATTTATTTGCTTTGCTATAGAAGCCGCGAATTTTATATATGATTAGAAAGCTAGGCGTTTGTTTTCTAGGGCAAAATATCTATGCAATGATATTTTCTGTCTTCTGATTTTTTGCCACTTTTCTGGGAAACGAGTAACAGAAAAAATGGTCAAATACCCAGAAAATCAGAAACAGACAATAGCAATTCCGTTTACTCCTGTTCTGGATGCTTTGACGACAACAAACTCAAAGAAGGCCCTTCATGTCAAATAGAAGGCAACCACTCTTGAATGGGTTGGGCATGAGTGGAACATGGCGCCAACTATGTAAATACCGTCGTTGCGTATGTTCACCAAACTGACCACTAATGCTGCTGGACTCCGAAAAGAAACGCAAAAACGCACATGTCGCAGATATGAACAGGGTAAGGATACCCCAGTTGGTCTGGCAAGTATCCCTCTGTAATCCCCAGACGTGCGCAGCTGTTTCATACTGCAAGGTTACTAACTATAAGACCGCGGGAGCAGCACCTTCGAAATTCTGAAAACAATTCCTTTTTGCGTCTAGACAACTGGGGAGGGCGTATTTGAGGAAAGAATCTGAGGTAGTACAATGTTAGTCACCTAAATGCTCCGAGTGAATTCTTTTCTTCCACTTAAGAATACCATCTCGCCATGTGTGCCGCCAAAGCTGTTTACCGCAGCGATGCAGCGTATAATGAAGCTGCTCGCCTGCTTCGAAAACAGAATGCGTGTGGGTGGAAGATTGCTCTCAAATCCATATTTTACTTAAGACGTCGTTCTCTTTTTGAATTTTACCGCTAAAGGAGAGCATGGCTGCTTGGTTGAACGAAGCAGAGAAACAGATGGGACAGTGAATCAACCGTAGCAAGATACTCTTCATGAGAAACGTAGTCTACTACGAAGGTAGCGGAATTGGACTGGAAGGCTCTCAACTCACTGAGTCATCGGTCATTGTCTAACTCCTAGCTCAAATGTTCGGTCCATCGAGAACAAATAAAGAACGAGCACGATAGGAGGTGAAGAGCTGCATGCGCCGCTGTCGGTCCTGAGTCTGAAGACCGTTTGACGGACCACGATCTCCAAACGAACCTATTCGGCTCGACTGCTTTTCTTGTGCTCTGTCTGTTTCGTGGCGGAGACGTCGGCCGACACAGCTGTTGAGTCAAGACGTTAAGAACTACGCATAGAGCGTTAGAGCGATGTTTCCCGAAGTAAAACCGGTGAAGCTCCACATGGAGCCACAGTTCGCGGGTACGATATGTGAAGATAACCTCATCTTCGTTACCCGGCGGGTTAAGTGTGAAAGGCTAAATGCCGATGGCCCGGCCTCATCATAAGGATCAGACGACCGACTAACGAAAAGATAACTGGAGTTGATCCAGAGGGACAGCAATCATTTCCTTGGGAGACTTCCAACAAGGTGGACCGTCATTTTTCGCATGGCTGACCCAATATTATTGGCTTAATTTGAGAACGACTCAAGCTTCCTCTCAAGATAGACTATGATGGCGAGACAGCAAAACTAATTAAAACGCGATTCCCAGGCCTGCACGATCAGCCGAGACGGGTCTAGGTAGGTAGGTGCTTCAAGCATGTACCATACCTAAATTTCCAGTTGCAACCTTATTCTCGACTGTTAGATCGGCACCTTCAAAGTGGCCAGTGATCGCTACCATTGTTTTATGCCCTTCGTGCCTGCACGCAACTACAGTTAGGTGTTCATACAGCGTTTGGCTAGCAGCGCAAAGGTTTTTACCAACATTTGCTCTGAAATTTGAGGTGTCATACAAAGGAATGGTGGCAGGTGAAGTACTCAAAACGAGAATAAAAGTGCAGCTACGCAACCAGAAGTCGAACGCTCGATTTTGCTTCCATCAAACAACACCACTCAACTCTACGCCTTCAGGCCCATTTATCAATCTGCTTTAGCCAACTGCCTTGTCTTTCTTTACTCGGGCATACGCGTTCCCGAAGAGCAACACGAGCCACGCGGTCGGGTGGCTCGAGTTGCTATTGGGGGGGGGGAACAGCTGTTGCTATTCGGGAGAAGCCGGTCAACTGAGGGGCGGCTCCTGCTGCTATTGTGTTGCCGCTCGGTCGCTACTGTGTTGACGTTCGGTTGCTATTGTGCCGCAGTTCGGTTGCTATTGTGTCGCCGTTCGGTTGCTAGACGATATATATATATATATATATATATATATATATATAAAGAAGAATATA
The DNA here is from genome assembly GCA_947396885.1 of Heligmosomoides polygyrus polygyrus. Classification (NCBI taxonomy): domain Eukaryota; kingdom Metazoa; phylum Nematoda; class Chromadorea; order Rhabditida; family Heligmosomidae; genus Heligmosomoides; species Heligmosomoides polygyrus. The sequence goes on along the minus strand of OX377205.1, from coordinate 70,182,997 downwards.
GGAAATACTTCTAACTACAAAATTTATAATATAACAATCTATTTACAAATTGGTGCAAGTAAACTGACAGTAACAATGGTATTGCATAAGTGATATCCGAGAATGCTTAATAAGTAGCGATCATACACATTCATAAAATGAGAATAGAGCATAAGGTATAAAGTGTGATAAATGAGAATCCTCCTCTATACACAAGGAATACGTGAGAATAGGGAGAATAGAGCATAATGCGTAAAAGATGATAAGTGAGAATCGAGTAAGCACACATAGAGAAAGTGAGAATAGAGCAAGGTAAAAACGGAACAACAATGATATAGAAGAATCACTGAAACAACAAGAACACTACTAGCGACACAAGTTCATAACAATACAACAAGACGAAGTTGATAATAAATGCAAAACAAAGAAGAAGTATCGTAACAAAACGTAACAAGATGGAAATGAAAATACGGCAACAAAGAAGAAGTAAGAATGTAAGATGTGGATGGCTGCTCCATTTTAGGAATTAATGTTTTACTCACTTTCAACTTTTCACTCATTTTTACTCATGTAAACATCAACATCTTACTCATGTAACCACACTCATATTTTATCTAACGAAATTATCGAATTTAGCATCAAAAGTTCCCGAAAAATGTCGCTACAAAAACGATACGCCACTAATTGAATAAATAGAGCGCATACCCCACCCTAGTGTACAAAACGGGAACAAAAAGAGAACAAGAGCACAGGAATATGACATATTGCAAATGGAAGGACGAATCCGTGACCTGACGGTAGTCCGGCTGCTGCGGTTTTTGTCGTGCATTCGTTGTCGTGGTCATCGTCATCGTCATCGTCATCACCATATAGCTGAGTCGAGCTTCTTCGGTGCTGGCCAGTGTGAACGATTTTGCCCTAGAAAAAAATATTTAACGTTTTCCTAAGCATATAGAGAAGAGCAGACGAACCGGGTGTGGAGCCAAGTTTCCCTTCTCGTCTTTGACCTACTTCCTGATGTCGTTTCTAAAAAGATGAATTTGATCTAGCTGATTAAGAGGTGAGACAAAGCTATTATAGTTGCAGATAACTTAAATGCACGCTGCAGGGCGCTTCTCACATGGTGTCTCCAGCGCCTCCTCGCCAGTTTGCGTTCTGCCAGCGCAGCCGCCCTCTCATCGTCCGTGTCGCCCAACATGTTCCAATAGCTGAATTGAACTAATTGGCCAAGTATAATGCGCTATACGCCGCTGTGTCACCAATCTTTCTGAAATAGGGGAGACTGAACAGTAAGGCGAGGCGAAAACCGAAAAGACGAAAACCCCATGAACGTCGGATAGCAGGTAACGGTTAATCCGCTCATCGCTGGCTCAAATCCTCCAAGAGTCAGTATAATTCGTTAGCTGTATTTTTATGATTTTTTAAATTATATTCCTAACCTAACTGGAATAGTCGCAGTGGAAGAGATGGAGGACTGCCTCCAATTTCCGCGCTTTCATTGAAACATGCATACAGAGAGAGCGGAGGGCTTAGAGCTCCATGCTGCCTGTGCTTTCCACTAAAATTTCTAGTGCTATACCAAAGCTTAAATTTTGCGAAAGGCGAACGAGCATCACAAACTCCAGTCACAACTTTCATAAAGCTTCCACAGCACAGCGAATCTAAAAAGGCCGAACGTAGCCTACCTTACTCCCCACTGCCAGCTGTTAGTCCACAGTGCGATCGTTGATCCCCCAATGAAGTGAAGTGCGATCGTTGATCCCCCAATGAAGCCTAATCCACTGAAAGGGTACGGTTTGCATTGATAAAAAGCTACTACACAACAAAAAATTCTGGTTCTCACCTGCCGACGGGTATAGCGAAGTAAAAGACCATCAACGCTATGCTGCGCGTTGGTCCGTAGAAAATGTCTCCAATAGTAGTTGGCGCGACGGTTGAATAAGTTGCTTCGCTTATACCCACGACTCCTCGAAGAAATAAGAAGATGCAGAAATGCTGAAATATTGCAAGCAATACTCATTTAAGGGTGTTAAGCCACGATGCTGCGGTCAGCTATATGGTTTTTCGCGGAAACTGAAATATAAAAAGTAACCAGAATTTTCCATCGTAACCCAGTGTCTGACTTAAGTGCGGTTGCCCGCTCCTGTGGCACAGTCTCTCTGTTCGTAGTGGTTGTCGCCAGACTTCTAGTGTTCCCTCGGATGTCCACCACATTCTATGATACTCCCGCTTCACTTCATTTGGTTCCCTCACAAAGGCGGCTGTTCTGGAATCTTATGTACTTCTGCTGGAAGGTGGAACAATGTTATCTTTCAAGCGCTCCATGCCATTATAACCAATTCTTTTCATAAAACACACCGGATACGAACTTAGGGAAATTTTGAGATTTAAAGTGATGTGGTGTGGAAACTCTTAAGATGAGTGAACATGGAGACTGACGGCTTCACAAAAATCCCCAGACATTCCGACCGTTCCTAGTGCTGACAAAATATTCCTAGCTCCACCCGTACAATCACTCTCGGGTGTGCTGTTGTAATTAACAAAGGAATCTGCAATATAGGCTTTCGGGTTTAGATTTTCTGCTTGAAGAGAAGAAACACGTCACTGAAAGAAGAGGCAGTTGAGCCAGTGGTCGCTCACCTAAATGGCATGAAATGCTAAACCTTACACTTCTGTGCAAATCAGTTGTAGCTCAACAAGAAAGCTGAATTATGATTCGAAGAAGCGCCAAAACGTGGAAGACAAGCTCATTCAAGCTGATACTTTTAACATAATGGGTTTTGGGTGTAATACCCACAAACAATAAAGGTCGCGCAATTCGCCCAAGAACCCTAACTAATTAATCGTACGTGCAAGGAAAAAAATCCGCTCTGCCTACACAGAAATTAGACTAATTCTCTGGCGGAGTGTAGGCTGAGAGTAACATATAAAATTGATTCCACTATACTCAACTTGGCTGCCTCTATCTTCCATACCAAATACACCATGGACAATGTAGTTTAGGGCTTAAAGAGCAGGTGGAAGAATTGAATACCGAGTGGCAACAAATTCTGGTTGATTTCTATAATTCAGTTTCGCGGAGAGGATAACATGGTCGTTATCTTCCACATGACATGTATAACCTCATAGCACAGTCCGGGTGAGAAGAAGAGAAGAAAACTTTAGAATGTTCTTGTTCCAAACGTACAGTTCGTCCAAGTAATGTCGACAGAATAACGCCGATTATCCAGACTGCCAAACCACAAGTAATGATATGCTTTCGGTTATATTGGTCGCCAAGGTTGCCACACATTGGTGCAAAGATCATGAGGAAAACCACAAAAACCGTCTGTGAAGCAAAGCAAAATACGAACAAAGAAACTGGAGATGTAAGAGCAGCTACCTGAAGAAGTAATCGTAAAGCCTTCCGAGAACTTCAGCAATCGTTAAGCGCTCCATATAATTAAGCAGATTCACAGCTAGCAGGATGGCTACAACGGATACCTTCTTCCCAGTAACCCTGTCTGAAAATTAGTTTGTAAAAGACGTGACATGCAAAGTAGATACATTTTCGCTACTCGTAGAGACAGCGTGAGTAAACAAACCATCCAAAGCAGGACTCAGCAGAATAATGGTATCCTGACTGATGCTTCCATGTTCTTCTGCACCGCTGTCATCATCATAAGTCACTTTTGTTAGTCCATGCTGGCCCTTAACACGTTGTGAAACGTAAAAATCTGAAGTCAAATGAACGAGGAGCACTCAATGTTTCAAGTTGTTACTTGCGGCTAAACTTCCGGGGTCTATGAATAGCCGTCCCTGTCGTCAGCAGTGGACCTATCAGCATTCAAATAGTCTTTGTTCAAAATCTTGGAGAAATCGGTGGTCACGACCCCGACAGCCTTACTCGCCCGCACCTGTGGAAACCTACTGTAATCGGCTGAAATTTCAAAAAACGGATGGCAGATCCGTGATAAGCATTTCAGATACCCCCAGGCAGGTTTGGGGTTTGAAAATATTTAGTGTAATATTGGTTTATAACATTTACCTGTGCAGCCGTGAAATACAGTTGTGCCTAAAAACCTGTTCCCAATCAGGGATGTGCGTAAGTGAAATCCGAAACATCATAAATCGTAAATCGAATCAAGGGTGGAGATTCAAATATGGTCTCAGAGAAAGCGATCAGCTTATTGCACGTTCACGTTTGCAGGAGACGTTGCATTCGTGATTCACAACAAACAAATAGCTTCATCCTTTTTGGGTATATAAAATGATAACATGGCTTCCAGAGCAGAAAGTGCGTCAAGCCAAGAACAGCGCCTTACTTCGTCACCATCTCTATTGTCAAATGTAAATGGCACAATGAATGAATGAATGAATGAATGAATGAATGAATGAATGAATGAATGAATGAATGAATGAATGAATGAATGAATGAATGAATGAATGCTCTCGTCAAGGAGGGACAAGGAGAACACAACAGTATAGGAAGCATTGTAAGTACCTTCTCAACAGCCTTCTTTGAATTTTTCAAGATCTTCAGATTATTGGACATTGTTCGTATCTTCTTCTCATCCACTGAAATCAACCGTTAGCTAGGACATGAGAGATAACGTGCCCTTTGAGTAGGCTTACACCACCTTCACTTCATTGAAAAGAATGCAAAACGTACTTGCTAATCGGTGGAAATTTCCAAAGTTAATGTAGCCATAATGCTGTAGGAAGCTGTGTATACGCCGAACCAGCCTCTTATCGCCTGTAAAACAAAGTAACAAACATTTGTTTTATTACTGTGCTTCACTTTAAAACCAAAGAACTTCCTGAGACTCACTATTGAACGGAATCGAAAGGTTTGCAGTGGCGTCTTCACTGGTAAGTTCAACCTTGGGCTCCAGATGCCACAGTTGTAACTGAAGAAAAAAATAGCAGCTATTGTGTGCAGATTTCTGCACTCGTTCACTACGGATCTTGCAAGAAAGGCAGAAAGATAGAACCGCAGAGGATATGAAGCACACATCTATGCTTGAAAGTGAGAACAAGCGCAAAGAGTGGGAAACAGAACAGAACTATTTTTACTTTGAATCTACTATAGCATATTTTTCAAAGAAAACACCAAGAGGAACTGATATTCTACACTTTTGCCGAAGCCTACAGCCCTCCCCCCTAAAGCCTAGAGAGTTACAAAGATTATAACAGTTGGAAGGACGTTTACTTGCGGCTCAGCGAGGACCAGAGCCATTATGATTTGGCTGCAGACGGCAAAATCAGTCACGAGGGCGGAAATTCATCACTGAAATGATGAAATCCCGCTCCTTGGCTGACGGCCAATGTCACGAGTCTTCCTTTCCGCTTCGAGGGTGAAAATCGCGAGGATGAAAATCTGGGGAGGTTCAATCCTCGATAGAAAGAAAAGCGCTTTCCTAGCCTGGAGGCGAGATGTTTGCAAAAAATGCGTTCAATAGGACTCTCTGGGAAAGAAAAGAGCAGAATTCGGGGTATAGCACCGACAGAATGCATCTAAGTGAAACGAACCCAAACAACCCACCTTTCCGACTGCTTTATGAAGCAACCCTCGTGCAAACCACTAGAACGCAGTCCTCTGCGCTGCACTCGAGTACCATTCGAAGGAATGAATTCTCTGAAAAGCAGGTGAACAACATAGGCCAGGAAAAAGATGGCAGAGACAAGCGCTGGTGAAGCGAAGGTTAGAATGATTCTCGGGCTTTCATGTAAACAACAATGCAGGCACAAATCAGCGATACAGTCCAGGGCTCAAAGCTTGGGAAAACGAGAAATGACTGCGCCTGAATTGCAACATTCCTAACTCTAGCTCTAACTTCTTCCTTGCGGCGCGAGCGTGTCCGACTGGAGCACGCTAGTCGAATAGCAACAAAGTGTCGCGAGCCTCCAACAGGATAGCAACACACTGTTGCTGTTGCAACAGAATAGCAACCGCAGTTTCTGTTTGCAACTGCAGTTGCTATTCTGTTGAAGGGGGCATGGTTGGGCGGAGACTGTTCGGCTCGTCGAACTCGAATGTCCGAGTATGTGAAGCAGGCATGCGGCAGCACGCCACCGTGACAAGCAGATTTGACAACATAGATGTCTTCTGGTGCCACCAGTGGAAAAAAAAAAACAAAGCACATCTAATAACCTGATTGCTTTGATTGCTTTAGCATCCATGCTAGTAGGCTGTACTGTTTAGACGTACGCTGTAACCTCTCTCTGTCTGATCAACCTCGAACTTTATGCAGGCTGATTTCGTCTCATAATTGAAAACAGCGTGTACAGTAGTCTCCTCCTTTTCTCTTCATCGAACTTCGAAATTGTAAGTTGACTGCAAGAAAAACATTATGAATGTATGCTGTACCGCACGAGGTTTTTAGGTGGATCTTTGTTAGACAGGACGTGACGTTTCGACGTTTCGTTGCCTTCCGAGGCCTGGGCGTGTTGCATAAGTTTACCCTACGCGCTACTCTAAAAAGCGCCGACGCTAGCTGCCCTAGCATTTTCGGCTTACAGCAACAATCAAAACAACAGTCGAAATGGAAGAAACGATTCCTCCAATTCGATCCACGGTTGAATTGCCCACTTAAGTTGGCTAGTAAAAGCGAACCAGGCACACTGTGCACCACCGTCACCTACCGGTCACTTACAGCTCACAATGAGGCACAAACGTCAGAAAGCCACTCATAACAGAAGATGACCCATTTTGATTGTTCACCACTGAATTTGTTGAGAAAATCTTAAATGCCTCTAGCGCTTTCCTTGCGGAATTATCTCCCTCAATGGCCAAAATTGTGCGTTCGATCTCGTAATCAAATTCCATATGTGCATCAGTCCTATGGTTACAGAGTGGGCTGGTCAGCAATCCATGCGTTACGTGCCAGGCAATCATTCTGGTATATTGCTCCTATCATAGAGGAGCACCCTAAACTTGGTCATATAGTCCCCGTAGCTGTATACTTTTGTTGGCGATCTCAGCTGAGTTTACCGTTCATATGCTTCCATTTTCCTTTTCCTTTGTGTTTTGTTTAAGAAATATTTTTCTGGTATTTATTATTATACCAGCGTCCGTCGCCGGCTTCGCCGGCGCCGCACGCTGTACGTGCGGGCCGCGCCAGGCTTGCCGGCTTCGGGTATGACGGGCTACGCTGGGAACGTAGCCCAAACCTAGCTGGGGATGCTACCTCAGCCAGCGTCCGTCGCCGGCTTCGCCGGCAACCAACGCTGGGTAAGGAAGCAGCCCTAGCGTCGAAGTCATGCATGTTCAAACAAATGCCTACTACAGATCGAATGACGCCTTGCTGAATATCAGTAACATCCCAGTACGGTACTCAGGAAAATGTCCGCAGCACTCCTGTATAAGGTTGTGTTCACAACCTATTGCACCTCGTCAAGCCTAATCGAATTTCTGACGTTTCTGTCCAGTCGTTGTGCTTTATGCCACGAGGTGTGATGAATTTCGGAAAGGGTGACTTAAGACAAAAAATACTATCCTCGTCTGCATATAGTAGTATGGAAAATGGTCAAAGCACTGCCGAATATGAGGACGAAGGAGCAAGACTTGGTTAAAACCGTAGTCAAACTAAGCGTAGGTCCGACGAACTTTCTTCGCTAACCTCTCCTGGTCCACACCTTAAAATTGGAGGACCTGGGCAGGTAGAAATAGCTTAATAATCCACCGCGCGAAGTATGTATGCTCTGGAGATCAAAGTGAACAATTTTCAAATCAAAAGAAGCGTCTTCCACACAATGACATTGACCAATCAACAATATCAGTCGATACTGATTGCCTGTGCGAAACTTCGTCATGGTGGCTGATTTCCTGATTGACCTTCTGTCGGCCGTCATTATTACAGAACACCCACCTATGTAGATCGATCAGTCTGGAGAGACCCGATAGCGCCGCTCAAGAATAGATAATATCGATCGATATTGATTTTCTGAGCGACTAATAGGACCGACTGCCCGATCGAAACACCATCGACCATAACAATATGCTGTAGCTAATGTTAGGGAGCTGAATGAAGAAGTACTCGCCAACGGACACGTCTTTAACCTCATGGATTGTTCTTTGATTTCCATCCCTCTGGTAGTTGGTCGTTGGTCGATAAACACCTAGATGTGATCAACATGCGCCCTCTACAGTTCATGTGACGTTGGCTGTAAACACCCGCTGTCGCCGCGGATTCGGACAGCGCGGCGGGCTTTGGACAGCGCGGTGGGCTTCGTAATCATGGTAATGATAATGATAAAGGTGATAATGATGACTCCGTGAACACCTTAGATACGATGAACCGATCAACATCTTCTGTCAACAGCTAATGTGTCGTCAGCAGGGCTCACCCATGTCGCCGCGGGCCTCGGACAGCGCGGTGGGCCTCTTAGGTTCCGTTTATACTTCGACGCGGCGCGACGCGACTCCACGTATAGTGGCCATATTCATTGTGCGCCGCGATCGATCAATTTGGCCTCATTGCGTGGCCATAGCGTCGCGCCGCGACGAAGTATAAACGGGGTCTTAAGGCCCCCACAGAGTTCTGCGGCAGCGCCGCGCCCCTATGCTTAACCATAGGGCAAAGACGCTAAGCTCGCCGCCGGCGGCGTCCCTTCCCTATCCTTAACCATAGCGGCGAGCGGCGTTGCCGCACAACTCTGTGGGGGCCTTTAGGCCGGAGGCATACTTCCATCGCCACGATGCCATCGCGGCGCTCAGTCCATGGCCATTCCGCGGCAGCGGCCGAATAGTCAAAGAAAACCTCAGCCGCGGCCGCCGCAGCAGTGGCGGTCGGCATGCGCGATAGCTTCCCGCGCCCATCGCGGGCATGGCATACTTTCTCGCGCCGCGCGCGGTGTTTACCGTTGGTCCTGGACGGATCGCCGTCGCGCTCCCTTGCAGAGCGATGGGCGATGCGACGACCACAGAGAAATTCAAATTCTTTCGCGTCGCTCTGAAAAACTCGTAAAAGTATACACGAGGCCTTACAGCGCGGTGGGCTTCATAATGATAGTAATGATAATGATAAAGATAATAATGATGACCCCGTAAACACAGTAGATGCTATGAGCCGATCAACATCTCCCGTCAACACCTCATGTGTCGTTAGCAGTGTAGACCTGCTATCCGCGGGCCTCGGACAGCGCGGCGAAGCTTCAGACATGACTCATGCCTCTTCCGATTATATATAGTAAAGATTTATTTGCTCTTAACGAAGTCTTTTCGTACACATCCTTCTCCTCGATATTTCGGTATATGAATTGGGTTTTTGTGCGGATGACTGATTTTCTTTTCGATTTCGAATGTCGTTATGTCTCAACGAACTAAGAGCAACAAGAGAGCCTCTGAGCTCTGTATGAAGTGCTCAACAGGAGCCAGGTACTCACTGGCAGCCGTGGGCACTTATCTACTCCTACCGCTACCGAGGATTTTGCCAATTTGTCAGTAGTGAGCTCATTAATGAAGTTCTGAAAGGAACTAGGGACCCTGTCATTGAAAAGACATGTATCCGCTAATCTCTAAACTACCCCAGGATATGTTCTACGATGGAGAAAAAAGCAAGAAGTGTTGTTATTGAGCGGCCGCAGATCTCTCTCCCTCGACGAAATAGCGAAACCTTAAGGATAAGGTAAGCGAGGTTTTCGATGAGCTACATTTCGAACGCAGTTTCTTGGAAGTATATCGCATGAACAAGCAGGAGCGTGGACGCACCCGCAAGGTGATGGTAGTACTAACCCATTCTGCCAATTTTGTGAAGTAATTTTATTGTGGTTCACTCATTTAAAAGGTTATTAGAAATCAAAAAACGATATCACAACACTACTCGCATTGATCAAATTAGTTCAGTCATTCAAACATTTAAGCGGGTTGTTTTTTTTTATTCAAGATATTCCATAGTAGGCTCGCTTATCAATTTTTCAAAAACTCAAAGTAGTGATATAACGCTTACTGGTCAAAAGTTTGCAGGATTTTTAGCCGGTTATTTCTTCAGCATTTCTGTTACAAAGGAAGGTTTCCATTGCTTAGGTACTTCCGAATACATAAGCGACTGATTATATAGGTACAATACCGCTCGCTTCACGCGGTCAAAAAGACGGATTGCGACGGAAAAATCCGTCACAAACCGTCGCATTCTTATAACTCCTTCAATTTTAAGACTTTTGAGAAACTGTTAGCACCGATCGATTTGTCTCCTTGAGATCTACACAAGCCTCCATAAAACATTACCAGACCAACGCGTTTTCGCCGTGTGTGGCCTAAAAAATAACTGCATCAGGCTTTTGCCTTTAGAGAACCTTATTTTTCAAGACGTGCATGTGACGTGCAGTGTTTTCAGAGAACCTCAAGCATGGCGTGGACGTGCGTTGTTAGTGCTCTGTTTTGCCTGGAGACTGTAGAGGAATTAGAAGGTCCGCTCGAGAGAGGAAGACGAGCTAAGATGAAACGGCAGTTCGACAAGAGGCATGCTGCACTTCCTAGAGAGTTCGCTGTAGGTGAACACGTGTACGTGCAGAGCTGGAAGGCACCATGATTCGTATGGGCGAAATGCAAGGTAGTGAAATGCCTTGGTGCCTTCAACTAAGTGGAGGTTGACGGAAGAGTGATTAGAAAGCACGCGAATCAGATGTGCCGTTGCCGCCGAAGAGCGAACTTGTCAAGAAGAAGGCTCTGCGATAAAAACGTTGCTCGATGTTCTTGAATTGGACGACGCATGGAGAAGAGAAACTGCTTGCTCTCTGACTGCGGATTCAACCAATCAACGACGCGATGCTGACCGAGAACAACCATTACAGCTACGACGTTCTACAAGGACCAGAAAACCTATCCGACGATAAGGAGTAGGCGACTTTTCATAGTTTGATTGTTGACTGTTGTAGTTTTCTTAGGTTTCGGTTGTAAATTAGGTTTCCGTTAAGTAGTAGAGAAATATTCCGTTGTAATTATTTTCCTACCAGGGGAGGTGTTATGGCTAGGCGATCACAGTGGTGATATAGTGTAGCGCGCCCGTTGCCGGCTAGTATTACGAAGCCGATGACCACCTACGTAGGTGCGGTGGTAACTCGCAAAGGCAGGTCAAAGTAATGACCGGCGGGAAACGGGGCGCATTTAAGTCCGCTACCTAGACTCTAAGGAGTCGTCCTCGCAGGTCGTCGCTGAGGGTCGCCACCGGTCGCCGAATCCGGAGTCCATGCCGCCGCCAGCCTCTCTGACAAATCTCGGCGAGTTGCGCCACCCCATGTGTTTTGGTGCCGCCGAACAGCGGCACGTCAAGGGCGTTTTGGCGGGCGGTCTAAGGATTGAAGGCGGGCTAGGTGGAGCTGGCACCTATGCGGGCGAGCTTCGCTCCAGACTACGCCCAGAGTAATCGGATGTCGGGGCATTCGGAACATAGTGGGGAAATAATCGGGAGGAAGGCCGGGTGACGTCACACCCCGTATCTAGGGGTCGCCGCGTGCCGCGGCACCCGCCGCGCAACGCGGCAATCAAAGCTACCTAGGGTCCATCAAGATTTCTTCCTGTGGTATGTATAGAACAATGGTGTACCGAATAAAATTTATTAGGATAAAAACCTGTACAATACTACACAGCATAAATCCTACACTATACCACCCAGCATAAATCCTACACTACTATACATAGTTATATTACTACAAAACTAAATATACCATTTTCACGTCGAATTGTACACTTTCAAATCAAATTGTACACTTTTCAAATCAAATTAGAGACTTGAGCTAGTTTTGAGACGTTTGAATTCATAACGAACTCTTCCAAACACGAGCTTCTTCTACCTATTTCTCTATTTTTCTCTATTTTTATCTCTATTTTTTCTATCTTTGCTGCACTTTAAGCGAAAATTCTATTTTAATCTATTGTCTCTACTCAAAAATTAGAAATTTTGAGAAATTAGTACACTTGCTGACTCGGGAGAACTAAAAAATTTCAAATAAAGTTATACCAAATTTTCTTTGAAGAAAAAACTATTGTAACCATCTTACTGAGACTGTAGTTTAATCTGGCTGAAGCTCGTTTCGATTTGGAAGAGTTCGCTTGATTTCAAACGTCTTAAAACTTGCAACGAGTGTCTAGTTTGATTTGAAAAGTGTCCAATTTGATTTGAAGTTGTACAGTTCGACGTGAAAATGGTGTATGTGGCCTTGTAGTCATATAACTATGTAAATATAAATACATAACATACCATACAAAAAACTGCACAAATGTGTTACTACACATTATTACATAACTGGAAAAGATTACTGCCTATGCAATTCAAATTACAATGGAAATACAACTTTTAAAAGAGGAGCGGAATTGAAGAAATGCAAGATTTCAAATAAAGATCAGAGGAGAGCCGTAATAGTCAGAGTTAAAAGTCGAGTCTGAGGTTTAGGTTCAGTTTAAGAAGGTCACCATGGTCAAAGTGAGATATCGAAGTTATATCTAGTCTAGATATTGATACTGGCAGAGCGGAAAACGTTTTTAGCTGTCAAGGAAACGGCACTTGAAGTAAAATCGATGCGGTCAGTGGCGAAGTGGTTAGTTATATCTAGACTAGATATAAAGCACGTAAGGGCCTGTTCACACTTCGCGACAAGAGCGACAAGAGCGACAAAAGCGACTGGAGCGACTGGGGCGACGGATGTAGTGTAGTGCACGTAAATAATTACGCATTTCACACTACATTCGTCCCAGACGGAGTGAGGAGTACACAATTATTTACGTACACCACACTATGTCCGTCGCCCCAGTCGCTCTTGTCCCTTTATCGCTCTTGTCGCGAAGCATGAACAGGCCCTAAAACAACAAGACACGCGGAGAGACGACATTTGGTGAGTCAGGAAAAAAGGCGAATCGAAACTGGTATCGCATTTAGTCGATATCATTCAAAATGAAAAACCAAGTCAAGAGAGAAGGCAAAATCGAAATCGTATCGTATAGTCAAAAACATCGGTCATCAAATGAGTGAAAAGTCGTATCATCGGTCATGAATTTAGCGGCGAAAGACTGTGAGGCAATGTAAATGAAGTAGAGGCGTGGCCGCGATGCACTTAAACACTTACTTAAACACTTAGTGGGAGCACAGTCGAGTGGAACATCGAAATAGGGGAATTTTCATTGATGAAGAGATCATCCCTGTTTGACTATTAAGTGAATGGGAAAACCCGTACGAGAGAAGAAACCGAGGAGCATGGAGAGGGCAAAGCACGTGCTTGCAAAGATAACAGCGTTTCTATCTTCGTGTGGCTGGATGTTACGTTGACGGAAAAGCCGTTGTCAGTGATAACATAAAGCCCTGTGAGGCGTGAGATTTCGAGGAGCGCGAAGCAGCAGGAATATAAAAACGTGTTACTCATAAAATATTCGTTAAATTTTCATTTAAAAAACTTCAGAGTAAGGTTTGGCATGCTGTGAAGCTAAAGCAGGTTGGCAAACGGTTGCGGGGACAGAAACGGAGATAACGACGAAAGGAACGGTTAGAGGGGAGTACTGTAAAAAGTTTTAGATCAAATTACTGGGGTTCGAGGATAGATCGGGCATTGCGAAATGGTCGATTTTGAAGAATAATTTACGCATAATTCGTTGGAGCATTGAAGAGGTTTGGAGCGCGCCTTGAAATCTCACGCTTCGCAAGGCTTAATTTTTTGCTGACAAAGACTTTTCTATCAACGTTACATCCATCCACGTGCATAGAAATGTTAGAACTCTTGCATAGGTCCCGTTTAACCTCTTCGTGGTCGTTGGGAACCGTAGAGCATGCAAAACAATGTAAAGCAATATAAACGTCGAAACATTTGTGATGTTTCATGTTCTCGAAATTGATTGGACTTGAAATTTAGATCAGTTCTTCAACGCTTTTAAGAGAAAATTTTTTTGCGGCAACCCTCAGCAAACGCGTCATGAAGAGGGAAATACGTTTATCGAAACAAACAAGAAACAGTTAACGTCGGGTTGGGAGCTTAGGGGTCAAAGTGCATCGCGACCAAGCCAAGGAAAAAGACAACGCAAACGATTAATAGAGGACGAAGTTTTCAGCATGTTGCAATGCCGAAAAGCGAGAGAACAACGGCAATCAACAACAATAAAACGAGATAGATGGAATGACAACAATCACATGGCTGGCACTCACGGGATGGAGGAATCCTGCCATTATGGCTCGGCGGATGTTGTGCTCCTTTCGGCGAACTCCTCTGGCCTCCAGACTGCTTTCAGTCGTGCCGGCTGTCAGTGCTGCGGGAGGGGCGGTCTTCAAGCGTGGGGCGTCTCTGAAAAGAAAATAAGATATTTGGCGATGAACATGACATGTGGAAGGACTGACACACCTTACGTTCGACCAGCTCGCCGCTGACGCACAGCCATTGACCGACTTCCGCCCTGAAAATCACACAGAACATTAACAATGAAGTGGCTGTCACAACGAAGTAAAACTCACAGTGCGTCGCCGAGATTCTGCCGGTGTCAAAACTGGTGCTCCCTTTGCGAGTAGTTGCAGCCGAGGTTGATCCACCATCTGAATGTGATCCAGTTTGCAGACTGAAGAGACTCAAGAAGTGGAATAAATGATGGTGAAGCCGTACGGATGCTGAGCAGCCCTCAGTTCGTCCACAGTCTTGTCGAGGTTTGGCGATCCCATGGAGAAAAATAGAGAAGTGTCTCCAGCCTAACAATGGAAGGAGGGCAACGCCTACCTGCAGGTGTGGCTGCCACAACCTCGGGAATGTCCTTCACTCTACTGTTCCTGCCCACATTCCCGGCCAAGCGGCAGCTCTATTGCTTTATCTCGCTCACGGGCGGCATGCCTAAAGTTCATTCGCATTGTGCGACCAAATAAGAATTGCAGTCAGACAAATGCTTGAGGACTGCACGCACCGAGCGGAGGCAATGTCTGAAAAAGGCCGTCGTGTTCCTTGTGAAGCCCTCATCGTGGGTGGTGTGCCATTTCCATGTACGGAGAAGCTGCCGCAGGTCAACTGCCTAGAAACGGCCGCAATTAGGAAGGCTATCCTTCCTAGGACATCCTTTTCCCTCACCTCGAAAGGAGGTTGCTTCTCGATGAACCACTTGCGCGTAGTGTTCGACACGCACATCTTCGCCCCCTCTTGTGGCAGTGACGGCTCCGTACCTCGAGGAGCACGGGTAGCGATGCCAAGACGTGGTCCAGCTCAAATGAAATGTACTATGTAGAATACTATGTAGAAGATGTAGAAGAACTATGTAGAAGAAACTGTTCGAGCATGGGTGAGGAAGAATGGGTAATATTCACCGCACTGGCGATTCCTACGATGACGTCGCCTTGGAACGTCACAATCCCCACCAAGCCGCGGACCACGCTGTCGGATGACGTCCCCAAGTTGGACAGTGACCACTGGATTTGTTTGAGGCCATGGACGTCGAGTCGCATGCCTTTCATGGTGTCGGAGATGAGACGCTGAAGAGCAGAGAAGTACGACAGTGCTCAACGAAATGCACGTCGAAATCCTGTAGTACCTCGTAATTCGTTCCGTATTTCGTCGATTCAATCAACTGCCCGAGAGACTGGAGAGGGACTTGATCGTGGGCCATGAGATTTTGTGCTCTGATGAAGAGCATCGTGGCCGTTTGAGAGCCACGTGACGAGACCGCAGGATCGCTGTAGGCGGCGGGAGCCATTTCAACACCTGCACCAGAGGCTCGCTTTCGCAGAGGCATCACATCCCATCGAGCGAAACCCGCTCCTTCCAGTGCTCGTTTTGCTCGTTCCTGTCGAACAGGTACACGTGGGGTGTCGTCGAGGTCGTAGGCTTGGTAAGGGTCGTAGACGGCCGCGCTTCCTTCGCTGCAGCTTTCCTGGCTTGACTGTGACGCGACGATGCTGTACGACATATCGAAATACGACATTTCGGCATCTTCTGCAGCAGTGCATCCTGTGTCGGGAGCCTCCATGTCGACATACGACGCGACCACCGAAGGTTGTGATCCTGTGGCTCCCTCTCCGATGCCTTGTGAGCCTGTGGCTCCCTCTAGGATGGGGCAGCTGCGCCTTCTTCTTCAACCGAAGCCGATGCAGATGCTTCCTGACGATGCGTGGCGTCCTGACGATCGACGCTGGCCTCATCCATAGCCTCCTCCATTGCAGCGTAGGCGTGATCTATTGGGGTGGTAGTCGTGGTAGCTGAGTGAACTGCTTGGTTGAACGTTCGTTCGCCGTTGGTTGATTCGAGCCACAGCTGGCAAACGTTCAACCAAGCAAGTGTCCTCCGCCTCCTCTCTAGCACCAAGCAAGTGTCCTCCGCCTCCTCTCTAGCTTTGCTCGGACCTTCACCCCCTTCCTGGGTAACGAGCTTAAGCTTCGGCAATGGTTGTACTGGAGGGAGTGTGGCTAAATTCGAGATATTATTATTTTGAAGATGTGATGATTCCGTATTGGTAGTAAAACCCGATGGACGTACCATCACGGATTTCCCTTCTGCTTCTTTTTGGTGGAGGAGGCTGGATCTGCATTGCTCACGAAATATCCTAAGACGTCCGGGTTGGACCCTAGCTATATGTGATTACCAGGCATGGGAAATGGGTTGAAAAAATAAATACGAGGAAGTCGCCGACTTCTAAGGCAAGATAGATAAAGCGAAGCGGGTAATCAATAAAGTTCTTCATTCTCTCATCCCATTCAAATCTATTCCTTTTTCACATATCTTCACACAATACTTTACAGAACACAGAATCAGCACATTCAATAGCCCCATTCATGGAGTTTGAGGTAAATGGTACTTTTCACCCAAGCACTAACACCTATAACTCACGTTAATTCTGCAATAACAGATCGGGGATTCAGAAAAGGGTGGCACATTCGTGATAAGGACAAATACAAATAACGCCTCTAGTCCAAGTATGAGCAATTCTTTACCTCGGTAGTCGCACAGCAGCGCATGTGCTTTTTAATTTTCGAACAGTCGAGCAAGGCCCATTTCAAGCATTTCAAGATGAAAAGGTCTCATTGTAGGTAACAAATTTTATTATTTTCATGAATGATGTCGAAAAGATGCTAACAAACGGCTAAGAAAATGCATTTTGGATCTGCAATTACGATCCGTGGTTGTGAAATCTTGTGAAATTCAGTTGCCTACTGAGTATGTATGTCACACAGTCAGTTCTGCTCGTACAGCCCTCCTAGAATCCAATTTTTTTCAAAGGATTCACATCCACTTCGAGGTTGTTATTCCGTGAGTTTGGTCCAAAAATGGCGGATTTGAGCAGTTGCCTTCGCTCAGAGTTAATCTTAATAATTAAAATCTCAATTAAAACTAAAAGAATCTGAATCTTAATGACTAAAGGAATCTGCATGCACTGAATTGGTTCTTACTCTCCTAAGAAATGTAGCAAATGTGGAAGGAATAGGAATATCTGTATTTGCTTATCGCAGTACTGTTAGTTCAGCCCTGATGACATCCAAGACGGATCGAAACACGAACACAACAAAACTAGATAACAAACAAGATGGCACTATAATACTTTGTGGACTCCAGAGGTCTAGGAGAAGTCGATGGCACGTAAAAACACCCCCCCCCCCTCATACAGGCCTCTTAGGATGCACATTTTTTAAAAGGATCGCATCCATTTCGACGTTGCTATCCTATGAGTTTGGTCCAAAACGTCGGATTTAAGATTTAGCTCCGCTCAGAGTTAATCTTAATGAAAGCTAAAACAATCTACATGCTTTTGGTGATAATGTCTAAGGTAAGAGTTCCACGATTATGAAATGAAAGGCTTCTAGGGATGAGACATGGTAATTTGAGTTGCTCATTGTTGTAATGAAATCCCAAATCCTTTATCTTAACCACTGCATTCAACATCTGTTCTCTCAACGAGTACCAAGCAGAGCACTTCGACCCTTCTAAATCTCATATGCACACTTTTCTCAGGGACAAGAGAGGTACCTCTTAACTTCCAGATAGTTGACCGCTCATAAATCCTTTCCAATGCACGATGTACTCTCTCCACATCGGTGCCTGATTCCATTTTCCCATAGATCTTGATATCGTCCGCAAACAACACCACTTTCCTCAAGAATCAACGGCAGCTCAGCTAACGTATATAGCGCACAGAACTGCGAAAACTGCGAAAAGGACCCCTCTCTGGGGATCTTGGCTCTTCACCAACTTAAAGACTCAAAAACTACCTCCTATCCTGACCTGACTACGCCATCGCGAAGGCCTGACCCCCGAAGGATTGCATATAGGGGGTGTTTTTATGTGCCATCTGACATGATGCAATACAATTTCTTCGACAATTTCTTCCAATTTCTTCGATACTATGCAATTTCTTCGACAACTTCGAAGAAATTGTAGAAGAAATTGCATTTGGGTCTCCTTTTGCCTTCTCTTTTCTTCGATCCCCCCCCCCCTTCTCCACACCACAGCTCAAGCTCAGCTGGCTGATGCAAATGCAATTCTTCCTCCATCGGTGCTTTTATCGTTGCCAGAAGTCCCCGATCACCCCCCCCCCCCCACCTCCCTCCCTCCCCCATCTCCACTCCACAGCTCAGCTGGCTGATGCAAATGCAATTCTTCAATTCTTCCTCCATTGGTGCTTATTCTTATCGGTGCCAGAAGGCAAGGTAGAGACGCGAACACAATAGAATTCGGAGCGAAGAGAGAAATAGTGAAATAGCGAATAAAGACGAGAAGCATGCAACATCAGCACACTGGCTGACCGACCGCGCGGCAGCCAGCCTCCGCTGAGACTGCGGGCCGCGCCGGCCGATTCAAACTCCGCCGCGCGCCGCCCCGCGACCGCAGCGCGTGCGACGGCGCTCGGGAGAGCACGCCATACATCGAGCGCCGTCGCACGCGGCCGCCGCGAGCCCGCGCGCGACGTCTCCAGCCCACAATCCACGACCGACAATGAGGATTGCGGGCTTTTCACACAGAAACACAACAACGTACCGTCTGGTACTGCCTCGACTGCCTCCCTGCGTCCCTCCCGTCCTTCGGAGTCCGCCTACACCACTCCATTCACCTGAAAATACTTCTACACCTTTCAAAAACTACCACAACCCAACAAAAGTGCTCCTCTACAAAACCGAACCTTCGAAGAAAAGGCGGCCTTCGTCGCCTGAGCTCCTTACTGGCTCAAAGCACCACGCGTACGTGATGCTTTGAGCCAGTCGCCTTTGCGCCTGCAAAAAACCTTACATCTCCCGCTGCTAAACACAGCTGATCGCCTTCATTTACCAATGAAAAAGACACTTTTAAAAATAAACAGGCGACTTCGACGCCAACCAACACTTCGTCTCGAGACGAAAAAAAAATCATACAGCATTTATCCACTTTCACATCAAATATCAAATAACCATCTCCAAGACGACATGTCATCCGATGCCTCCGACCAGCATCCAAAGCCATCGTCCGACTCGCTCCATTCGCAGCCTCCTTCGGAATTCTTGTCGTCCTATAAGGAAAACCAGTCCAACTCAAAAACCGCTTCCTACGCATACCAAAATACCCCACTCCGGTACCCCGCAACGCACCTCTGAGTCGGACACATCCTCATCCTCCAGCGTAGTTGCCGCCTCAGCAGGGAAGACAGGAATCGCGCCCACATGCGTTAAGCGGGGACAGTAGTCCTTCAAACTTTTCATCCACCTAAATCTACAATTCACGTAGCCTTCAAACACCATTGCTAGTAAGCGAACCCCTTACCTCTCATCGTCTAGGTCAACGTCGACCCTGCAAAAACTCGTTGCACGATTTCCTTGCACGGGAACCGGATACACAATTCTGCAAGAACTACCTGCATCAAATGGTGCGTAAAAAATCCTCACACCAAGTTTGCTTCACGTCACTAACCTATTTCGCCTCAGATCCAAATGGATGACCGACGGGAACTTCTCCCTTATCGCCTCCCAGGGATTCCGTAGAGCGTTCCCTTGAAGGCACAAATACTTCACCGTCTTCGACGGCATCGGCATGCTGCGAATATCTTCATCCCTCAACTCACACTTGACCAACATCAATGACTGAAAATGAACATACATAGAAAAACTTCTAATCGAACCACATCTGGATACTGCTGAGTCTCACCTGCAGTTTGCCGAACATGTGGATGTTCTTCAGCACTTCCATCGACTCCTCTCTGCGATCGCACAGCTCGATATCCAATCGACTGCAGAATTCTTCTCCAACCACATCATCGGGGACGCGCCACATGTGCAACTATCTGAAAATCACGACTTCATGCAGAAAATACGCCGAAAAGACGAACTCGACCGGTTCCACTCTTTCCGCTGATTAGGTAGAAAGAGGAGACGGGCGCCACTCCAGAACTGTGGGGGCCGATGCACCAAACTGTGCTGCACCCTTCGTCCTTGCGTGTTGGCTGGTGGTTCAGAAGCAAACGTTTATGTCGCCTATGCAAATCAACACTCATAGGAAGAGTGAGGGTCGTGGTGGGTGGTCCTTAGCTGTAGGAGTGGCAAGCATCGCGTCGCCGCGCATCGCGCATCGGCAAGCATCGCGTCGCCGCGGATGCGACGACGCGACATTCGGTAAGAAGATCCCAATTACATTGGTAGACTGAGTAGCGGATTTAGGATTTCATTATGATAACAAACTTAACCTCTCGCATCACTATAAGACTATATTTGGAAAGGTACCACACATGACTTATCAAATGTTTAAAGGACTGTCCACCAAAGATAAAACAGTCCTGATTAAGCACACAGGACTTACGTCCGACCTTTACAAAGGAAGGGTCTGAAGCGTATGTCTGAACGAGTAGAGCGAATCACATAGGAAGAATCCCCTGAATTACTATAAAAATGTGTTTCTTTTTCGACATGTCGTTGAACGCAATGAGTAGGGGTCCTTAAAATTACAATGAAATCGGCTCCTCACAGTTCGCGGGTCTTGTACGCCCGCGACGCTTCCACCGCCAAGCTTCTCGCATCGCAGTGGATAGTGTCGTTGCTTCATGCGAGGGAGGTTGGGGGTTCGATTCTTCTGCGCTGCTGCACTTTTGCATTCCAACTATTTGGATTTGAAGGATTCTGATGCCTATAACACTTTCAGAGGCTTTTCGCCTTATTTTCTAGCTGCATGCTGCGGTATTCAACATGATGATGTATAAATGTTCAACACCAGTGACCAAGATCTGATGTCAGAGGCGGTCAAAATGTGAAACAAGGTCTGTGGACCCAGCAATTTTAACTAAACGGCCATCGATAATCTGTTTCCCTCATCTTTGTCTGTCACCTAGAAGTTTGGCCCGCCGCACCTTCAGACAAGGCCTTCGACGGAAGAAATGGAGCTGGCCGAATGGATGGCCAGCATGCTCAAGGATTTCGAAGCATGTCGACTTGAAGATGACGAAGGCAAACAGCTGGAATTGTTGGAAGAAAAAGAAGAAGAATGGGATCCGCAGAAACTGAAAGACGTCAAATAGCTGGCAAAATGTGGACATACATATGATCACGTTTTCGTGTGGAACTCTTGCTTCGGAGGGAGGGGTACATCTTCAATTGGATTTCGTCTATGGAGCCAATGTTATTGGTGTTACTGAATTGGTATTCTCACTGTCTTTCGGTTAAAAACCAGTCAGCAGTAAAAAAAGTCGCAAGAAATTTACTCTCTAGAGCAGGAAATGTCAGAAAATGGTATAGATGTCAGATTTCCTTAAATCTTAACCAGTCAGCTGAAATGCAAAGATGTACCAGCGCAGAAGAGTCGAACCACCCACCTCCATCGCATGAAGCAACGTCACTATCCACTTCGCTCCGAGCATCTTTCTGGCAGAGGCATCGCGGCGAACAAGACCTGCGACTCGTGAGGTGCGGATTGCACTGTGACTTCAAGGATCACCTACTCCTTGACCTTAACGACCTGTCAAAAAAGAAACAAATTTTTATACTAATTGAGGGATTCTTCCTATATGACTCACTCCCGCCGTTCAGACATACGCTTCAGACCCTTCTCTTGTTAGTGGAAAGTGGAGCAGCATTATCTTCGCTATACAAGAAAAGAGGCATTCTCCTGATAGAAAAGGTTTAAAATGTCTACACAATGAGGCTCCTTGTAAGGCATATTAGGTTTTTTACTCGAGAATTTCAAAAGCAGCAATTCGGAACAAATTTTTTTGGAGTCTATTAGGGGGGGGGGCAAAAGTAGTGAGACAAATTGAAAAAATCTTTATCTCTTTATAACTCATTTACAACTCAACGATGCTGTGGAATGTATTTGCCATTAAGGGCAATGACCTTGCTGCCATCGCTCAGCCAACTTCCTGATCCCATCCTTCCAGAACTGCTTGGGCTTGATGTTGATAAACTGCTCGATATGGTTGTCAAGCACTGCTTGGGTTCTTGTGTCTCTTCCGACCAGGAAGTCCTGTAGGCTCAAGAAGTAGTGGTAGTCGCATATAGAGATGTCCTGCGAATACGGTGGATGAGGCATGTGAACGTAGCCCAGCTGGCCAAGCTTATCCGTGGTTACTTGTTCCCGATGGGGTGCGGCGGTGTCGAAGAGGAGAACCTTCTTGAAGTGCTGCGAATGAATAAGAGCGAGTCGCCGGCCCATCTCTTCTATTTCGTTCACCATGGCCTTGGAGTTTATCGTAGTGCTCTTGGAAAACAGCTTCCGATAAACCGATCCATGGGCGCAGATCCAAGAGCTCCAAATGTGCTTTTAGCCGTGAACATCTCGCCGAACGAAGGTCGGTAACAGGTCACCAGGCCTCACCCAGATTCGCTGCTTGGCAGGGTTAAGGCAGAAGACCTACTTCTCATATTTATTTATTTATTTATTTATTTATTTATTTATTTACTACACAAAATGTGTGCCATAAATAATAAACAAAACAAATACTGTCGATTACATCAGATCACATACATGACATATGTTCAGTTTGAGTGTTTTTCAATCCATTGGTGAATGTGGGAACTCCAGTTTGAAATTGAATAAATTGAGATCGTTGTGAGTTCATTGCCTGGTTCATTGTTAATGGAAAAAGAGGTTTGTCGAAGAGTAGTCCGCATTGTTTCCTACAATGGAAGAAAAAAATAACCTGCAAAGGCTGTTGAAAACAATAAAAAGAACATGAAGCGTAGATGAAATTCTTTTCGCGAGGACGTCTTGCATGCGATTTATGAGATGCACAAAGTCTACGACCTTCTACGTACACGACCCCAAGGCGGGCCCTGTATCTCAAAGGCCTCTTTAAACTGGTACGCACCTCAGGCGGTAGCATAGAAGGGAGTTGCGCATATTCAAACGCACGAACGAAAGACGTCGGTACGGAGAACAAGATTCGTTTAAGTTGAACAAAAGCAAGAAAAAGAAAATGTATAAAGAATATTAAATGCAACCCGGGACTACTCTTGCTGACGCCGCCTTTACATAGATACATACATGTAGATCATCCATAAGACAATGAACTCGCCTACGATCTGAGAATTATTATGTTGGTTAGAAAAACACTCATTGTAATTAACAATCATGATTGAGAACTGTATTCTTAAAAATCTACTGCTTCATTGGACTGCTGGTATCTTCCTGAAGACTGGACTGCAAGATGAAGAGCGGGGCCGGCAGATTGTCTTTGACAAACCATGGCAAGGATAAAAGTGAAAGTTGGCTGCAGTCAAAGACATCATCGTTAGACATTATTATTTCCTAGAATTTGCAAAAGATCGAGCTTTTCCAACCTTGCTTTGAAGATGTAGCTGTTTTCGGAACAAAAAATTTCTGCTGGAATGCGCTGGAACCATCTGGCAACTCGACAAAATAGTGAGTTAAAGATTTTTCCACGACATTTAGTTGTTGGATGTTTACAGTGAATGGTGAAACTACCAATTCTCTCGCTACATGGTCTGTAAACCCAGTACTTATTGGGGTTAAGACGAGTCTCTCTGCGAAGTACTCGAAAACAAAAAACGAGATCAGCAATTGCCCTTCTGCATTGTAAATTTTGCAGGTTTAGTATTCTTAGTCGGTCAGAATAACATGGTATGTTAACATGTCGAGAGTAATTATTAATTCTGCGGAAAACTATTTTTGTAAATGTTTTCTGGACATTTTCAAGTTGGAGAATGTATTTTTTTGCGCAGGTATTCCATACTGGAGAGTTGTAATCAAGATGTGGCAAAACGTAGGTTTTGAACAGACGAACGAGTAGTGTTGGATCTTTAACATGAACATTACGAAGAAGAGAAAAAAGCGCTGCATAAGCTTTTTTTACAGTGTAGTTGATATGCTCTGAAAACCTTAGATTTGTATCCATCAAAACACCCAGGTCTTTGGCGATTTCAGATTTCGTAAGTATGACTCCGTTTATACAGTATTCATTACAAGACACTTTTCCTATGTGAAATACAGAGCATTTGTTCAGATTTACTGTGAGGTTCCATTGTACTGAATATTCGTTTAGAAGTTGCATACATTTTTTTAGAGATTGCGTGCATATTGAGCCCAGGCTGCTCGGGGTTGGAAATTGGGCGAGATTTGTGCGACACAGGTCGACTCGTCAGACCGGGGTTTCGGCGTGAGACAGTCTGGGGTTTTGGCATGCTTCTGGAAAGGGCGGAAGGGAATCTCAGGTGGCCTTCAGTAAGTAGCATACAAACATATAAATACGATAAGCACGAAACAAGACTCCAGCCATGAGATATATGGACACGGCATGGGGTGTTTCATTACTTTTGCCCACCCCCCCCCTAATACTCACTGTCTTCCCGAAGGAAATTGATTGATGCTTGCTCTGTTTTTGGAACACTCTCTTGACAATTCATTATAAACTCATTCGTATTTTGATTCCCTCAAAGGCTAGAGAAACGCCCTGTACTGCATCCAAGACCAAGACCTGAGCCGAGGAAGCATGGCTTTGCAGTAATGGCCCGATCAATGCACCTAGCACTGAAGACCAATATCAGCCCTACTCTTGAGTGTTTTGAAACTTTCAAAGGAGCTGAAAAACATTCTCTCGTAAAGGACTAGCGAGATTGTTGTTTTAAGGTTTTGAGTCACAATTAAATGTCTTATCTTTTTTCGTTATGTTGCAAAAAGATGTTTAAGTTTCGGTAACGCCAAGTTGCTCGTAACAAATTGAATTGAATTAAATTGAGTTGAAACCATTAATAAAAAACATTTTTGCCCTTCTCTTTTTTCATCATCTTATCACAATACATATAGTGGGTTTTTTCAGTTAATATCCCGTTGGTGAATCAAAGAATTTTACCTCAGCCAAATTTCTATAAAGCTGACCAGTTCGGTCTAAAGGTCTATTCCAATTCTATAGATTGGTGGGCAGTTTTCCCATCTCGCCAAACGATTACTGACGATTTATATAGACGATTCTGCCATGTCGTTTATTCTAGTTTATCTAGATTGTGCCATATTAAAAAATTCCTCTAAGGCGCTATCTGAAACAAAATTCCAATCTTATGGCACAAAATTACGTCTGTTTAGCTCTTTAGAAAATCCTTCTCTACACCCACAATACAAGAAGTTATATAAAGAATTAGATCATCATTTGAAGACGTTACAGACAGCCTACAAAGAAAAGCAGAACAGAACATACAATAGAAACGTAATGTTCTCTCTTGTTCGGTGTAAGCTGAAGGCACAGGCGGGTCTATCCATTCTTAAACAGTGGGGTCCTTTATATTCGCAGCTGATGTTCGAAAGACTGAAGCATTTGCAAACTATTTTGCTTTAGTTTTTACTTTAGCTTTGGAAGAAGAACCAAATTCTACTAGTTTGATGGAGCAACCAGACACGGCTGCTCAGACAATCCATCGGGTGAACCGCAGACCAAACCGCACTTAATCAATCTGACCGTGCAAACGGCGGACGTCCGGCGAGGGCGTGGCATAGGCATAGGACCCTCCGTTTGCCACAAAGCAAGCACTGAGTGTCTGCCATTTGCACGGCCAGATTGATTAGGGGCGGTTTGGTCTTCGGTTCACAAGCCAGCTTTAGGTGAGTTCATTACCAGCGATGTAACGACGGTGATGGCACGTAGGTCCACAACTGCACATTCGTTTTCTCTTTTTCAATCAATAATTTTTGGTGTTAAGTCACTCCGGAAGAGCGAGTCAACACGTAAGTCATCCGAATACGGCATGTTGTGCTGCACGGAGAGGCCCGTTCTACCCTTGCGCTGCACTGATGGTAAGTAGAACCACCACTTATGAAAATGAAAAATTTCCTTCTTACGAAAGAGTATGATCACTTAGTGGTCCACTCCTAATAGCTGGTGGACGCTCTTAAACAATCGCATAAGAACTGAATGCGTTCTGTACTCGAATATGTTGAACTCACTCCTTCCGTAGAAAACAACTGCACTTAAGAAGGCAAAATAAATAACATAAAAATGTGAGAATATATAACATTTAAGAGCTAGGTCGGGACGTTTTCAAATGATTAATCCTACTAGGATGTAAAGTAGATTCGCTGTGCCTAAAAGGTTGCCTGAACGTCTTAGCAATTTTTTATTTCACTGAGATTATAAGTTTTATCTGCTGAAGGATGATCCGTTCATGATGCAGATGTAGTAAGGGAGTCCGCTCTTACAAAATTCGCACCGGAAACGGTTTTTTAGGTTTTCCTTCCCGACTAGGAACTTTTAAACAGGGTCTATCTTACAACCAGGATTATGCAATTTGCTGTTTTCTATATGTTGCAGTTGATATAATGTAGGGAAACCGTTTAAGAGCGGCCACTACCAACTAAGATTCCACCCACTATAAGAAGTGAACCACTTGAAGCCCATTATCGTGTATTTTTCATGTATTTATAAGGAATTCTGCTTTAAAAAAATAAAAACGAAGTCGCATTCGCCAGTCCGTAGCTCTCGACACATTATGTCAGTCACGCAAGTGTAAACAATCATAACCTGTCCGCTGTACTCGTGCACACTCGGGGCGGATGGGATCCACGTTGGCGTCGAACTGTTGTCAAACCCAAACTACTATCCATTCGCTCATTCCCATTCCTTTAGGTCCTGCGGCAGTGTTGCGGGGTTTCCAGGATTCTCGCCCACATGAACGCAAGTTTGAGGTTTCACCCAACGTCTGACCTCTATCGCTGCAAATCGAAGCCGCAGCGTCCATATCGTCCTGCTTTTTTGGTGGCGATGTCTTCATTCTTCAATGGAGCAATGGAGCACGTTTTCTACATCCCAGAGTACACCGTACCGCTTACTGGTGCTAAATCAGCCTTGGAGTCGATCAATTAACACCACTACTGCGCGTGCTACTTCGATGGCTATGAAATCTCCACACCCTACACCTTCATCACTGTTCGTTTTGACTACGAGTATTCGATCGTAATTTTCGTGAACGGTATTTTATTGTAACAGGTTTACCTACTTTATCGCAGAATATTTTGCTGGAAATGAGCGTCGACCAAACAGCCCTGAAAAGAAAAAGAAGTACCAGGGAAATCAACGGTGGGTTTTGCGGACTTGTGGAGTTTTATACGTAGTCCTGCTGACGATCAACCGCGATTCTCACGAGATTGTCGACATCTCCTCTGCCTTACTGCTTAGCAAGGCTTATCCCTCTTAGCTCTCTTGCGCTGCTGTACTGTGCCACATCAATAAGATAACATTCCATACCGAGCATTCCTCCATGCCTATCGCTTCACATTTCTATCGAGGACAACCTCAGGTTTCAGTCATCAGAGTGTTCACCATCAGCTTGAAGCCTTTGCTTATTAATTATTTCGCTGCAGGGGTTGTAGGTCTCGCTTTGGTGCAAGTCTGATTGAGAAGGGGAGGGGTGCACTTGGTATTCTTATTTAAATTATGGTAGGAACGAAAAACATACAATATATGGAGCACTCATGTTTTCCTGTCCTCTAATACAAACAGTCGGTCGAATGGACGCTTGATCCCCTCGATAGATAGCTTTCGGGCTCTCTTGCTAAGAGGGATCTAGGCCGCTTGTCGCAGGGCCACGTGGCGCGTCCCCGGGTGGTGGATAGGGGAATTAAACGCGAACCAAATGCGACCGTGTACTGCCCAGAGACGCAGGTGGGATGCAGGGGATGGACTCCTTGCTCCTGCTGTGTCGGGTCGACGCGTTCCTTGTGCGTGGGAGCGGCATGTTCGTGCACAGTGTGCGCGGATGTGTCCGTGACTGTGCGGATTGTAACTGTGTCGGCTCGGCCAAAAGCTTGCACTCGGTAGACTGGGAGTACATCGTAAGGCGATTCGAGGCCGTTTCAAAAGTCTCGCCCCGTCCCTTCGGGCAGTCTGGCTGGCTGCCCGGAGTTCTTCGCCCGCACGACAGAGCCCGACTAGCTACCCGTGTGTACTCAAGTCAAAAACAGCAGCACTAAAGGGCCTCATTCCCCTGACCCCGAAAGAGCCCCCATTTCTGCAGCGATGGGAAGGACGAGTACGGAGAGGCTGCTAAAATCTCAGGACCTAACCAGGCTGCGCAAATTGAGAAGGACTAGGATGACGATCTGTACTTACAACGCCCGCACGCTTGCATCGGAAGCATCCGTCAAGGACCTGATGATGCAAGCCAGGAAGATCAAGTACGACGTCATCGGACTGACCGAGACGAGAAGACACCACCCCCTGCACGCCGCCTACGACTCCGGAGAAGAACTGTTCCTCGGAACATGCGACAGCAGAGGAGTAGGCGGCGTTGGTGTCCTCGTCAACACGCACTTGGCCATGAACATCGATTCATACGAGTCTCTGACAAGCCGAATCGGACGTCTGCGACTGAAGCGATGTGGTTCCGTGCCAGCTTTGACTGTATTCGTCGCGTATGCCCCAACATCCGACTACGACGACGAAGAGGTCGAAGCCTTCTACGTGGAGCTGGAGAAGTTCTATAAGGAAGATCACACCTTCTACAAGGTGATCGTCGGCGACTTCAACGCCAAGATCGGACCGCGAAGGTCGCCGGAAGAACTTCACATCGGAACCCACGGTTTGGAGTGGAACGAGCAAGGTGAAAGGCTGTCTGAGTTTATCATGTCGACCAAGACCATCCATGGAAACTCGCAGTTCCAGAAGCCCCCCCCCCCTACGATGGACCTGGGAATCTCCCGGTGGCCAGTTCCACAACGAAATCGACCACATCATCTTCAACCGCAAGCAATGCCTGACCGACGTCTCCGTTGTCCCCAAGTTCTACACGGGATCGGACCACCGCCTCCTTCGCACAAGGTTCCGCTTTTCGCGTCAAGGAGAGAAGGCCGCGAAGTTCAAGAAGAGGAGTTCCAGAACGACCATCAAGTGGGACCTCTGCACCTCTCTTGTCGGCCTTTGGGAAGATGCCGTCATGGACAACGTCGATGAGGAATACGACCGCTTCGTGCACCATCTCCGCGATAGTGCTTAGGGAGCCGAGAGCTTGAAGACCACCAAGGGACGCCTGTCTTCGGAAACTCGAGCTGATACCCCAGCGTGGAGCAGCACGAGCGTCAGGCAACTACCAACTGACGTCCGAGCTTGCGAAGCTATGCAGAGAGGCGATAAAGGAGGATCTTGAGGAGAGAAGGTCGGAAGTGTTGGCTGAAGCTGCAGAGGCAGGGTTGAGCATACGCAATGCACGCCGAGACTTCGCTAACTTCAAGACCAAGATGACCGCTCCCCGACGTCCTGACGGAACCGTCACCTCTTCCAGAAAGACCATGGAGAAGGTCATCCACGACTTTTACTCCGATCTCTTCGATAGCCACGTCCACCTGCCCAAATGCCATCTTCAGCAGGATGGATACGTCGTCCCCTCTGTTCTCCCTTCCGAGATCCGACACGCCACCTCGTCGGTGAAGAAACGTACAGCACCCGGTCCCGACAGGATCAGACCCGAACACCTGAAGAACCTTCCGCCGGCGCTCATCAACACCTGGCGCGGCTCTTCACACGTTACCTGTCGGAGTGCAAGGTTCCATCTCAGTGGAAGACCAGCAGGACCGCCTTGCTGTACAAGAAGGGAGACGTGCACGACATTGGCAACTATCGCCCGATCTGCCTGCTGTCCTTAGTCTGCAAGCTGTTCACTCGAGTTATCCTGAATAGGATCGGCCAAACGCTGGACGAAGGACAGCCATGCGAACAAGCAGGATTTCGGAGAGGATTCAGCACGATCGACCACATACACGCTATTACGAAGCTCATCGAAGTGTCGCGAGAGTACAAGCTGCCGCTTTGCCTTACGTTCATCGACCTGAAGATGGCATTCGACTCCGTCGAGACCGAAGCGGTCCTCAAAGCCCTGCTCACTCAGGGCGTTCCTACTCAAGATCAGTACATCAGAGTCCTTCGAGAGCTGTACAGCGGATTCACGACCATGATCTCACCATTCTACAACGACGTCGTCGTCGACGTGAAGAGAAAGGTTCGGCAAGGGATACCATATCCCCGAAGCTCTTCAGCGCCACCCTCGAAAAGGTCATGCGCGAACTAGAATGGGAAGACATGGGAGTGAAGGTCGACGGCCGGCAACTACATCATCTTCGCTTCGCTGACGACATCGTGCTCATAACACCGAGCATCAGCCAGGCGGAGCGAATGCTGGCCGACTTCGATAGTGTATGTGGGGAAGTTGGACTGCAGCTGAATCTTACGAAGACAATGTTCATGAGGAACGGATGGGTTTCTGATGCCCCATTCTCGCTCAACGGCACGAACATCTCCGAATGCTCCAGCTATGTGTATCTGGGTCGCGAAGTCAACGTGGCCAACGACTTAGCACCAGAGCTGAGCAGGAGGAAAAGAGCGGCTTGGGGAGCTTTCAAGAGCGTCGAAGAAGTCGCGAAGAAGACGAAGAACGTCCGACTCCATGCCCACCTATTCGACTCCACTGTTCTTCCTGCCCTAACATACGCCTCAGAGACCTGGGCTATACGAAAGCAGGATGAACACGCGATCAGCGTCGCGCAGCGTGGAATCGAGAGGACGATGCTCGGAGTGACACGACTCAGGCAAGTGAGAGAAGGCCTCCGGAGTCCCGAGTTTCGCCGACGTTCGAAGATCAGAGACGCTATCGCGTGGGCCAAGTTGTCGAAAATTAAATGGGCCGGCCACGTAATGCGCTTCGCAAGCACCCGC
Source organism: Heligmosomoides polygyrus polygyrus (assembly GCA_947396885.1). NCBI lineage: Eukaryota > Metazoa > Nematoda > Chromadorea > Rhabditida > Heligmosomidae > Heligmosomoides > Heligmosomoides polygyrus. The sequence goes on along the minus strand of OX377205.1, from coordinate 70,151,994 downwards.
TGGACGAGAGCCATCACCGACTGGATTCGGGATGTCAAAAGAACACCAGGACGCCCACCAACGCGTTGGTCGGACTTCTTCGTTAAAGCCCTGAACGACCGGTATGACGCTCTTCGTGTCCCTCGAGCGACTCCATTGGAGCACTCTGGCACGCGACAGGGACGAATGGAGACGCTGCTGGCACCCGCTCGAGCAATTCGATGATCAACGGGACGACAGGTGATACAGGTGAATACTAACAGTCGGTCGAATGGACGCTTAAAACAGCATTCCTAGTTGTAGTTGAGGGTGAAAGATGAAAAGCACGTTTAAAATGAATGAAACGAAACCTGAACCTGACTCGAAGAACTGTGCCTATCATCGTAGTCAAGCGCTTGACGCGCACTCGCTTGAATAAAGCTATGCATAGGAACATAACGTAACAGTTGACGGTGTAAACACATGAAGCCGCCAGAGGATTTATGGATCTAAATGGGTGTATCAGATGGACGCCGACTAGACTTGCTAGGATGAGGGCCATCCTTTGTTTTCGATGTCTAAGGCTGTCCACTTCCATATGAGACAGCTATGGACTCCAGAAATCCGCAATGTCCAGACTCATTTCTCTCTACCCTACCAGCTGAAGGAAGCTTTCAGGGCAGCACCACAAAACGACGCTGCTCCCATATCGATTATTCGTGATGCCCGATCGATATATGTGTAATGTACGTAATCCGGCGATCTTCCATTCCTACGAACCATAAACGTACTATTTCGTTCAACATCGTTCACCTTTCGCTCAATTCCATCCTGCAAAGATAGAAACCAAAAGTTTATCCTTTACACTGACAAAGGGAGAAAAGTATAATACGTTTCCGCAATCGTCAAGGTTTTCTGACACATCGCCATTTAGTTTTCATCTCTTGCCAACTGTTTGAGTAGTGGACCATTATGTATTGCCTGTGCATCTCGTTTCTTATAATGCAAGTGCTCCGACACGCATAACGCCGTGTCTCGCACTTGGGCGCTCCGCGCTACTTTCCAGCATCACTGACCTACGGAAAGTATAGTTCTTGTTAAACTTGAAATTCACTGAGGTCTAGGACCAGCTGCGTACTTTGTCGCCATCAAGCCGTTCACCACTTCCGTGCATTCAACATAGACATTCTCTCCGGACCGTCCACTGTTTTGTGCTGCGCAGTACTTCTGCCCTCAGGTGTCTCCTTCGCAACCGTTCTCATGCTGATCAGCTAGCGTTTCTAGATGTCATTGACATGTTTTCCAAATCCAATCGCCAGGTTCCTCGTCTCTCGTTTTTTTCCTATTGGGTCTAATTGTTGGCCCGCTTTTACTGGTCTTCCCCCACCTTCCTGGACCACTTCTTTGTTTTCACTGCATATTGACCCTCTACTGGTCTGTTCTTGCAGGTCTTCCGTCCTGGTTCCTCCTCCAGGTTGTTGCTTTCCTTCCTTGCCGCTCTCTTGGCCCATCCTGAAGGTCTCCCTTACTGCCCTTCTCTACCATCCCCTTAGCGGTCTTCCCATGCTCACGGCAGACGGGGAGACGTCGGTGACACATAATCAGGACGCCTGCTGCATGACCTAGGGAACCCGTATTCTGGATCCTGACGCTCTTAAACTCGCGCAGTTGCCGCTGTGTCAAGCAGGAGGAGGCTTCCTCTGATGGTCACTACACGCCCGGCGCCGTAGATGGTGAGGCGTATCTCACGTAGATTAGACCACTCACTCGTCATCGACCGCTAACTCAATTACATAGTGTTGTATGGGCGGTAATATTCACATATCATACTTCCTATCATGTGAACTTTAATTATCATATGGCGATTTCATTCATCAACGATACCACAGTAACATTCCACAGCGGATACACAATACAATAATCTAACAGAGAAACTACCGCAAATGGTTCAATCTCAATCGGGGGGGGGGGCAGTCCACAATGACTTGTAAAATCCTAGTTACGCAAGAATACATGCAACATACAATATGACACATAATCGACCTTACCTTACCTTCCTTTCGATCCTAACGATCCTGACTTTAAAATATCTTTTAAAAATTTCGTTATAAAACTGTTAAGAGGCGGCGGCGGCGCAGCTCGTAATAGCCGCTTGAGTTCCCGTGGTATGCGTGAATGCGTGCGCGTCGACTCATTCACCGGGATACGTACAGGGACGCCTGCGGGCTCTACGCATCGCCCCACGGCTTCTATTGAATGGAGCTACAAGTATTGTGGACCGCCTCCCACCCCCCCCCCCCCCGATTGGGATTGAACTCCGAAAATTTTGACTCATCAAAAAAAACGCGGTGGAAGTAACGTTGTCTAGAATTCGACGACAAGAGCGCAATGTCCGTGACCGCGCCATCAAACAAAACGCCCGTCGTACGCTTATCGCATAAGCGCCACATCAGCGGCCCCAGAGCGCCCGGCTCCACTCCTTCCCAGTGCATAGCACATTGCCCGCCTTTCCGAGTCCCTTCGCACGCATATATTCTAACTCTTATTGCTCTGGAGAATTTATGGTAACTGCCGTTTTTTCAGGAAGGACACCACCAATTGTCGACCATCACCAAACAGAGATTGCGCACAGTTGTTCGAAGGAATACAACCGCACTACATGGTGACTCCCCTCCCCCACCCTATTTGGGCGGAAATTGGATATTTGATTTGAGTTGGAAGAGCATTGAAGTTCTATCGGAACACTTACATTTATTATTTTCATTTTCGTTCCGTTCATTCGCCTATTCTCTAATGTTCTCCTTTTCCTTTGTTGTCACGTCTGGCGATGTTGTATTTCATTTCATTTTAAGTGTCACCTGTCGTTTATATGAGGCTCTGCGGTTTCCACAGGAGGCTTCGTCAAGTAACGAATAAAAATGGGTTCCTATTCCAAAGGGTTTACTCAGGTGAAGATAACCAAATTAGGACAGGAAAAATTTTCGCTGCGCGTACTGTTTCTCGGACTCTTCTTTCTGTCAAAAGTAGAAAAATCGGTAAAACCTCACTTATCAGTGTAGCTCCCCTAAAAAAAAACTTTAAGCAACATCATGTAAAAAAGTAAAAAATTTAAAAAACAAATGTAAGTGAAATCGATTTCTGTTTCTTCTAAGTAGTGTGCTGCTGATATGTGTATTGCCGTGAGAATTAAGTCTAAGCGTTTTGCACTTCCCAAACAAGCCTGGTACGAATTCATCGAATTCGGTGCGGTAAAAAGCATAACGCGACCCCAAATATCAACCTTAAATCACGGTTGGCACGCCAAGCCACATCCTCTTGGACGAAGCTAGTACGAGCCCAACTTTCAAAGAACTTGTTATGATGAACATTTATTTCTAGGTATCACATTGAATGATAACGCATGTAGGTTCTTTCTGGGATATCCTCTTCTTTCTTTTTCTTTACGCTTTGTGCAACGGACAGATTGAAGTTCCTCCATCCCTTATTGGGATAGATCCAATGGGCCTGTTCACACTTGCCGGTGCAAAGCGTACGTATCGACTAAAATCAAGCGCGCGCCGCCGGAAAGTACTCATACTCGAGCGCCGGTGCTGTCGTTCCAGTCGCTCTTGTCGCTCTTTCGCCTATTCATACTACCCGGGTGGTGCGCGGGCAGCGCTCTCGTTGTTCTCTTCGCCCATGCAAAGCATGCAAATCGATTAAAGCCGAGCGAGTGCTGCCGAAATCTGTTCGTACTCGAGCGGTGTCACTGTCGCTCTTGTCGCCTGTTCATACTTACGCACACAGCGCGCGTCGCTCTTGTCGCTCTTGTCGCTGCTGTTGCGAAGTATGATCAGGTCCAATGGTGGCTGCTATTATACTTCACAAAAATGTCACATTTTAATCCACTGCTTTTGAATTGCGAAGTATATTCTTTTAGTGGCCCTTCCATCGTGTTCAGAAAGTTAGAAAACATAAACGAGCACCAGCTCAAGTCAGATTTTGCAGCCCACACCATCCGTTAATAAATAGAGTCTTCACACATCTCATCATTTCACGGCGAGGTGCTCGCCAGGAATTAATTGTACGAGTGTGCATATAGAGCGCTCAGATGATCGTTGCAGGACCACGCGACAACCCAACTCATAGAAATCACTACCCAAAGCAGTTAAATAAGGTATAGTGCGTATTCCTAGATGTAAGCTATAGTCGAAGTGCGTATGCGAACACGTAGTATTCAAAGAAACAGTTTCGATTAGTCCTGCATGATGCAGGAAATACAGTGCAGTCATATTTAACTCATTTTGTATTGAACAAATTACAATTTAGACTGCTCACCATTTAATCCATGACTATTGTAAAGAGCATCAACCTTTAAATGTCTCGCAATAAAGGCAACTTAGTTTTGAGCATCCACAACTTACTTCATAGCAGTAGAGTAATTGGAGATACAGATACTTCAGTGATCGGAATAGAACACGATGCAATGTTATCAATGGCGAGAGAATTCTCACAGTTTTCGCTCGATACGATGAAATCACTATCTGCTAAAGACATTCTTTTCGTGGTACTTCATTAGGTGGTCAAAGAGCTGAGAACTAAATGATCACCAATCCGGTCTGATTTCTACTTGAAAATTTACCACTTGTCCTCTACAACCAGGCTGCCCACACTTTGGTGAAGTGCTGCTTACACTGTCCAGAGTACTAAACGTCCGAAGTGGTCTGTGCTTTCTATTGATATAACCTAAATCAGTTCTCAATGATGGAAAACTAGGTTACTGAAATTCATCAGATAAAGGAGGGCAAACACTTGCACAACTAAACTTGTCGGCAGCGTTAATAAAGTGTCTACACAATCACCACTAACAATTTGCTGCTAGATTTAACCTCATTATAACTGTGGTAGCTCATCCTCCTGCTATTAGTAGTAATTAGTCAGTTAATTAGTTATTAGTACTATTAGTAATTAGTCCTGCACATCTCTTCTAACTGTTATCTTTGTCAATAGGCAATTATTATTATAACATTATCATGTAAATTGTCAACGAGTCTATCTTTCCTACACATTTTGTCGATAGAGCGTAAAAACCCTCAGCATTGTACATGTGAACCTGGAGGAATTCAAAATTGGTGACCCTTCCAAAACAGCCAGGTTTTACAACCTTTTGTCGTCGATTGTTTTGTCTCGGAAAAGCAGTACCAATACTTTTATGCGGAATAGGGTTGGCAGAGGGTGTAATGCCTAGAAGGTTTTCGATATGCAGTCTGCGGTATGATAGAATATGTTACTTTCCTAGCAGCGGCCCGTCCTTATATTAGGATTCTGCTGGAATAGTAAACTCTAGTATGCAAAAATAGCAGGTAGAATTCATCGCTAAAAGTCCACATACTGCCAACCCGTATTGCTCCTTTTTCCTCTGTGCTCCACTGTGGACAGGGAAAATGCAGAGGCTGCGCCAGAACCGCTCTTCTCGCTCAGCTGAAAGTGCGCAGCTGGATTCTGCCCTCCTCAAGCGCAGAACCATTTAGGGGAGGGAGATTCCGGTGTTGCGGTTCATTCAAGGTTCTAGCGGCGGTGGAAGAGCCGCCACTGTCAGTCGACATCGAGGATCGTCGACTGACAGTGGTATCGTCGTTTCGAAGATTGCCACGTGAACGCAACGCAGATCGCTCGCGGCGTAGCGGCGGAGGAAAAATGGCGACCCGTTTACACTACGAATACAGTACTAGCAATATTCTTATGGCTTCTGTGTCTCACCAGCTGAGGCTGATGAGACAGAAAAGAAGAGCTCATGCGGTCCCACAACGACAGGCGGAGTACAGTGGGACTATTTAGACGCGAGTCCTTCAAGTTAGGAGACGCAATTTCCATCCAGAGCCCAATGTTCTAGTAGTGCAGTGAGAACTAGGTTCCTAGGATAGTATGAGCCCACAATTACGGAACTTCCTACCCATTCCCCTGCGGGCATCGGAGCGAGGTATGTATATAGAGCCCTACCGATCACATAGCTTTTCTCGCTCCTGTCGCTAATGTTGCTCGTGCCGCCTGTTCATAATTTGCCGGTGCTGTCTTCGATAGCATCGCTAAGCGCGCGTCGCTCTCCTCGCTCTTGTCGTTGTTGAATACAATTACAAAAAACACTGGCATCATAAATGTCCATCAAAATCTATTCTATGAAATCCTAGCAGTGATGGAATCTCTTGTTTGTTCGATATATTCCATTTCCAGGCATTTTCTTCTGCAATCGATATCCAGAAGTGCATCATCTGAGTATATGTAATACAGCGTCACGCCCAACTCCGAGGGTGGCATTTACGTTGGCACACGAAAATGCTGAATGTCAGTCAAGTTTTACACTGTTAACTCCCATTTTGTGAAGTAGAATTGAATTTTCAAAGCTAAGAGACACTCGTTTGGCAGATGTAGATTTTATAGATGCAGCGGAAAAAGGTCGTTCAATTTCAACCGAGGGAAATCGAAATGCTCGTGAAACTTTATGTGGAAAACTATGAAAAATACCATGTAAACTTCACATGCGGTCAGTTACTTGCGAATGGTTCTATGATCACGATACAATAAAATCTATGCGTTACATTCTAAGGTGGCCGAATAGGAAAAAGAGTACGCGATGAGCTACAAGAACAATGGGCAGAATCAATCAGCAGAATAGGTATCGCAACGAGAACAAGATTCCAAGTCGAGGAAAAAATAAGGAACGAAAAAAGGAAAGTGCAGAGGTTTATAATGCTGCAGGTATGAGTATTGCATTATAAATAATCTGTGCAGCGTAATGAATCGTTAAACGAACAATATATCAGAAACCCAAAATTAATGGAACCGGAGGAGATCGCCCCTGTGTTCCTCCATTACCTGATTACCTCCATCCACTCCTCCACCTCATGACGGATAAACATGATGATGGAATCTCAGAAATCGGTATGTCATACAAGGATATAAGTTCGGATATAGATAAATAAATCGATTCAGTAGAAGAAGTAATAGTCAGCGGTGACGAGAACTTGCAGGAACCTCAGGATAAGCTGGTGTTCGATATCGAAAGGTAAAATATAGTATATGCCATCATAAAGATATAAAACATGTAGTAGACATATAATCTAGATATAAATTCAGGAAACCCATTTTCCGGCCGACCATAAAGATACATCAACCGGATGAGGCTACCGAACAGCACACCGAATCAGCAACGAGGGAAACAAACGACGTAACATGCGCTAAGCAAGTTAATTATCTGAAGTTCAAGAATCATAACAAAGTAAGAAATGACGTATTAAAACCTTACAGCACGATCATTCAAATTGCCGACAATGACAGGACCGCGAAGCAGCGAAGTATTCCGGAACTGAACGAAATTAAGAGATCGAACGCAGAGTGAGTTTCTTACAAGTTCTCCAGAATCTCCAAAAACCCAGGTAAATCAAATCCGTGAAAAGGGGTTAGATCACGAAACAAGTGATAAGGCTAGAAAAGTATCGGACATTGCTGGAAGGTTCGTAACTTAGGTATAAGGAGTGGACAAGAAAGAGAGAAAGTGACCCCTCCAATTGGTAGAGTGATACCATGTTGGGCGAATATACTGGATAGACGAGTCCCAGAAATTTTGAGCACAGGATTGATGTTTAGTGTTGTGCCTGTGAGTTAAGCAGCGGTGACTCAAAAATCAGGTTTTGAGGTGATAAGTTGGAGATGATGGCAAAGGAGTTGACGATGCACGTGTACGATGCATCAAACAATCAGATAATTCTTTTAGGCGCTGTTAAAATGGAGGAGAGTTAGGAGGTAAGCGGGTGGAAGTACTGTTTCACATTTCTGATGAGAAAGTTGAAGAAACTCTGATAGGAACGAATGCGCTGGAAAAGCTAGGTTTCCAAGTAAAGGTAGCATCGTGCGAGCATCTCAAGCGGATGAGAATGGTAAAGTGTTTGTAGCTAAGCGGATATGCATTCCTCTACATGGCAAAGTTTTGATTACGGTGCAACGCCAAGGTAGCAGTGAGAAAGAGGACGGTGTGTTGTGGCCAAGTAAGAAAGGAGTATTCAAAGCAAGGAATAAGAGAACGGAAGCCCCAGTAATGAATGACGCTGAAGAACCGATGATATTGAACTTAAGGAGAAAAAGTTGGCAAGTGGGGAACGGAAAAGTGGAGACAATGATAGGGTGATCTGAATTCGTTGATGACGGATAACACATCACTATAAATGATGCTAGACGAAAGAAGAAAATTGCTGTATGGGCATTTGACAGAGAGTGCTAATGTGGAAGCGTTGAGCGAAGAAGCAGTGTTTTGGATGAACTTCCCAATGCGTTTTCGCTGTGTGATAGGAGCGTTGGAAAAGGTCAAAAAATTATCTCTTCTTCTCCTGTGACACAACCCAATATATTAGCCTGGCCGAAGGGTCTTGAAACAAAATTTTTAAAACTACAGAATTTTCTGGAAAAGTTTCAAAAATCCTGGGTCTGTGAGAATCGTCTAAAAAATTCCACAAGCGTTCGCTGCGAGTATAAGTATATAAGGGCCCGCGCGTCATTTTGATGACATTTGGAACTTAATTAGCCAACAACAGCTTCGAGTGGTCGGTCTTCCACGAATTGTGCATCCAGGATCTAACGCAAGCACAAAGGTCTCTAATATGTATCACCGATGCATTTGTAGAAGGAACCATGAGCCTCACCATAGTGCACCGTTGGTTCACTCGCTTTGATTCAGGAGATATGAGCCTTGAAGATGGGGAGCGCAGTCTGCTACCGATGATGATAGATTGCAGCTCGTTATCAGATCCACGAAAGCAAATAGGCGGGAACTGGTAACAACCCTCGGCTGCACCCACTCCACTATCGAGCTTTTTCTCCACGACCTCGGCTATCGAGAAGTTTTGACAAGATGGATCCCTCATAGGCTGACCGAGGCATATAAGCAAGTGCGAGTGAACATATGCCACTCACTCCTCGCGCAGCTGCATCGAAAGAATTTCTTGAGGGTCTAGCGACGGGAGGTAAGAGCTGGATAGCTACGATAACAGCGCACGTCATGCCGTCTGGCTCCCATGCGATGAAGAACCACCAGTCCAGCCGAAGCCAGACCCACACCAACGCAAAAATTTTGCGTTTGGTAGGATGCGAAAGAGCCAGTCTACCATAATTTGCTGGCTGCTGGCAAGACAATCACCGCTTTCATATACTTTAATCAACTTCATTAATTGCGGATGCAATGAGAGAAAAAAGGTGAAAAGATCAAGTGTCCACCTGCAGCATGATAGCGCACGCCCATGCGTTGCATCGGCAACCTGTGAGAAGATAGCCGAACTTGGCTATCCGGTCACCGTATTCGCCGGGTTTCGTGCCATCGGACTACCATCTGTTTAGATCGCTGAACCATCATTTGAGAGAAAAAATTTTGAAGGCTAATATGACCTCAAAATGGCAGTCGACAATTTCTTCAAGTCGCAATCCGATGATTTCTGGACAAAAGAAATCAGCGATTTGCCGAGCAGATGGGAGAAGGTTATATCGCTCTGTGGTAAATATGTTGTTGATTTCTAGTTTGCATTTAGAAAACTATGGCTGAATGAAGAAAGATTTTTTGTTTACTTTTCAGCCAGCCCAATAGAAAAGGCTAGAGACGGTACGAGACCATTGGTGATTTGCGCAGTCCCATCGACGATTGGATTAGGTGCGGTTTCGTCTCAGGAAGGAGATGACAAGCATCTCCATGCCCACTACTTTGCTTCTAAAGTCTCAGCAGAGCAGAACGAAGCCACCATGTCACCGATTTGGATAGGAGTAGCGAAATCGGAGCGAGTAGCAGATTTTCGTAATAGAAGAAAGCGAGTTAAAATGCACTGTTTCTTTTTTGTTCCGAAAAGCGCACGATATGAGGTATTCTAGAGGCTCATGGCGGAATGTTTTTAGGCCACTTTAGTGCTCACAAGCTACTGAAAAAGCTTAGGAAAGTTCTTTGGTCCACCATGGTACATGATACTAGTTAGTAGACTCGGGAGTGTCAGCGGTGCTTCGCACACAACCAGAGACCTCCATTAGTGCCACCATTAAAACCTTTAATCGTGACAAAGTAGGAGTGGAGATATTGGAATTGGGTCCTATGTTTAGTGGAAATTGATACGCCGTCACCGTTATAGACCATTTTCAAAGTTTGTAGCTGCATATCCGGCCCTTGACAAGAAAGAAACGGCCGCAAGTACTCTGTTTAGCCGCTGTATGGCAGAAGGGTGTCGCTGGCCCAAAACCGCATTGCCCGACGGGGGTGGTGAGTTTGAAAACAAAGTGATGCTCACTAGAGTTACAAGAATAGCACATTTAATCACAAAAGGATATAATCCCAGGGAAAACGACATAACGTAAAGGCCGAATGTAACGATCATAGCGATGTTAAGATGAACTGCGGTCGTTGCAATGAAGTGGGACAGCGGACCGCCATTTTGCATGTTTGCATACAAAACAACCCCCACCATTCGACGGGGGACAGTCTTTCCTTCATATTGCACTGCATCGATCCTGTTGCGCCGTCGTCCATAATTTCAAATGGAGGTGTATCATGGTAGGCAAGGGAACAATAAGGAATATTACAAAGCTCAGTTGCTACAATGCAATACCGAGGTGCACGATAGAGTAAGGGAGCACAACGAGCGATAGCGCGAGAGTGAAGAGAAAGTATTATGAGAGAAAAGGGGTGGAAGTATGAGGGCTACCAGAGATAGGAGTGAAAACTCGGCAGTGATAACAAGAATCGGAGAGAACGAGGAACCAGTGAGAGTGCAGTTTGAATTTTTAAGAGTAGTCCCACCTTATATTTCAGACGAGAAGGTAGGTAATAATGGAGAGAAGAAAGGAAAGAAGCATCGGATTCGAGTTAACAAAGTGATATATCCTTGTTTCAGCGGCGCTGTGCTGAAATCGAGAAGCGAAAAGGGACACTTGAACTATGAGTGCAAGGACGGCTGTCTCAAGACTGCGACGACGTTAGGAGAACTCGTGGGCATCCAGTTTCCTGGAGCTCTAGCGAATAGGCCGATAGGAACACTATGGGAGGCCTGGAGGGTAGCTAGTGTCTTCGTGCGAGGAGACATCGACGTGGCGTCAAAAATCAAATTCTGGAAAGAAGGCGCCGTATGTCTAGACGAGGAGGCATTGGTATCCGTACTCCGAATAGCCTACGACAAGTGCGTCGATTGGACTGAATTTGTTTGTGCAACCGATGGAATAAAAAAGCACGAAAGGATAGGCGGTTATGGATTCAAGACTACGTATGATTCTGCTCTTAAGAAGTTGAAAATATCGCTAGAGGAAGAAGTGAAAGCCAAGAGGCCTATCAAAGATGGCCCGACTGGCTTCGCTGCTCCAGCGTGCGGCGTGTTCCTGGAGGATGGCCTGAAACGAGGAATTGCCACACGAGTAGCGACCACATTCAGGCAGCTCCGTGAAGTTCTTAATGAATGGAGGATGAACAAAATATGGGTCGTGGTGTGGCCACTAGACAAAACGTTCAAGGATGACGAGATCTTCGAGATTATCAAAGCGTGCGACCGACACTTTGAAGACGGAGGAAGATTCATTGCTGTGTGGCCGCCGGTGCTCGAAAAGAATATAAAGGTCTGGAAAAAGGTGAGCGAAATCTGGATGATGTTGGAACAGGCGATTGGAAACCGCGCCAAAGCGGGGCAGTTTTTTAAGGCATCGAATACGAAAATAGAAGATGGGCGTGTATTTTGTGAGGCTGGTTCGCCAGAAGTTGCGATCTCATTTTATGGTAATGACAGTACTGCAGCGTGTGCAAAGATATTGTATGAGACAATAAGAAAAAAGATGCTTGATGTTGTGCCATTGCCATGTATAAGGAGACAGGAATTTCAGCTGATGAGGCTATCAGCTGGGGAAAGGGGCGGCATGTGGAGAAGGGGTCGGCCAAGGGAGCTCGTAGATCAACCGCCGGTCAAGAGGTGTGACTTGGACGGGAGTTTTTAGGATATAAAGACCGCGAAGAGCCGAGGCGTGGACAAAAAACGCTTGGACAAGACCCTGACTAGAGTACCTGTTGGCGCGTCCCAACGACTTTATTGTATTTTTCTTGTTCTTTTGATCTTGTCGTTTCTTGGGATTCTATTTGTTTTCTAATGAAATGTTGTTACAAACGCTGTATTTTTTTTTCGGCAAGTATCCGTGTGCTCGGACGCAGCTACCTATTCGATTGCAAAATAAGGGTTCTACCTGTTAGGACCTGTTCATGCTTCGCGACAAGAGCGACTCGTCGCCCGTGCAAAACATACATGTCGATTAAACCTAGCGCGCGCCGCCGAAAAGTGTTCATGCCCGAGCTGTCGCTCCAGTCGCTCCAGTCGCTGCTGTCGCCCGTTCATACCGCGCACGCCACGGTTACTGCTTTCCGTATGTTAGCATCAATAAACACAGGAGCAGCCATCATCGTGACCAGCAGCGACGTGGTCTCGTTACCCGAATATTTCACTCTGCAGTCTAGCCCCATTTGCTCACACACTGATACGGTTGATCTGCGATAGAACCTTCAGAATGTTGTCTCTCTGGGTCAGGTTGAACTCCACGCTATTTCCCATGGTGAAGGACCTGACCCTTCTCATAACGTTTTTTATGGGGCCGAAGGAAAAACGTCTAGAGATTGAATCAGCGATGTAGCCCCGGCAGGGATATTGCGCACAGTGATTTGGCAGCCTGCAAAGATGCCCACAACAGTAAATCAGTAAGAATATCCGCATGTTTTTGCTTTGTTCCATGATGCCAAAGTTGTTAGAAGCACCTCTAGTTGTTCAATATGTGATTTGGACTCCACTTGTGGAAAACAGTAAATAAAAATGTCACCGTAGCAGTTTTTGCCTTCAACTATTTGTACAATCGTGTATGGCCGTTGTCCCGCCTATTTAATCAAACACGTGTCATAATTCAGAATAAAAGGTCATTTCGACGATTAATTATGATTGCAAAAACGGGAACGAGCAACGGGAACAAAGTTGCACCTGACGAGCAGGAGCACTACCCCTGCGCCACCGCCGGAGCCGGCAGCTCCTTCATACGGATCCCCCACGACTCACCACTCTCGCCCCAGGTGTGTCACACGGCCAGCCTGTGGTGAGGCCCCCGATTTTGGCAGGCCATAACTGGCTCAGAAATTTCATTTTGCAATTTTGACAAAAATATTCGAAATCAGCATTCCGAGCTCTTTCTAATGATCCTGGTCTCAACTTGAAGTTTTATGGGAGGTCGAAACCCTTCCCTAGTTAGTAGCTTACCAAGTTATTCGCGATTGTGCTAGTTATCGCTATTTGTGTTATCGTATTCATTAACATGCCCTCTTTTGTTTGATTTTCGTTTCGTTTTGAACTGTGATTGTACACGTACAAAATAAAAATAAATAAATAATATTAAGGGTCAGTCTTCATTCTTTCAGCGATGCGACAGGTTATCTAATAGGTGTACTCACACTATTATCCTTAGGATATTGATGAGAACAATTGATTCTCCTACGTATGCAAGGATGTACATATGTATTCGGTACCTAAAATGAGGGCGATTGTTTCGTACCAGTTGTTCATATTTATGGTTTCATCATGATATCAGGTTTATTGGATTATAAATGTCGTTTTTGATCAAAAAGAAATTTCGTTATAAACAAAGAATGACATACCTAAAATAAGAGGCAACTAGGTAGGTCCATTATTATCCACCAGCGTCGGTTGCGGGCTTCGCCCGCACCCGACTCTGGCCGGGCGGGCCACGCTAGGCTAGCCGGCTTCGCCGGCAACTGACGCTGAGTAAGGAAGCATCCCTAGTGGATTCAATTTCTGTAGTAGCAGCAACCCTGGTAGTGGGGTAGTGGTAAAAGTATGGCGGTAAAAATAGTGGAAGGTTGCACCACACAGGAGAGCTGGGAAGGAACACTGAGGTATGACCACTAGACACGTATTGGGAAGAAACCTCTTTCGAAATCACCCTACGTCAGGCAGTCCATGGCAGTCGATGGTAAACAACATTGGTGGACAACTGTCAAGCGTCTTCGTTTGGACAACTGGAAACCGCACCGCAAACTTGGGTGATTAAACCGGCTAGCTAGCCAGTGTACGAATTGCGGGTGGCTAACATCGGACACAAAACCCTTCCTCTTTTATATATGGGGGATGACGTGTCCACTGCGTCCTTGCAAAAAATGGATGCCTTTGTTAAAGACGACTGGGTGGATGCGACTGGAAGACGTTTGACAGCCAAATTTCGACTTCGTGGTTCTTGAACGGAAGCTCACCGGGCTCAACAATTGCCGCTTTTGTGTGGTATTGTCGTAGTGGATCCACTTCTCATCTGACGTCACGGTGGAGTCATAGAAACCGCTGCTCTTGGTTTTGCGGATGAAAATTCCAGCGATGCCGACTCGTGCTGTCTTGTTTGCAGTGGTAGAATGGTGACAACCGAATCTCTGTGTGAGCTCACTTGTAGTTTATGTTGGAGCCGACTCGACCGCTTCCTTTCATTCCTGGCTATCCACAACTTCAGGACGCCGTTGATGTTCTTCGTCTTCAAGGCTCTCATGACCGTCTCGGAAACGTTGTAACCATTGCTGGTGTTGACGTGATGGTGGAACTTCGTTGCCAAATACTTCAGACAAGACGCGATGGGATTCTGCAGCAGTTCTGCCTTGCTTGAAGTCGTACGGCAAGCAAACACGCACTCGGTACATTTGCTCGATCATCGTTAATCCTTTAAAAAAATTCTGTGAAAGGGTCTACGAATCTGGACGAAACTTTGGCGAAAGATGCCTTCGGAAATGCTTGTTAGACACGTAAAGTTACATGATCTAAGAAATAACTATTGCAGAGAAATGACAAATCAAAAGCAGGCGACATTTACAATCTGACAACCCAATAGTAGAAGTCATCACCTGTCACCTGTCCTGTCGTCCCGTTGATCATCGACTTGCTCGAGCGGGCGCCAGCAGCGTCTCCATTCGTCCCTGTCGCGTGCCAGCGTGGTCCAATGGATCCTCCTCGCTCGAGGGACACGAAGAGCGTCATATCGATCGTTCAGAGCTTTTACGAAGAATTCCGACCAACACATTGGTGGGTGTCCCGGCGTTGTCTTGACATCCCGTGGAATCCAGTCGGTGATGGCTCTCGTCCAGCGGATGTTTGCGGATCACATTACATGACCGACCCTCCTAATTTTTGACACTTGGCCCATGCGACAGCGTCTCTGATCTTCGAACGTCGGCGAAGATCGTAACTCCTGAAGCCTTCTCTCAGTTGCGTGAGTCGTGTCACTCCGAGCGTCGTCCTCTCGATTCCACGCTGCGCGACGCTGAGCGCGTGTTTATCCTGCTTTTGTATAGCTCAGGTCTCTGAGGTGCATGTTGGGGGTAGGAAGAAGGGTAGAGCCGAATATGTGGGCACGGAGTCGGACGATCTTCGTCTTCTTCACGACTTCTTCAACGCTCTTGAAAGCTTCCCAAGCCGCTTGATTCCTCCTGTTCAGCTCTGGTGCTAGGTCGTTGGCCATCATGTTGACTTCGCGACCCAGATACAAACAGCTGGAGCATTCGGAGACGTTCGTTCCGTTAAGCGAGAATGGGGCCTGGGCCTCAGAAACTTGTCCGTTCCTCATGAACATCGTCTTCGTAAGATTCAGCTGCAGCGCCTGACTGATGCTCGGTGTTATGAGCACGATGTCGTCAGCGAAGCGCAGATGGTGCGGCTGCCGGCCGTCGACTTTCACTCTTATGTCTTCCCATTCTAGTTCGCGCATGACGTTTTCGAGGTTGGCGCTGAAGAGCTTCGGGGATACGGTATCCCCTTGCCGAACCCCTCTCTTCACGTCAATGACGACGTATTTGTAAAATGGAGAGATCTTGGTCGTGAATCCACTGTACAGCTCTCGAAGGACTCTGATGTACTGAGTAGGAACGCACCGAGTGAGCAGAGCTTCGTGGACCGCTTTATTCTCGACGGAGTCGAATGCCTTCTTCAGGTCGATGAACGTAACGCACCACGGCAGCTTGTACTCTCATGACACTTCGATGAGCTTCGTAACAGTGTGTATGTGGTCGATCGTTCTGAATCCTCTCCGAAACCCTGCATGGCTGTCCTTCTTCCAGCGTTCTGCTGATCCTATTCAGGATGACTCGATTGAACAGCTTGTAGACTACGGACAACAGACAGATCAAGGAATAGTTTCCACTTCATGAACTTCTCCCTTCTTGCACAGCAAGACGGTCTTGCTGGTCTTCCACTGAGATGGAATCTTGCACTCCGACAGGTAGCGTGTGAAGGACCGTGCCAGGGTGTTGATGAGTGTTGGTGGGAAGTTCTTCAGGTGTTCGGGTCTTGTCCTGTCGGGATCGGGTGCTGTACGCTTCTTCACCTACAAGATGGCGTGTCGGATCACGGAAGGGAGAACAGAGGGGACGACGCATCCATCCTGCGGAAGTGGTCTGAGGGAGGGAGGCAGATGGACGTGGCTGTCTAAGAGATCGGAGTAGAAGTCGTGGATGAACTTCCCCATGATCCTCCTGGAAGAGTTGATGGTTCCGTCAGGACGTCGGGGAGCGGTCATCTTGGTCTTGAAGTTAGCGAAGTCTCGGCGGGCATTGCGTATGCTCAACCCTGCCTCTGCAGCTTCAGCCAACACTTCCGCCCTTCTCTCCTCAAGATCCTCCTTTATCGCCTCTCTGCATAGCTTCGCAAGCTCGGACGTCAGCTGGTAGTTGCCTGACGTTCGTGCTGCTCCACGCTGGCGTATCAGCTCGAGAGTTTCCGAAGACAGGCGTCTCTAGGTGGTCTTCAACCTCTTGGCTCCCTTAGCACTATCGTGGAGATGGTGCACAAAGCGGTCGTATTCCTCGTCGATGATGTCCATGACGGTACCTTCCCAAAGGCCGGCAAGAGAGGTGTAGAGGTCCCAGTTGATGGTCTTTCTGGGATTCCCTTTCTTGAACTTCGCGGCCTTCTCTCCTTGACGCGAAAAGCGAAACCTCGCGCGAAGGAGGCGGTGGTCCGATCCCGTGTAGAACTTGGGAACAACGGAGAAGTCGGTCAGGCATTGCTTGCGATTGAAGATGATGTGGTCGATCTCGTTGTGGAACTCTGGAACTGTGAACTCCACGGATGGTCTTGGTCGACATGATAAACTCAGACAGCCTTTCACCTTGCTCGTTCCACTCCAAACGGTGGGTTCCGATGTGAAGTTGTTCCGGCGACCTTCGTGGCCCGATCAGGCGTTGAAGTCGCCGACGATCACCTTGTAGAAGGTGTAATCTTCCTTATAGAACTTCTCTAGCTTCACGTAGAAGGCTTCGATCTCTTCGTCGTCGTAGTCAGATGTTGTGGCATACGCGACGAACACAGTCAGAGCTGGCACGGAGCCACATCGCTTTAGTCGCAGACGTCCTATTCGGCTTGTCAGAGACTCGTACGAATCGATGTCCATGGCCAAGTGCGTGTTGACGAGGACACCAACGCCGCCTACTCCGCTGCTGTCGCATGTTCCGAGGAACAGTTTTTCTCCGGAGTCGTAGGCGGCGTGTAGGGGAGGGGGTGGTGTCTTTCGTCTCGGTCACTCCGATGCCGTCGTACTTGATCTTCCTGGCTTGTATCTTCAGACCCTCGACTTGTCATCCTAGTCCTTTTCAATTTGCCTGGTTAGGCCCTGAGATTTTAGCAGCCTCTACCATCGTCTATCGTCTACGATGATGCTCAAGCCTTGAGAGGTCAGGAGGCGTGACGCTACCATACAGCGGACGCACGGCAGTTCTCGCTCCACCTGTACATAGACCAGTTGGTCTCTCAGTAAACTCTATCTCATCTCTTGTATTCGCCATCATATCCACTGAACCACTGCATTATTGGGGCGTATAATTCGTCCTTCGCCATATCGTCGTATACATTTGGTGCATCGGCCTAACAAGCCTAAGTCTCCCGTGTCAAAGTGTAACAGCTTTGGGACCTGGAGCATAAAGTCGGTCGAATATAAGATCGCATTCTCTGAATCCAAGAGAATAAGTCTCCCGTTAAATACCTGGAGCACAAAGTCGATTCTATTCACGATCGCCCTTTCCAAATCAGAAAGTTAAGTCTACCGTACGCTAAAAGTACTTGGAGCAGCCTCTTCTCTCCGTAGCTAACAACACTAAAGTTGAATTTTTAAAAAAATGGCATTCCTTTCAAAAAAATCAGCAATCATATTGAGCTCAACCGCGCTTCATGATTTAGCAACGTGCTACAAAGAGCATGCAGTTAGCCCAAACTGCGCAATTCAAATTGAGTTCAACTATGAGAAATGAAAATCTACCATAGATCGCTTAGAAGAGTGCATAGCAGAATTAAAAGAAGGTGAACAATGCCTTCAAAAACTTTTTATCAAGTTAAGGGATGAGTACATAAACTGCAAAGATAAAGCAGAGAAAAAAGAGTTAATGGTTGAATTAGAGAAAATTGAGCGAGAATCTCAACTGCACAAGGTTACTGCAGAAGCCATCGACCCCACATATAGTTTAAGGGCACGTGTTGACAAATTACGGTGCAGTAAAGAAAGGAAAAGAGTTCAATTTGGGCACTGCCTTCAAAATAACAGTATAGTTGCTGCCGCAGTTGCAACACCCTCAGTGTTTCAAAGTAGCCAATCGAATTACGAAAACATTGAAGCTGATACCAGTACCGTAACAGAGCAGGTAGCAAAAACGCAGGCAGGTCATGGAGTACACCGCTCCATGAAGGCTCCGGAGGTGCCCTTACCAAATTTTTTGGTAATTCAGAGGAATTTCCAGAGTATTGGGCAGTTTTTGAGACTCTGGTTCATAAAAACGTTGAGCTTCACGTCATCGAAAAGATCCTCTGTTGAGGGAAAGCTTAAAAGGTAGGGCAAAATCTGCCATACAAGGCATCCAGCCACTGCCGCATAACTATGAATGGATGATACAAACGCTGAAGGATACTTACTGCGACCACTCAATAAATAGGTCATAAATTGCCCGAAAGCTGCTAAAATTAAGACCAGCTAGTAATTTGGTGAATAGCTACTCCTTAGTCCTCGGAAAATGCGGTTCAGTGGATTTGTGCGAATGCGTAACAAAAATAGAGAGAAGAGAAGAACGTGTTTATCTCTTGGTAAGCAGTAAGTGAGTACCCTATGGTGGGTTGGAGACAGGCCCCGCCCCTGCCGTCGTCGTTGGCGGCGACACTGCCAGCGCGACGACAAAACAAGGACATGATACAATACATACTTGGTAATACATACAGAAATAAATATGTGATCATGTCCTCGGGCGGTGACGCTGGTCGGCTGCTGCGGCGGTTGCTTGATCGTTGCTGGATGGCGTCGGCGTGGCAATGGCAAGACGGCGACGGCGTGGCAGTGGCAGGACGACGAGGCAGCCGGCGGTGGAAGTGGCAGTGGCAGGAACGGCAAGACGGCGGCGAGGCAGTGGCAGGACGGCGAGACGGCAGCGAGAGGCGACGAGGAGACCTCAGAATCGAGATCGCTTCGCTGGTATAAATGGCTTCCTGTGAGTGCAAAGTAGGACTTTGGGGTCCAAACCACATCTCCCACACTTCACATCACATCCGTACTCGTCCTTCCCATCGCTGCAGAAGTGGGGGCTCTTTCGCGGTAAGGGGAATGAGGCCCTTGAGTGCTGCTGTGTTTGACTGCAATACAACACGGGTAGCTAGTCAGGCTCTGTCGTGCGGGCGAAGAACTCCGGGCAGCCAGCCAGACTGCCCGAAGGAACGGGGCCAAACTTTTGGGGCGGCCTCGAGTCGCCTTAGGATGTACTCCCAGTCTACCGAGTGCAAGCTTTTGGCCGGGCCGGCACAGTTACAATCCGCACAGTCACGGGCACATCCACGCACGCTGTGCACGAACATGCCGCTCCCACGCACAAGGAACACGTCGATTCGACACAGCAGGAGCAAGGAGTCCATCCCCTGCATCTCACCTGCGTCTATTGGCAGTACGCGGTCGCATTTGATTCGCGTTTTCGTTCCCCTATCCACCACCGGGGGACGCGCCACGCGGCCCTGCGACAAGCGGTCCGAGATCACTGTTGACAAGGGGCCCGAAGGCTCTCTATCGAGGAAGATCCGTGGGAATAGTAGAATTCATGTCCTTAATTATTGATTTAAAGCACCAGTGTTGCATTTACTACTTTTTGCACATTTCTCAGCAGTTTTGCTCACGCTCCTGTGAGCACTGTTCTGATTTCAAAACGAACGTGACGGTGACGATACTGATTTACTAGTAGCTTCCCTCGAAAACATTTTAACAGGTTTTAATAGAGAGTCCGTTTCGAGAACAAATCAGTTTAGGACAGCCACACCTGTTCTAAGCTTCACAACAGATCGAAAAAGTGAACGTTAGCATCCGTTACTGGTAGTGCTATTCCTGACAAAATATCTCGAAGATGAGTTGGAAGCTCTCCGTGTGTGCTGCTGATCCGGTGGAGACTGGTAAGAAACGACGCCTAGGTTGAGCAGTGTATGTGCTCAGAAACACAAATACCACAAGAATAAATACGCATTGCAGCTTCGAATTCACTCGTAGATCTTGAGTACTGCTACCATACATATGTTCTGCAATCACAATAATAATTAATCTATGAGAATCTTCATAAAACGGAAATCTCTTTTAATAGTGGAGAACCTGTAGCTTCCCCTTGCTAAAGACGTGGTCTACCTCAATACGTGGGCGCCAAATGTTCAGATTTTAACAAAAGGAAATTGCGCAATTGTTCTCAAACAGCTTGGCCCAGCTTTCAGTGAAGGCTTCAAACTTCAGGTCGGCTTCAGTCTTGATTAGACGACTACGACTCACTGCATTTTCGTCACATAATGTCAGGGTAGACCTAATCCCTTTGTGTATTTCGTCTGTACAAGTATCTGTTTCGAGGTCAGGTCCTTATCCTTCTATCGAATTACGCAGCAAGGTCTGATAGTAGCTCCCTGACAACCGCCTCTTAACCACACACAGCAGAATGTGAAGCAAACAACAAGATACGCGATAGTGTAGGTGTTTTGACAACATATGCAGGTTCATTCTTATCCGTTGCCTGCCATCATGTCCACCAAGTCGAGACGGAAGTCGTCAAGAGCGAGCAGATCGAAGCCTTCGAGGGTGTCAGAACGGAGAGTGAGGTCGTCGAAAACGCAGAGGTCGGCGATGACGCAGAAGTCGACGAGGACGCAGAGGTCGGCGATGACGCAACGGTCTCGGCTGTCGCCCGAATCTAGGAGAAAGTCTTCACCTGATCAAAAATTGAGTGAGCCTTTAGAGAATTCTGCTGCTTCCTATTCTGTCCCTGCATAGCTCAGTTATTTTCTTATCTCATACGTTAATTACAGCCAAACTGGTGCAAATAGGCTCGGTGAAAGGGGGGGGGGGGTTCGCCTGGCGCAAAGCGGCCACCATTCGAAGCCGCCCTACCAAATCTTTTGTATTGCACTATGTTGAAAAATTTACACAGCACTGGTGTGGTCTACCCCTGTGGTGAACTGAGGTAGGTTACTTCTGTTGTAAGTGTGCATTTATGTGCCTCCTTAGGCAGGCGGGTAACCACTGAATGCAAGGTGATCTCCTGCGAGCCGCTTTGCGCCGGTCGCCTTGCAGGACAACCCTATACGGCGTTTTGTGTTGTGCAAAACTAGAAATTTTATGCAGCACCGGTGTGCTCTACCCCTTGATGAACTGGCCATTTCTGATGCAATTGATATTGAAATATATGTGATGAGGATTACCAATATGAATATTCAGTGAATACAAGGTGCCCCTTACGAACCTATTTCCATCGCCAAATTCAGCTACGTACTACTAGAAGATAGGCAATACTGGATAGACAGATATCACCCTTCTCACGTAGATTAACATCTCGAGTCTTCATATCTGTCAACGACGTTCAAGAAAACCTATATTTAGAAGATGAAGTTCGCTAACTACGCATGGTGCCCTACATCAAACCGCAGTGCTCACCGCGATACCCTTCTGCTACGCATAGAGTTGCATTCATCATTGTGTGTGTGTCAAAGTGAGCAACCAAGGTTGTGTATAGGTTAAGGGTTTAGTCAATAGATAATTGGTTATTAATCTAATCAACCGTTACTCTGCGATGGCATGCACACCTTAGGTCACACCAAAGAACTGTTTTAGTGTAAGTGCAGGTATACAAGTTGCTGGAAAATGGATGAACGATGATACACCAACCTTACTCAGCTGCGATGGATGGATGATACCCCGTTTGTTATTCAGCTGCGAAGTGCACCTCTATGGTATCGGCACAAAATGTCCGCGTATGCTGGGGTGACGTTCAAATGTTAATCCAAATGTCCGTCAAGAGAAGGAAACAAAGAGCATCCCCATTGAGTATATTCCAGGAGAACAACTGCTTGTGCTAGAGTGCGCTTGTAAGAATAGCTGGCGAAATCGTTCGGATTAAGCGTCATTTTGCGGCAAGGTATTCATGAGCTGCTAGAGAGGGTGTTCTCAGCCAGTACTTCATTCGATTAGCTGGGTGAGGTATGCGACGAACGTCATACCCTGGGCGAGTTACTGTCTTTTTGGACGCATATACAGGGCAAGCATTTTGACGAATGCTGCCCCTGATGGCGGCGGATCACATAGATGTCGCAGAGCGTTGCCGCGAGATAGCGACGAAGCGTTCCGAGCCAGCGAGAATGGAGGAGGTAGAACAGCAGCTGGGCTCGAGACGACAGGTGGGGTGGTATCAAGAACGACGAACGAGAGGCCTCGCCTAACTGTATCGATGGGAACCATTCAACATACTTGGGCAAAAGTCACCTTTCAATCCGTTTATACTGACGTGGGATTAGGCAGAAAATTGGCGAATAAGAACATACATAAATAACGCTACGACAGTAGCGTTATTTATGCTTTTATATATCAAGACTGTATGTAAGTGTATATGTGACAACTATGTAATAGTTGACCACGAATCCTACTGCTTACAGTGAGCAGTTGAATTTTTGAAGGAGTACCACGTCTATAAATGCGTGATCTGGTAGGTGTCGGAGCTAAAAGGGCTGTCTAGCAATAAAATATGAGCCTAAAGTCAATGTGAAGATAGGGTCATGCAAGCAGAGAAACAGAGCTTGCGAAGAGAATTGATGGGGATATTGCTACGTGGAAGCTAAAAACGAATAGGACGTTACATGATGGTGTTTCCCACCTTATCCTAACTCGGAGATAGAATAGGAACCGTTACCTCACGACAATACTTACTTTCTCAGAGAGGGTTGCTCCACCGTTTGGCATTAGCGATGATGGAGGCAACGAACTGAACTTCTCTAAGATGATCTCTCTGCATTTTAGGCTCTAAAACAACCTGTTACAAATTCAATGTGAAGAAAGGCGAGGTATTAGCCATACCGACACTCGCGATACCGTACAATGCGAAATATGATCATGCCACCGATAGCTCCAGCAAGTACTCCGAGGTAAGATTTGCGCTGACGAACGCGAGCAAAAATAGGCACAAATTAATTTAAGTAGGAGAAGTAGATAGCAAATGTGGTTTCATATCTATGTAATAGTTGATCTCGAATCCTAGTGCTCACACAGTGCTTACAGTGAACAGTTGAATTTCTGAAGGAGCTTATACGTTTAAAAATGCGTAGTCTAGTAGGTGTGGGAGCTGAAAGGGCTGTCCGGATTCAGACGACGTGTCAACGATGTCTGGCAAAACACGTTCGGGTTAAGAACATGTGTCACCGACGTCGTTCATCAGGTGCCTGGATTCAGAGGAGGTGTCACCAATGACGCGAAAGGCCTTCCAGATTTAGACGACGTGTCACCGATGTCGCGCCAGGGGTTCCGGATTCACACGACCTGTGAAGGTGGGACCACTAATGGGGGACCGGTTAAGATCGGGGTCCAATAGGAACCGGTGAAGGGTTGACCAATAAAGAAGGGACCAGTGAAAGTGGGACCAGCAATGGGAGCCGGTGAGGGAGGGGTCCAGTGAAAGGGGATCAGTGAGGAATGGACCAGTAATGGTGAACGGTGAAGGGGGGGGGGGTTGAGGAGGGGAGGGGTCCAGTAAAGGGGGAACCGGTAGATGGTTAACCAGTGAAGGAAGGACCGGTAAGGTAGGGACCAGTAATGGGGACTGGTGAAGGAGACCAGGTGAAGGAGGGACCGGTGAGGAAGGGACCAGTAATGGGGATCGGTGAAGTGGTGGGGGGAGGGGTTCAGTGAAGGGGGACCGGAAAAGAGTTGATGAATAAAAGATGAATAAAAGGGAGACCAGTGAGGGCGGGACCAGCAATGGGGATCGGTGAAGGATAGGGGGACCAGTGAAAAGTGAAGAGGGTCCAGTAAAGGGAGGTCCACTGAAGGTAGGAGCAGTAGTGGGGACCGACGAAGGGGGGGGGGGGACCAGTGAAGGGTGAACCGGAAAGGGACAGACAATAGAGGGGAACCAGTGAAGAGGGGCCAGTAATAGGGGGACCAGTGAGGGTGAGACCTGTGAAGGAGGGGAGGAGGGGGTCCAGTGAAGGGGGATCAGTAAATGGTTGACCAATAAAGGGGAGAGCAGTGAAGGAGGACCAGTAATGGGGTAGCAGTGAATTACCAGTCAAGAGAGGACCAAGTAACTGAGCCAATAAAGGGAAGACCATTTAAGGGGGTTCAGTAAAGGGTCCAGTAATAGAACCATTAAAGGGGATCAGTAGAGGAAAGTAGTGAAGGGGAATCAGTGGAAGGGACCAATAAGGGGACCAGTATTTTCTCAGTGTCGTCCAACGGGGCGTCAGAAGACGTGCTACAGACGTCATGCCACGTGTGTCGGGGTGCAAAAGACGTGTGGTAGACGTCGTGACATATGCGACCGGACTCAGCAAATGTGTTACAGATGTTATCCAATGTGTATCCGGGTCCAGAATACGTGCCACAGATAAGACTTTGCACCGTGAAATTTTCAAATGACCTTTTAAAGGCTTCGTGTAACAACGAGTGTGTGCGTACTTGATTCTTATTTCCGCTTTCTGCCGGCACATGGGTAAGGGGGTATAGGTGGGGAGTGGGTGGGGGGGGGGGGGGAGAGTGAGTAAAGGAATCGGAGTAATGTTATTCCCGTCGGACTGTGAACTGCATCGGTCTACCAATACCAATTGATTTCTTTATGTTTCCGCAGAATAAGCACTTTGGAGTAAGGCTCTCTATGTGTTCCTCGCCATGTACGCCACGAGTGCTTCAAAGAATGAATCGCAGATGTGCGATAGAGGGTGGGTAGGCCCCATAAGAGCAGTTTTGAAGATTCTGTCCTACCGTATCCCGCTATACTATTCTATATAGCAAAACCGCTTTTTTACTCTAATGAATGAGGAAAGGCCTAAAGAGGACAAGAAGACGGTCGGGGGTGTTCTATTCTCCGGGTTTACAACCAGACGTTTGGCGGCCAGTAGGCCGCTGAACGTCTGGTTTGCATATAAGGGTTATGTGGCTGGCGTGCAAGTGTTCTTCTTAAAACCGACTTATAAAGGATAAAGGATAAAGGACGGCGTTACTCAATCCCTTTTGGGATGCGCCACGCATTCTACACCTACGGGATGTCGTGGAGGCGATTTGGATGCGTATTTGGCCATATCAATAACTTTCGGTGGCTAGCCGATGAACAAGTCAGCGCTTTATCCTCCCCAGACAAGTCTGATACTAATTCACCAACCCCGGAGGGATGGAAGGCTTGGTTGGCCTGGGCGGGAAATCCGAACCAGGAACCTGGTATCGGGTTCAAGCGACAGTCGGCGCCTCATCCGACTGCGCAACCTCCTTAGCATTTTTTATTTTCATTTTGTTAAATTTTCTTCAAGTTTTGCTTCGCATTTGTTTTATTCCAGCAGAATGACACCATTACAATTTGTTGCACGCAAGTATAGATACTCTGCCGCTATTCTTTTTCTTGACTCGATTGGTTACATTATATTTTCTGGATAATTTTCACAGGAACATAAGAATTTTTTATTCTTGGTGCCACAATCTCCAGTATGTAGTCGAGAAATACATTTTTGATCTTCTCTTGCTTTACATTTACTGATTTTCGTTTGGGTAGAGTTTACTGACCATGATTCCCTTGGTATTGCAATAAATAACGTGAGATTAGTTGTCATTATGAAGTCGCCGATGCCGAGGGAGAGCTTAAGCGATCAGGGAGGAAGTTCACATTGCCCTCTGGAATCGTTACTGTTTGGCTCTTCTGCAAACAATGGTGGGTTGAAGGTCACACAACGGGAACGGCGGCGACGATGACGAGACTCATGAGCTGTGCGTTGAGTCTTCGATGCGGAACAGTGATAACTCGCGGGAGCATCGGGACAGAGTTTTGAATGGAGCATGCCTTGAGGGAAGCAGTGGCGCTGTCGCAGTGCCTCACGAAGATTGCTGGCTTTCCAGCCTCCTGGCGATGTTCGAGAAATTGGCGAGAAGGGAAATAAGCCCAGAGCAGAGAGCATAATCAGAGCCCTCTTAGCGATGGGCTACGATTACGACGGCCGCCGGCTGTGCGACGACGTCATATTCAGTGAGTCAGATCAGGTGAGAGAATTGTATGAGCCTTTCTAATAAATGGACTGCAACCGGTGCCCTGTTAGGCTGCTTCATTCACGCCTATGGTGATGTGCGAAAAGCCTGTGGAGATCGAATGCATATGTCTCTGGGACTACTTCGGCGGTGATACCTGCCTGGATGTGAATTGCTGGGCAGGAACGGAAGTGAACGTGGTGGCGGAGGAGTACCAGTAAGAAAAATAGGTGAAACTAGATGCTTCTGAGTTCAAGTTTAAGTGTTTCAGAGTGCGCGGAATTTCTAGCAAGGAATACCTCCGACTGCCTTTCCGCTGGAGTTTAGCGAGAGTAGTCGGTGAGCGACCCAGCCCCGGTCTGGGTTTAATTCCAAGCTGTTGGCTTGTGGCAAAGAAGTTCCTGAAGGGTTCGTTGTATAGGATGGCGCAACCGGCAGGGGTGCCACATGCGTTCAAGCATTCAGCGTTCGATTCTGTCCTTAGGTCGTCTAAACTATACAGCGCACGGATAAAATCAGCGGCCCAGTGCAAAGCTGGGATAGGAGATGTCTGCATACCTGATTCTAACTACAATTTTTTGACGGAAGACGTCTGGAACACAATGTTTTCAAGTACAACTGAACATAGCGTGCTTTAGGATTCGGCAAAAGGCTAATATAGAAATTCATCCTCATAAAACTGAGGACCATGCTAAGCATAAAACGCCATAAAATCATGAAAGGCAAACCTCATTTTCGGTTATCTCGCGAATAATTTTTTGAGGATTAGGCTTTTCTCGCATACGTAGAGCTATCTGTACAATCCGAGATCACTCGGCGAAGTAGGCAAGTGCCAGACACTTTGTCAGGTGTGTCCCAGCAATTGCTTAGGTATATCCATTTTCACGTCAAATTGAACACTTTACAGATCAAATTGGACACTTTCACCTCAAATTGGCCAGCTATCAATTTAAAACGAGCTTTTCCTATACAACAGTAGAGAATCCCCGAGACCACTAGAATTATTTTTTGTTCAAGGAAAAAATTTGGTATGACTTTCCATGAAACTTTCTAACTCAGCTGTCCGGTAAGTGAGCACACTGCTCGAAATTTTTTTTAAGCTTCTTTTGTCAAGGAAAAATAATAAATTAAGATTTGTTTTAAAGCGCACAAAAGCATACAGCAATCACTTAGTGTGTTAATAGAAGAGATCTCTCCACTGGACTGGACTGGATCGTCGCGATTTTTACTTAACCAATAATAAAATTGTGCTTACTTAAAACTCCGATGTGAGAGAATGAATTTTTTTTTACAACGACTCTTGTTGTGCCGTTTGTCTGTCTCTGTATTGTGGCGAGCTAGTCGATTGCACATTTTCCTCTTCTTTTTCTTCTTCTTCTTCTTCTTTTTCCTATTCTTCTTCTTCGTCAGCGTCTGTCCCGCTTCGTAGCGGGATTCGTTTTCTGGTGTCATGACGCCACCTTTCCCGATGCAGTGCTAGATCAGGGTGGACACCAGTTACTTTCAAGTCCATATATAACGTATCAGCCCAGCGCTGCTTCGGGCGTCCTCTAGGCCGCTTTCCAGACACTTTCCCCTTAAGACCTACCTTGAAGACGACGTCTTCTTTTCCACGCAGACCGTGGCCGTAGCATTGCAGGCGAGTTTGAGCATATTGTCAGCTATCGGCGGGACACCGAACTTCTGCGAGTGGCATCGTTTCGGATGTGGTTCATGCGCGTGAGTCCAGCCGTCCAGCGCAGCATCTTCGTCTCCATGACGCTAAGGCGCGTTTCAACTTCTTTGGTCGCAGGCCAACACTCAGCGCAGTACATTGCTACGGGCCGGATGACTGCTCTGTAGATCGGCGACTTCAACCTCTCCGATATCTTCCATCGCAAAGTACGTCAGTCAACGAGCGCCACTTGGACCAATCTGCACTCACGCGTGAATTCACTTCAATCACCAGATTGCCACCAGATGCTATTGCCAATCCCGGGTACTTAACAACCGAAGTGCATGGAAGCTCGATGTCGGTAAACTCCTCCACAACCTGATCAAAGAAATTCGCCAACCGCTCAGCAGGGTACCAGTACTTGGACTTCCATAAATCAGCTGCCACGTCGTCGGGCCCAGTTGCTTTGCCTGGCTTCATCTTCTTCAAAGCCGCTTCAGCTTCCTCACCGGTGATCTTCTGTACGGGTCCGTGGGTTGGAGCGGTGAAGGGATGGCTGGATGAGGAAATTCTACTGCAGAAATTTCCTCAAAATTATTTATTTATTTATTTATTTATTTATCAGACATGAACATAGTCATGCATTACATAAGTAATGACAGAAAAACAAATACTAAATCACACATACTACAACAAACATAAAACTAAACACAGCACGTTTAACACAACTTTTTACGTACCATTAAGGACTTGAACGAACTCACGAACATGTTTATGATATTCTCATCCTCACCTAATAATAAATTCAAGTCCTTAAGATTTCTGTAAGTGAGGAAGTTCGATCTCGCCTGCGATTTTGGAACAGGAAGGTAAAGCCTTAGGTTCCCTCTCCTATTCGTAGTCAGAAGTGCACCAAAAAATAGCGTGGGATCTATTGAAATTCTGTTTGTAAGAATCTTAAACATCATGGTCATGTCGATCATCTTCCTTCGACTGCGGAGGCAAGGTAACTTAAGCTGTTTGGCCCTGTCTGGACCTCTAGGTATGTTGTCATAGTTGGTTCCAAAACATCTTAAAAATAATTTTCGGGTGAAGTTGTTCTGGACGCTTTCCAGAAGAGCAATGTCTTTGTTTTTGAACGGATTGAACACTGAACTACCGCTCTCTAAAACAGGCCTAATATACGTCTTATATGCACGAAGAAGTGCAAGAGAATCATTGGTTTTGAGCTGTTTGAACAAGTTGTAAATACGATAATTTGGCTTTTTAACAATTGCCTTATAATGGAAATCGAAGCTTAGATCACTAGATATATGGAAACCCAAATCTCGGGTGTTTTCTACGTGCTTTAAATCTGTGTCCTTGAGCTTATAAGTTGGTGAATTGTGCTGATGCTTTGACTGAATGACAAGACAATGCGATTTTTCTGCGGCCAAAGGAAGTTCCCAAGTTGTAGCCCATTTCTCAATAAAATTAATTGCGGCTTGGATTTCATGAGAAGGTTCTTCTCCGTTTACTTCAGCATAAACTTTCACATCGTCAGCATACATTTTGCAGCTGACCCCTAGGCTGGTGATAGCTTCAGGAAGTTCGTAGGTATACAGGAGAAATAGTAAAGGTGACAAGACACTCCCCTGTGGAACACCACTGGGAGAAGAAAAAACCGCGGAGAACACTGTCTCTAACCTAACTTGGTATGTTCTTCCGGAGAGAAAACATTTAGTCCAGGACACTATCATTGGATGGATACCAATTCTTTCCATCTTGTATAGCAACTTATTAATCGGAACTTTGTCGAACGCTTTAGAAAAGTCAAAAAAGATTACATCAGTCCGCTTTCTCTTATCCATAGCTGTTGACCAGTCGTTTAGAGAGCTAAGAACTGAGGCTACTACCGAACGCTGTTTCATAAAACCAAATTGGTCCTTTGAAATGATATTATGATCTTCAATATGGGTTAGTATGTGCTTCTTAACAATCTTTTCAAACGCTCTCGCGAAGACTGACGTTATACTTATTGGCCGATAACTTTTTGGGTCACTGAAAGAGGCCTTTTTTGGAATCGGAGTGAAAAATGCATGCTTCCATCTACGAGGCACTTCAGCTCTCATGTAACTTAGATTAAAAATCATCTCTAAAGGAAAGGATCTCTCAATACAATCTGCTACATTTTTTATAAATAGTAATGGTATGAAGTCCGGAGAAGTAGAATAAGATTTTGGCCATTTGCTTAGGATTTCAAAGATTTCTTCTTTACTAAACCAAAGAGTAGGACTCATTTGTGGGAAACAAGGTAAGGTGTTTTCCTCAGAATGTGATAGGTGAGTGATAGAGTCCGAAGAGTTATTGAAAACCTTGTAAAATTCTCTTGCAAAAAGATTTGCTTTATCATTTGTCGATGAAATGCATAAATCATTCTCGTTTCTTAAGCTTGGAATGTAACTATTATTTTCAGAGCGGGCTCTGATGTATCTATAGAAAGCGGATTTATCTCTAGAGAAAATACTTTTATTCTCTACGTAAAGGTTGTAACGGTTAAGGGCTCTGTCCAGTTTTTTGTTGAAAGTCTGATAATTAGCCCAATCTTTGGTGTTGCCGGATGAAGATGCTCTGTTCCATAAATTGATATGTCGTGTTTTCATTCCTGTGAGATAGTCTGGGTATATCATTAGGTCAGAACCTGTTTTCCTGGTGGGAATGTAGAGATCAATGACGTGATAAAGAATGATAATCAGAGTTTCATACATTTCATCGACAGATTTTAACGCGCATAGTGTTCCAACCCAGTCAATTTTAACCAAGTGATCTCTTATTTTACCATAGTCGCCATTTTTGAAATCCTTTTTCCATTTAGTCCCGTTGGAATGTCTATGATTTGAGTAGTACTCTATTTCAAAGGTTATTGAGGCGTCAAAAAATAAAAATAAAATAAAAATAAATAAAAATAAATTAATAAAAAATAATAATAATAATAATAATAATAAAATAATCGCGCCATCGCGTCAGTGCCTTCTTGCAGTCCATAAGAACATGGTCGTCCTCATCATTGGTGCCAAAAAACTCCATATCCTCGGTCTGGCGATGGCAATTCGTGGCAAGTCGGTACAGATACCGCTAACCATCGCGTGACTCGAGCTTCTCATTGACATCTCCGTAATGAATGGCTTTTGCAACAGTCACGACCTTCTTTGGAGTCTTCTTCGCTTTTTGGTATTTGCGCCAGGTATCGGCTGTCTTATTGCTGAGAAACGCGTGGTAGAGCGACCTCTTCTTCGAAACTTCGCTTTTGCATCGTGTGTCCACATCCATGCCTGCTTATCGACCCGGCGTCGTCCAGGCTTCGTAATGCCGAGCTCCAACTGTGCAGCTTGACGAATCGCGTGGGCTTTCTTCCAAGCATCGTCGACAGTTGTGACTGCCGGTAACCGCACGCGAGAAATCACAGCTGCTTCCTTCTTTCTCATTCGCCACCACTTGATGCTTGGTGCATTGCTCGACCTGCTTCAACCTCTGAGGGGCGATCTTTAAGGTGCAGATCAGCGGTCGGTGTTGTGGTGCGACCTTCTCATAGGGCACGACCTTCGCGTATGTGACGAGACTCTGGTCACGATCCTTCACAAGGACAAAGTCAATCTGAGTTCTGGCATTCCCACTATAGAACGAGATAAGGTGGGAGTCACTTTTACGAAACACGGTGTACACTATGGTGAGGTTATGCGATTTCGCTTACTCAAGGATACGCTCACCATCTGTGTTACACAACTGTACCAGTCTTACGTAGCGCCCATGTGCCCATTAAGGTCACAAGCGGCTAAGATGACATCTTTCGACGGTACCTCTTCTATCTTCTCATCAAGCGGTCAAGAAATCGTTCGAAGACGATTACTCCGACACCACCTGTGGTCCTAGGACTTCCACATAGAACGGCCTTGAAGCCTCGTCCGATGTCCCTTGACTTGCGGCAGGACCACCTCGTCCCCTGCACCGTACAGAAATCAACTCTTCTTCGCTCCAGTGCTTCAACCAACTCGCACGAACGGCCCGTCAACGTACCCACATTTAGCGTAGCCACGCGGGTCTGCTTACGTTACGGGACTTTCGGACTAGCTCAGTTACCCCCGATGCCGTCCTCGCACCAGGGACCCTCGCATACTTTTCACACTCTCCGGGCTCTGCGAGTGCGCGTCGGCTGCCGCGGACGCCGTAGCACTATCTCAAAAAAATCAATACTGCCATGCACCATGTGATGTGACATGGATCCTCCGTAGGCCGGCCTTTTCCTGTCACAAGGACCTTTCGCCTGCAATCGAGTGTCCGTGTTTAGTTTGGCTCGCAGAGCGAGCAGTTCCAGTGGCACAACGTGGAGGGACGGGCATCGCCACCAGCTAGTCGGCTGCACTCCCTTTTTTCAATATTACGTTGTTGCCGAAGTTCTCGCCATTTTTGAATGTGCTTTTTCTCACTAACGCTAACTTATAGCAACCTATCCTTTATTCACATAAAGTGATCAGGTATGTAAGGTTTACTTTTATTGCTAGCTACTCACTCTCGCGTAACTCCTTCTAGAAGAATGGAGCTTTCCAAGGATTACATCCGAGGTCTCTTATTGTATGACTTCAAATCTGATGAGTCAGCAGCCGCTTCCTAGCCGCATCAAGGGTGCATTTGGTTAGGGCACAGTGTCCGATCTCACTGCATGAAAGTGGTTCACACGCTTTTGCAAAAGTGAGTTTAACCTTCAAGGTTCGTTCAGGTCGGGACGTGAAAGATGTCGACAACGACTGGGGGAATCGGACCCACGGCGGACTACTCGTGAACTTGCGCAGGACTTGGGAGTGCACCGTGGCACCGTCGCCAGGCACCTACAACTGGGAAAAGTGCACAAGTTGGCACAGTGGACTCCCCATGACCTCCCGAACGCGACCTCCAGCGACGTACTGAGGTGGCCACTCAACCGCTCTCGTACAAGCGTTGGCTGAATGAAGCCCATCATCACAGGAGATGACAAGTGGGGATTGTACATCAACATCAAGAGGAGGTGACACTGGGTTGACAAGCGTGAGTAGCTGCTGAGCCACGGAGGGTCCTCACACCGTCGGAAAACATTTCTGTTTGGTGGGATTACGAAGATGCCATCTACTACGAGTTGTTGGCCCGTAACGAATCTCTAACAGCGGACTTATACTGTCAGCAACTGGATAGAGTGGCCGCCACGATCGCAGAAAAGCGTCCGAATCATGGCACAATCTGATTCTTGCACGACAATGCTCGAGCAGACATTGCAAAAATGACTCGCCAAAAGCTTCTCGACCTTGGATGGGAAGTGTGCCTCATCCATCGTACAGCCCAGATATTGCACCAACAGAATACCACCTTCTCCAGTCTCTCTCCAATACCATGCAAGAAAAACGTTCGATGACGAGGAGGACATGGAACGCTGGCTGGCTGGCTTTTTCAAATCAAAGCCAGAAAAGTTCTACGCTGACTGGATCGGGAGCCTGCTAGAAAGGTTGAGACGAGGATAGAACATGATAACGGTTACTCCGTTTCTTGACGTGTTTCACTTTTTTTGTAAAAATAAAAAATATAGTGTCTCGAAAATGGCGAGAGCTTCTGCAACAACCTAATAGTATAATAGGTGATTGTTGTTTTCTGCGCTTCAAAACAAATTTTGATTAATTATTTTTTATTGGAAAATGAATTTTCATAAAATATCAAACGATGTTTACTCATCGCAGCAGGTGAATTAAAAATCTTAAAGGAAGTCATGCTAAATTTTCCCTGAAGAAAATAATATTCTAGCCTTTTTACACCGTTTCTCTCGTGCTACGGAAGAATCTCGTTTTTGTTTGGAAGATTTTCAGCTTGATTTCAAAAATGTCAAGTTTGCTAAGAAAGGTGTCCTATTTCATTCCAAGAGTCTGTAGTTTGATTTGAGAATTGCCCAGTTCTTTGAGTTGAATACGAACTGTATATGAAGGACTGTTCTGTCGTGTGTCCTGTCCCTTTCTCATCTGCCTGCGTCTGTGTCTCTCTACCCGACCACAACGAAACAGGGGCAGCAATGCTTCTCACCTCTTCTCAAGAGTTTCTCACTTCCATCGACATATAGTGGGACAGCTGTATATGCTACACGCAAGCGATTATGAGAAATTCCATTCATACTTCTGAATTTCATGCAATTCCTCCATATCTTCAACGAGCTATAGCGAAAAAACAGTGCTTGCAAACACATGGACCATAGTGTTACTCGACCTAATGAGCGCTTGACCTTTGGGGTTAAAATGCGAAAGGCGGAGACATTTTTGTGACCTTTGCCAACTGCTGCTGGATGACAGACTCGACTTCCTAGGCTCATAGTCGAACGTGTGCAACCGCGAGCGGCACTCTCTGTTGCAGATGTTTATATAATTTAGCTGAAACACTAGCTTCAGAAAACCCTGACCTTTTCTCGTTTCCGCTCTGGTTCCTTGGTATCTGCGACGTCGAGACAGCATATCGCCACCTAGTAAGCGACCGTGCTGCGCTGAGGACAGGTGGGATTCGTTAGTTGATATTGCGCTGCTGAACACTGCCTTTAGGGTCGTTCGTGATTTTCTCGCCTCTGTGTATCAACCCCGATCCGACTGAGTATCGCCCGTATCTAATGCTGGTTCTATGTGACGAAGTGGAGTCGATGAGGAAGGACAAGGACAAAATCGTCAACAAAGGTCGACAAGGTATCAAACGTTTCACTCCGTGAGCGCCCTACTCCACTCTTCCAGCAGCACATGTAGGAAGACATGCTAGGGTCCTAACAAAGATGATACACTAAACAGCTTATGAGCTGAATGCTGCCTTTAATACTCATGAGACGTCATGGTATGTGTGTGACTAAAGCAAATCCACTTTTCTAGCGACGCCTCCTTCGCTAGAATAGTTCCCACATCTAGGGTTGTTTTCGCATGTCAACTAGGCAACAACACCACATTCATTATGCTCTATACTGTGCGATTTACCCCATAAGTACATAAGAGGTGACGTCTGCGCAGTCAGAGCTTTCGATTTTTTCGGGACTAAGTAAATTCTTAGACGCACGGGTCACGAACCTTGGGAAAGAAACTCAGCCCTGAAGGTCATGAAGGCTCATCGATGCACGTCGTCACTGTATTGTATCTCAACAAATGCCGCACTTCTCTTCGCCATGCCATCATTTTCCCCAGATACGATCACGGAGGGTTCCTCGTTTAGTTCTCAAGCTCGTCTGCTCCCTTTTCACCTTTGCAACTTTGTGCGGCTTGTTCGACATGTCCTCGTGTTGGTAGCACGCATCGCTTCCAGAATTCTCTCCTCCTTCAGGCCGATTTGCTTTCTCACTTTGACAGTTCAAATGTCCTACGTGTTTTGGAGTTTCTCTAGAAGTCGCGCTAACTATTACCCGCTCCTGAATTTGCATCAATATAAGAGTTTTCTGCTGTTGTTTCATCCACTACATCGGCCTCTCGGCTTCAGATCCAGAGACAATCTGCGCAACGCAATTTTTCTCACGCGAGCTGGATGAGATGGAGCGAGTCACACCGAAGAAGGAGGCGGCGTCTGTGGCTACCGCAAGGGAGAAAAGAGACAAAAAGGACAAGAGAGCGCGCATCAGGAACGATGTGAGTTGGAACGCACTGCGCGCTTCCAAATGCACACATGATATGAGTCGGTTCGATTCAACTCTTGTACATCTACTCCGCTACTAGCTTTGTCCAGATGTGACAAATTAATTGGTAGGAGCACCTAATGAGTTTTCTACCTCCCAGTATACAAATCACTGTTTAGTAGACATTGGATCCGAAACCGATTCGAAAAATTCGGATCCGCCATTCTTTCCAAATCCTGGTTCAAAAGGATTGTACGATTACGGATATTTTGGAAAAGCTTGGATCTTACAAGGGATGGGCCTGAAGCGTATGTCTGAACGGGAAGGGCGAGTGATATAGGAAGACCCCTCAATTGGTATAAAAATTTGTTTCTTTTTTGCCAAGTCGTTAAACCCAAGCAGTAGGGGACCCTTGAAGTAACAATGGAATCGGCGCCTCACGCGGGTCTTGTACGCCCGTGATGTCCATGTCGGCAAGCGGCTCCGAGCGCAATGGTTGGTAGCGCTGCTTCATGCGAAGGAGGTCGTGGGTTCTATTCTTCTGCGCTGCAGCGTTTTTGCATTTCAACTGACTGGTTAAGATTTGGGAGATTCTGACATCTATACTATTTTCAGACGTTTTCTGCACATTTTTCCAGCTGTATGCTGTAGAGAGTAACTTTTTCGCGACTTGTTCATTACTGATCGCTTTGTTAACCAAAGGGCAATGAGAAAGCTATTCAACAACACCAATGACATCGGCTTCATGGACAAAATCCAGTTGAAGACCTACCCCTTCCCTCCGAAACAAGAATTTCACTCGAAAACGTGATCATATATCCACTTCTTGCTAGCCTTTCCACGTCTATCAGTTCACCTTGTGAATCCCATTGCTTTTATTACTTTTTTCTTCCACCACTTCCAGCTGTTCGTCTTCGTCGTCTTCAAGTCGAGGTGCTTCCAAGTACTTGAGTATGCTAGCCATCCCTTCGGCCAGCTTGTCTACTTTCCTCGAAGGTTCCTTGTCTAAAGGTGGGCCACACTTCGGCGTGAGTAGGTGGATCACCACACGAACATCGGCGACATTGTTGGTGTTAGATTTCAGAAAACCTTCAGCAAACCTCTAATTCCCAGGTGACAGGCAAAGATGAGAGAAAAAGTGTATGAATGACCGTTTAGGCCGAGCAGGATGGTTTTTCCCGAGGTCATTGGTCCATGTAGGAAAACAAACTGTGAGGAGCTTGTAGCTTTATACCCTGCACGTATTGTGACCAGTGCTGCTTCATGCACTTTGTACCTGTTTGTCACTGCCGTTGAACATTTATACATCACCATGTTGAACACCGCAGCATGCAGCTGGAAAATTAGGCAAGAAACCTCTGAAAATGGTATAGACGTCAGAATCCTTCAAATCTCAACGAAACAGCTGAAATGCAAAAATGCAGTAGCGCAGAACAATCGAACACCGAACCTCCCTCGCATGAAGCAACGCCTAGTGGCACTGCGTTCCGAGCCCTTGCCCGCAGAAGCATCGCGGGCGTACAAGACCCCGAACTCGTGAGGCGTCGATTCCATATTATCTTCAAGGACCCCCCATTCCTTGAGTTTAACGACTTGGCAAAAAATGAACACAATTTTACACTAAATGGGGGGTGAGGATTCTATATGACTCGCTCTCTCCATTCTGACATACGCTTCAGACCCTTCCCTTGTTAGGACGACCAAAATAGGAGTGATTTTCACTAGATAGGATCTTATGAAAATTCAGATAACTGGTTTTGGTCAGAAATCTAATCTCATATCCTATTAGGATATCCCGTTTGAGATCCGAAGAGATAAATCATCCTAAAATCTTTCGTGTTAAAGCTGCTCTTATCTGAAACGCTCTGAAATCCGGGCCTTTTCAAAAATGTCATTCGCACAATCTTTAACTGGGTTTGAAAAAATGACGAATTTCAAATTATCCGAATCAGTATCGGTTCCAATGTCCATTGTTTAGGCCCGTTATGTGCATAGAGCATCCGTGCAGGGTTGTACTAGCAGTGGTATGTAGTACAGATACAATGCTTAGTGAAGGATACAGGTTTCCAATTTTTGCATTTATATTTTAGTGAATCAGAAACCGAGATCTTACTGCTTTTTGTTTGTTGTTGGAAATTTCTTCAATTCATATGCTTCCATAAGAAGTTGAGGAATGAAAAGTGTACAAGCATTCCGACGTTCAATTTTTCATGTGGGAATGCCATGCTCTGGCCAAATACGAAGTCGTTGTTCCTCATCCTTGGCCATAAACTGCAGTACACTTTAGGAGTGATCAAACAACTCATGAAACAGCTCCCACATCACATTAAGCTCATGACCGCACACATTGTGCTGAGGGCGAACTTCTAGTTCCAGGAGAAGCTACTGCCACCGTATGTCGTCTGTGAGTGGCAGGTTGTGTTTTATAATCGAAACAGGACAGAATGGGGTGCTTTTCTCTAGTTAATCAGTATGAAGAGAAACAACGGCGGCGTTAAACAGATCCCATATGTGGTGCCCCTTATTTCAAGGGAATTATTGTAACCAAATCAGAATTAGCCGTAGTGATTCTGTAACCAGCGAGATGAAGCTTTGTAGAGCGGTTGCAGTGGACTTCTTCAAGACTATGGAGCTAACAAGTGGGCTTCAGACCCTAAAGATACTGTCCTCGATTTTTGTCGTCAAACACGCACGGTTAATCAGCGACGTATATCTAGCGTTATCCGGGTCATGTCAGATGCTCCTCAGAACGTGAGCAAAGCCCAACATTGCGGGCCGTGCAGCACAACTCACTCAATTGAAGAGGAGCATCCTGAGCTCCGAACTTTCTCGACAGTCCAGAATGAGAGTCGCTGAACCTAGCTTGATTGTTTGTCCCGACAGAGGAAAGGCCCCGTAGTCACAGGGTTCTGCAGGACATCAGCAGAGCACCAAGTAGCCCTATTATAGGTCGAAGCTCTTCGTTGAACCCCTGAACGGAGATGCTCTTCATATGCCTCTAGCAAGGTCCTAATGGGTCATTAATATAAGAAGCGCGTGAGAGCGCAGTCGGATGAGGTGCCGGCTGTGGCGTACAACCAATGCCAGGTCCCAGGTTCGCATCAGCCTGGCCAATCAAGCCTTCCATCCCTCCAAGTCGGTGGATTGGTATCAGACTTGTTTGGGATTGTTCATCGGCTCGTCACCGCAAGTCATTGTGTAGCCCAAACACGCTTAAAAATCTGAGGGTATGCTGTTTCTTTGCAGACCCTTTTTTGAGTTTGCATGAAGGCACTGTGCAGCGCTGTGTGTTGCCGTTTGTGTAAATCAAGCCTACACAGTTCTTCATAGCAGCGAGAAGCTTCCTCTGATAATCGGTTTCCGATTTCGTTTTTTTTTTCACCTGTGTTTACCAAACCACTTATTAATACTACTGATCCCCTAATGGGTCGTTCAGAGCATCATCGCGGCGCGACGCGACGTAACGATAATCTTGCATATCGATCGAGCGACGTCGCGTCGCCCGGTCGCGAGGTGTGAAATGAAATCGCTGCTTGAAATGGGGCGATATTTTCATCGCGTGGCGATGCTGATAATTCTGTGCGATAAGGTGTTCGCTGCAGAACAGGTATGAACACCTCGCGACGGGGCGACGCGAAGTGTTCCTACGATATGGGGTGGTTTATGATAAGATGTTGGAGATTATGTTCAGATGTTAATCGCGTGCCGTTTATAGCGCAGCGATTTCCAGATGGGGGGGGGGGCGACGCGATCATCGCGTCGCTTCGACAGTGGGGTTCGCGTCGCCACGCGAACGCTCTGAACGACCCCTAAAGTAGGCTTTAGAGGTTGACAATGTTCCTGATATCCAGTGTAAAGGTTTACAAGGTTCTTTAGATCCAGTGTCGCACATTACCGTCACAGCAAAATGAAGAACGAAGAAAGGTTACTCCTCCTGACTCAAACAAGGCACCTGAGAAGGAAAAAGAAGCTGAGAAGGAACTAGACGGACTGACAGAATCAGCTGCTTTGCCATTTGTGCTGAAGGTGATTCTTAAACAGAATTTCCACATAATGCTTCTTCTGGAAGCTGTAGTCAAGGTGTAGTTGGTATTACAGGCTTTGAGTGAAGTTTCTTCAAGAATTTAACTATGCAGTTTCCTTTTCCTATCGTTATCGGGGACTCTAGATAATATATTTAGATTAGCTAGGGTAGGAGGTGAATGGAAACTAATGGTGAGGTTAGTGCTACTAGAGGTGAATTCGTGGTAGTACGAACAATTCTGTTGCTATCGGTTCCGAATGATGTCAAAAAAACATTATGAATAAACCGTGGAACGAAAGCCATTGTACAGTGTTGAATTCCGAACAGTTTCTAGACCGGCGATGATTCGCTGCTTCATTTTAACACATCAAAGCGCCTAATAAAAACTATAGCGATCTTTGCTTGAGCAAGTGAGAAGCGATTTCAAGTCTCTAGACTGGTGGGAATTACACAGCGTTTCACGGCGAGATTGTCCTACAAGACTCTTCAGCCTGTGAAAAGTTGTGTGACGCTTAGGCGGAGGTTAGGGCGGTTTTCTGTGTTCATGAGAACGTGATACGTACGTGATGCCGCAGTAGCAACTTGTTTGTCTCCAACGTTACGAATTTTTCACGCGTACCAGGTTCTGAATGTTTCAGTTTCTCACGATAACGCGATCGTCGATTGGACACTATGAGCTGTTCGGAAATCGCTACTTCACCCTCTACGATCTGGTCTATCACCTCTCGCAGGCAGACTCTGAGCTGCCGCACCGGCTTGTGTATGGAACAATTTCCAAGGTTGAATTCATGACGTTTCTCTTTACCTATTTT
This sequence comes from Heligmosomoides polygyrus polygyrus, assembly GCA_947396885.1. Lineage (NCBI taxonomy): Eukaryota > Metazoa > Nematoda > Chromadorea > Rhabditida > Heligmosomidae > Heligmosomoides > Heligmosomoides polygyrus. The sequence continues at coordinate 70,111,375 of OX377205.1, read as the reverse complement.
AAACATTACTCTAGAGGACCTCCTTTTCAAATTTCAGTACTACCTGACCTTAACAACTATCTTCACTCCTATGTATATTTGTTCAATAACGCTGAAAATGTGAAACTGAAATATAAATAAAAAATATAAAAAATATATAAATAAATATAAAAATTATAAATACATATAATATAACATAAATATTGAGTGAAATTAAAATTTAAAAACTTTAAAGTAAAATTAAAATTTTGAAATTTACAACAACGACTACATTGGTTTCAGACCTACCCGTCGCGGAGTATGAAGACTGGTCTTTTAAAACAGTGCTACTGACAACCTTAAGGCCTGCTCATACTCTGCGACGGATGCGACTGGTCGCCCGTCCGAAACATGTAAACATGCAAACCAAGTGATCGCCACGAAATCAGTTCATACTTGAGCGCTGTCCCTGTCGCTCCAATCGACCTCGTCGATCCTGTCGCTGTCCATAGCTTCCGTGCGTTGCTGTCACTCTTCTCGCTGAATTCGAGTCGCTCACGTCGCTGCCCTCGCCCAGGAGGATGAACAGGCCCTTATGCTGACGATGCAGCGGGAGTCCGTGACATCTAGGTGCTGCACCGCTAAAGTGGGTGGAAGGCTCCAGGACGTATCTCTAACGCGATGTCGCGCGCTAGCCGCACACGATGTCGGGCGCTGAAACGCGAACGTGCGCTTGATGACTAGGGCCCTGTTCATACTTCGCGACAGAAGCGACAAGAGCGCAGCGCGCGGAAGTGTGAACAGGCGACAAGAGCGACTGGGGCGACGGACGTAGTGTGGTGTACGTAATTGCACCATAACGTCTACTTCGTCGTCTAAAATATCAAATGAATAGAGGCTTTCGCGTCTAACTATTCAATTGCATTAGTTTTTGGAAACTGAAACAGACACAAGCAAACAGTTATATTAGTAAAGTTTCGGGAAACTGAGACAAACACAAGCAAACAGTCATATTTTCAGACAAAAAAGTTGTTGTAAACTGAAACAGACAGAAGCGAACAATATATTACCTACGTCGTCAGTCTGGTACTCAAAATAGACATAAAGGACTTCTTACCTTTGTATGAAGAACGTCAGAACAGAAATCGTTTCCTTCCAGCTCTAGTGCGCCTTCCAGCACTAGTGTGGTGTACACTTCGTTTTTCGCCCCAGCAGCTCCAGTCGCTCCCGGCGCCGGCGCGAAGTATGAACAGGCGACAAGAGCGACAAGAGCGACAAGAGCGACTGGAGGGGCAGCGCCGGCGCTCGAGTATGAACAGTTTTCGGCGGCGCGCGCTCGGTTTTAATCGATATGCATGTTTTGCGCGAGCGACGAGTCGCTCTTGTCGCGAGGTATGAACAGGCCCTAGGCATGTTTAGCCGCGGAGCACGAAATCTTGGCAGCGTTTAGGCGCATTCACTGGTGGCGATGTCCGTTCCTCCACGTGGTGCCACTGGAAACTGCTCGCTCTGCGAGCTAAGCTAAGCACGGACACTCGAATGCAGGCGACAGGCCCTTGTGACAGGCCGGCCTACGAAGACCCATGTCACATCACATGGTTGATGACGTTACATGAGTATCGAGATAGTGCTACGGCGTCCGCGGGAGCCGACGCGCACTCGCAGAGCCCGGCGAGTGTGAGAAGTATGCGAGGGTCCCTGATGCGAGGGCGGCATCGGGGGGCAAATGAGCTAGTCCGAAAGTCCCGTAACGTAAGCAGGACCCGCGTGGCAACGCTGAATGTGGGTACGTTGACGGGCCGCTCGTGCGAGTTGGTTGAAGCACTGGAGCGTAGAAGAGTTGATTTCTGTGCGGTGCAGGGGACGAGGTGGTCCTGCCGCAAGTCAAGGGACATCGGACGAGGCTTCAAGACCGTTCTATGTGGAAGTCCCAGGACCACCAGTGGAGTTGGAGTCATCGTCTCCGAACGATTTCGTAACTCGATTGTAAGTGTCGAACGTTTTGACGATCGATTGATGAAGATCGTTGTTGCCGCTAAGGAGCGACTCTATCACTTCTTCTCTGCGTATGCTCCACAGACTGGCTGCTCCGATCAAGCCAAGGATGAGTTTTGGAGCCTGCTTGATGAGAAGACAGCAGAGGTGCCGTCGAAAGATGTGATCATAGTCGCTGGTGACCTTAATGGGCACATCGGCGCGACGAAAGACGGGTACAGCTGTCATGGTGGATTCGGTTACGGGTCGCGTAACGCCGATGGTGAGCGTATCCTTGAATATGCGGAATCGCATAACCTCACCATAGTAAACACCGTATTTCGTAAACGCGACTCCCACCTCATCTCATACTATAGTGGGAGCTCCAAGTCTCAGATAGATTTCGTCCTTGTGAAGGATCGCGACCGAAGTCTTGTCACAGATGCGAAGGTCGTGCCGTATGAGACGGTCGCCCCACAGCTCCGACCGCTGATCTGCACCCTAAAGATTGCCCCTCCAAGGCAGAAGCAGGTCGAGCGATGCGGTGCACCGAGAATCAAGTGGTGGCGAATGAGAGAGAAGGAAGCAGCTGTGATTTCTCGCGTGTGGCTACCGACAGTCACAACTGTCGACGAAACTTGGAAGAAGGCTGCCGACGCGATACGTGAAGCTGCAAGGTTGGAGCTCGGCATCACGGTGCCTGGACGACGCAAGGTCGAAAAGCAGGCGTGGCTGTGGACAAATGATGTGAAAGCAAAAGTTCGAGAGAAGAAGTCGCTCTATCACGTGTTTCTCAGCGACAAGACAGCCGATAACTGGCGGAAGTACCAAGAAGCGAAGAAAGCTGCAAAGAAGGCCGTGGCTGTTGCAAAAGCCACTCATTATGAAGATGTCAACGAGAAGCTCGAGTCACGCGATGGTGAGCGGTATCTATACCGACTTGCTAAGAGCCGCCATCGCCAAACCGAGGATATTGAAAAGTTCGTTGGCATCAATGATGAGAGCGGCCATCTTCTGACAGACCGCAAAAAGGCGCTGAAGCGATGGCGTGATTACTTCGAGGAAGTTTCCACTATGGAATTTCCTCACCCGGCCATCCCTTCTGTGGCTTCTGTTCACGGTCCCGTACACAAGATCACCGTGGAGGAGACAGAAGCGGCTGTGAGGAAGATGAGGTCAGGCAAAGCGACTGGGCCCGACGACGTGGCAGCTGATCTGTGGAAGTCAAAGCTGTGGCACCCTGCTGAGTGGTTGGCGAAGTTCTTTAACCAGGTTGTGGCGGAGAAGAAGGTGCCTGAGTGTTGGCGCCAAAGCACGACGATTCCGATTTGGAAGAAGAAGGGCAGTCCTGCAGACTGCTCCAATTACCGTCCGATTCGCTTGCTCTCGCACAGCATGAAGATCTTTGAGCGAATTGTCGATGGTCGAATTCGTGACATCGTCCAGCTTTCCAGCAATCAGTGCGGTTTCGTAGCTGGCTGTGGCACCATTGATGCCATACATGCCGCCCGCCTCTTGTTAGAGAAGCATCGCGAGAAACAGAAGCCAGTGCATATCGCCTTCCTCGACTTGGAGAAGGCCTTTGACCGCGTACCGCGTGAAGTGATATGGTACGCCCTGCGACGACATGGAGTTCCTGAAGAGCTCATAGAGTGGGTGCGAATCCTCTACTCTTGCCCAAAGAGTAGAGTTCAAGCTGCAGCTGGAACCTCGATGGAGTTCCCCATCTCTGTCGGGGTACACCAGGGTTCTGCGCTTTCCCCACTCCTTTTTGTTGTCGTGATGGACGCCATTACACGAGATCTTCAGAAGCCAGTCCCCTGGACACTGCTTTATGCTGATGACGTAATGCTCGCTACCGAAAATAAAGGTGAACTCGAGCGAGAGGTGCAAGCTTGGTGTGATCGCTTGGAGTGTTTTGGATTCAGATTGAACGTGAAGAAGACCGAGTATCTAACGACTGACGTTAATGAGTCCAGCTCCATCAAGGTTAACGGCATCGAGCTCCCACGCACTTCGGTTTTTAAGTACCTGGGATCAGCAGTAGCATCCGATGGCAATCTGATGATTGAAGTGAACTCACGCGTGAATGCAGCTTGGTCCAAGTGGCGCTCGTTGACTGGCGTGTTCTGCGATAGGAAGATGCCAGAGCGCTTGAAGTCAAAAATATATAGAACTGTCGTCCGGCCGGTAGCGATGTACGGTGCTGAGTGTTGGCCTGCGACCAAGGAGGTTGAAACGCGCCTCAGCGTCATGGAGACGAAGATGCTGCGCTGGACGGCTGGAGTCACGCGCCTGGACCGCATCCGAAACGATGTCATTCGGCAGAAGTTCGGTGTCGCGCCGATAGCGGACAAGATGCGCGAAGCTCGCTTACGATGGTACGGCCACGTTCTGCGCGGAGAAGAAGACAGCGTCCGCAAGATAGGCCTTAAGTTCGAGGTGGTAGGAAAGCGGCCTAGAGGGCGTCCGAAGCAGCGCTGGTCTGACACGTTACATATGGACTTGAAGGTTGCTGGTGTCCACCCTGATCTAGCGCTGGATCGGGAGAGGTGGCGTCATGACACCAGAATAGCGGACCCCGCTACGAAGCGGGACAGACGCTGAAGAAGAAGTAAGTTTAGCCGCATTCACTAGTTTTTTGACATTTATTGCTCCATCAAACACCTTAAATAGTTTATCATGTTGAAATCCACCCTAGCACCACCACAGAGAGCGCCAAATGAAATGAAAGAGGAACTCTCTCTCTCGGTGGAGGCGCTTGTAAGAAAAAGGAAGCAGTAAAATGCCATGCTTCTGCTTGTAATTGGAGAAATACGGAGGTCCTTAGTGTTTACCAAAGGGGTGCTTGCCAATGGTACTACACGTCAACTATGACAAGTGAGCAGGTGACGGTCAAGCGTAGCTTAAAGTTAGAACTAAGGGAAAATCTGCGGGATAGTGCGCTCCATTCCCCCTCCCCCCCCCCCCCAAAAAAAAAAAATAGAGACTCACAAGCACTTGTTTCCGAAACTTCTAGTTAGTAATCCCTTCCCAGTTCTTGTTTCGAATTTTCCTCACCAGATCTTTCACCGCTTTCCTTCTCTCATTTGAAACAGATTGAGTCCCATTCCGCCCCTTTTTTTGTTAACAACCACTCCCACTTCCCTACCAGGAGACAACAGACTTGTCTCATCCTTATCTTATGTCTCTTTCCTTCTTCTGCGCCGTCGACGTCGCCGGCACACACTTTCGCACTCTATCGCTAGTCAAAAGAGTCCCTGTCGGAGGCGTTACTAGCAGTCAAAACAGTCCGACAGCGACAACTCGTCCAATTTCGTCGCGTAACGTGCGCGACGCCAGAGGGATTCGCGCGGCGTTGGAGTTATGTCTGTCCCTGTGGGTGGAAGGATGCAGCGGAGCGTGAGGGGCTCTCAGTGGAATGTGGTATGGTCTACTTCTCCTCCATTGAACAAGAACAACTGAACAACAGTCACTCCAGGACAGGCACAAGCGTCATTGTTGACGGTTGCCTTGATAAGCCTCAAAAGGCCCCCTCGGAGTCTGCTTTGCTTTATATGAAGTCGCATAACATGGTCTAGAGGGTGGCGGTGTCCGTTCCTCCACGTGGTGCCGCTGGAAACTGTTCGCCCTGCGAGCTAAGCCAAACACGGACACTCGATTGCAGACAACACGTCCTTGTGACAGGCAGGCCTACGAAGACCCATGTCACATCACATGGTGTATGACAGTTCATGTATCTCGAGACAGTGCTATAATGTCCGCGGGAGCCGACGCGCACTCGGAGAGCCCGGCGAGTGTAGAAAGTATGCGAGGGTCCCTGATGCGAGGACGGCATCGGGGGGCAACTGAGCTTGTCCGAACGTCCTGTAACGTAAGCAGTACCCGCGTAGCAACGCTGAATGTGGGTACGTTGACGGGAGCTCGTGCGAGCTGGTTGAAGCACTGGAGCGTAGAGAAGATGATTTCTGTGCGATGCAGGAGACGAGGTGGTCCTGCAGCAAGTCAAGGGGCATAGGACGTGACTTTAAGGTCATTCTATGTTGAAGCTCCAGGACCATCAGTGGTGTCGGAATAATAGTCTCCGAAATATTTCGTGACTCGATTGTAAGCGTCGAACGCTTTGACGATCGATTGATGAAGATTGTTGTCGTTGCTCAGGAGCCACTCTATCACTTCTCCTCTTCATATGCTCTGAAGCATGTCGAGCAACGCGGTGCACCAAGAATGGTGGTAGCGAGTGAGGCAGAAGGAAGCAGCTGTGATTTCTCGCGTTCGGTTACCAACAGTTACAGTCAAAAGTTCGAGAGAGGAAAACGCTCTATCACGTGTTTCTCGGCAAAAAGACAGTCGATAACTGGCGAAAGTATCAAGAAGCGAGGAAAGCTGCAAAGAGGGCCGTGGCTGTTACAAAAGCTACTCATTATGGAGATGTCAACGAGAAGTTCGAGCCATGCGATGGCGAGTGGTGTCTGTACCGGCTTGCTAAGAATCGCCATCGGCAGGCCGAGGATATTGAGTTTTTTGGCACCAGTGATGAGGACGGCCATGTTCTTACGAACCGCGAGAAGGCATTGAAACGATGGCGTGACTACTTTGAGGAACTCTCTACAGTAGAATTTCCTCATCCAGCCATCCCTTCTACGGCTACAACCCACGGCCCCGTTCAGAAGATCACCGTGGAGGAGATTGAAGCGGCCTTAGAGAAGATGAGGCCAGGCAAAGCGACTGGGCCCGACGTCGTGGCGGCTGACTTGTGGAACTCAGAGTCTTGGTACCCGGCTGAGTGGTTGGTGGAGTTCTTTAATCAGGTTGTAGCAGAGAAGAAAGTGCTTGATTGTTGGCGCCAAAGTACGACGATTTCAATTTGGAAGGGGAAGCGCAGTCCTGTTGACTGCTCCAATTACCGTCCGATTCGCTTGCTTTCGTACAGCATGAAGATCTTTGAGCGAATCGTCGATGGACAAATTTGGGACATCGTCCTCTCTCTGTTGTCATCATGGATGCCATCGCACGAGATCTTCAGAAGCCAGTCCCCTGGACATTGCTTTAGGCTGATGACGTAGTGCTCGCTAGCGAGGATAAAGGTGAACTCGAGCGAGAGGTGCAAGGTTGGTGTGATCGCTTAGAGTGGTTTGGACTCAGATTGAACATGAAGAAGACCGAATAGCTGACGGCGGACGTTACCGAGTCCAGCCCCATCAAGGTTAACGGCATCGAGCTTCCACGCACTTCGGTCTTTAAGTACCTGGGATCAGCAGTCGCGTCTGACGGCAAACTGATGATTGAAGTGGATTCACGCGTGAGTGCAGCTTGGTCCAAGTGGCGCGCGTTGACTGGGGTTCTCTGCGATAGGAAGATACCAGAGCGCTTGAAGTCAAAGATCTATAGAACCGTCATCTGGCAATTAGCAATGTACGGTGCTGAGTGTTGGCCAGCGAACAGGGAAGCTGAAACGCGCCTCAGCGTCATGGAGACGAAGATGCTGCGCTGGACGGCCGGAGTCACGCGCATGGACCGCATCCGAAACGATGTCATTCGGCAGAAGTTCGGTATCGCGCCGATAGCTGACAAGATGCGGGAAGCTCGCTTACGATGGTACGGCCACGTTCTGCGTGAAAAGGAAGACAGCGTTCGTGAAATAGACCTTACCTTCGAGATAATTGGAAAGCGGCCCAGAGGGCGCCCAAAGCAGGGCTGGTCTGATGCTTTGCATATCGTCTTGAAGGTTACTGGTGTCCACCCTGATCTAGCGCTCGATCGGGAAAGGTACCGTCATGATACCAGAATAGCGGACCCTGCTACGAAGCAGGACAGACGCTGAAGAAGAAGGAGAAGAAGATACCATGGTCCAGAGATCCAATGCTGGATTAGTACTCCATTTCCTGCCTAATTACGGAGCAACCGCATAGAGCAGAAGAAGGAGTTGTGTGCAGAACCTGGGAAAGTTGAAGTTGAGCCCCATGAGTCGTTAGAGCCCAAAACTTCTTGCATGATAACTCGCCTCAGCGTCCTTCAAACAGTCTTGGGGAATTGAAAAAACCGTGTTCGCGGTCAATCATGTGCATAGGCGTCGGATCGACCACGCCCTATGTTCCTTCGCCTACCTCCCATCTTCATAAAAAAAAACACTGGGTCGCGTTGCGATCCGATCGTCGCATCGCGAGATGCACGTTCATCGGCGCGAGTTCGGCGTTGCGGGGAATCCCACGCTTCTAAACTGCTTTTCAGTTGCTGTCGGTCCGATGAGCTTCATTCTGTAGTATGTAAAGCTTTTGTTTGATACAGCCTACTCCGACGGAACCAAAAAGTCACACGAGGTGCAGCAGATAGAGCTCCCGAACAAGTCTGATGCAAAGTGCTTCTACGATGCGTTAATCTGCTTCTGTAACACATTCTCAACTTCGATGTTGTTCGAAGCTGACGATCTATTAGGTTGGAAAAAAAGTCTTTTCATTTTTTTCAAAGATTTATTACTTCACAACTACAAAGTCAAATCAATTGAGATAAACTCTATTTTGTTCTACTACACTTCTCCAAAGACTGGGTGATTTTCCAATTCCTCTCGCTTAAAAGACTGCAGTTCTTGAGTCGAACCATTGATAAATCCAATTTTTGAGGTCTTCATCCGTTCCAAAATATTTCTCTCCAATTTCTTGCTTGAGAGCACGGAAGAGATAGGGGTAGTCGGTAGGGGCGAGATCAGGGCTATACGGTGGATGTGGCATTACCTCCCAACCCATCCCCTTTATTGTTTCTCTTGTGAGTCTTGCAACACGTGGTTTTGCATCGTCATGCAGGATCATTACCTTCGACTTCTCCGGCCTGTTTTCTTGGAGAGTTGCGACGACTTTGTGGAGTTGGCCGCAGTATGTGACAGCAGTAAGTGTCTCTCCACTTCTGAGAGTTTGCCGATAAATCACTCCTCTGATATCCACCAAACACTCAAGAGAATCTTCCGTTCGTGAACATTGGGCTTGAGATCAGACTTAGGGCTCTCTCCCTTTTGTACCCATTGCCTTTTCCTCGGAAGTTGGCACACAGAACCCAGGACTCTTCGCCTGTCACAATCCGCGGAAGAAACGATTTTCTTCCTTATCTGGACAGAAGAGAAGCAGCGATGGAGAGTCGTCGACCTTTCTGAGTGTCTGACAGGGCATGTGGAATCCAAGCTCCAAATTTCCATGAAAGCCAAGATTCTTCAGATGGATCCCCACTATCCTATGAGACACTTCGAGCTTCTCTGCCAGTAGACGTGTCGTCTGCCTACTATCGGTACGAAGAAGATGGTGTAGTTCACTGTCGTCCAATCCAGTTGGCCTTCCTGACCATGCTTTGCCCTCAGTGAATAATTTCCCTTTAAAGACTTTCCGAACCACTCATAACAGGCGCGATGAGTAGTAGATCCCAAGCCATATATGTGGTTAATTTGGTCTGCTGCCTGACGTGCTGTGGATTCTTTAATGAATTCTTGAAGAATGCCGTGCTGAAAACGGCCATGAGGTAGATCTGGCATTGAGTTCGGAAGATTGGATGGATAACGAATTACAAGAAGAGTCTTAACCTGTGTCTGCGTGCGAACGGTAGACAAGTGTGATAGGATTACGAAATCAGCAATCAACATTGGCTAGTGCGTTTACAAGGGGAAGGGTAAAAAAAATTTCGAAGTGTGAAGAGACTTTTTTTCCAACCTAATATTTGTACACCAACAATCACATATGATAGGGCCATTCGCGTCTGAATATAAGGCAGCCAAATATTTCGACATGTACTACTTCCATTGGTGCCTTAAAAATTTTTTAAGTGCAACCGTGGTTTATGTAGAGCACAAGTATAAGGGAGCCCTGAAATTTATAATTTAATTTCTGCTCCAACAAACGTATAGTGTGATGAGATTGTGAGCAAAGCCTATGTGCGTAGTAAAAAACCGTTACTAGTGTTCATCGTCCTATCCGAAATGTTTTTAAGAATTCGATTGCAAGAGCTGTGTCCAGTGTTTCACGTGTATTGTAAACATAGACCACACCAAATAATGGATAAATGCTTCTTTATTCCTAAAAAAGCGATGAACACTAGTAAAAGCGTACAGTAGCAACGACCAAGTCACGCTTTGACCTGCCTTCATGGCAAGTGGAACAGTACTTTCAAGTAGAAGCTGTAAAGAGAAAAACTACATGAAGTATGCTGAAGGCTGCTAAGAGATTGAGACGATTTTGTGGAGGTTCCGCAATTTTCTGTGCTTGCACAGTACCTATGATCTACCGTGTGGTGGTCGTAGATCACCCTCCAAAAATTTCAGTGATCTGTAGCCATGTTGCCTTCCTAAACTTCAGTCACGAGAAGAGAGGAGGCGGAGGACAGCGTCCGCAGTCTTGCAACGAGATTCGGGTGCATCCATTCGGTCATAATCTCCCCCTTCCACTCCACTTCCTCGGCTACAGAAAAGTGCTGACTCGATGGATCCCCCACGTCTTGACCGATGGCATGCGGTTCACCCTTGTGTCCATTTGGCAGTCTCTCTTTTCTTGCCTGCACAGTAAGGAGTTTCTGGGAGAACTGACTACTGCAAATGAGAGTTGTCCTTTTACGATTGGTACGGAACCGTCGAGTAGAAGATCCGCCGACGCAATCCAAAATGGGCCTTCATATCAAGCAGTGGCTCCTTTGCTGATTCTAGGATTCGCGAGGAACACATCATATCTCGAGCTGCTCCCGCAAGGACACACAGTCACTGTTAACATTTACGGCAACCGCCTTCAGAAACGGGCGAACACTGTTCAGGACAAACAGCCGGGACGAGCTTCTGTCCATCTACTCCACAATACCGCTCATAATCATATGGTTATAGAAACTCGTGAAAAAATGAGGACGCTGGGCTAGACCTCGTTCCCTATCGACCCTGTTGCATTGGCTTTGCCCCCTCTGACTTCCGCTTATTTCCTCCTCTTAAGGCATTCTTAGCGAAAAAAAGCGCCAAACTCGAACATGTCGAAAAAACAGTAAGTGCTTTCTTTGGCTTCCAGTCTCTCCAGTTCCGGGAGAATGGCTCACCTGTGCGTTAAGCGGCAAACTGTAGCGACTAACGATGGTGAACATGTTTCTGAGCAAATGTTGTTGATTGTTGATTGTCTGCTGAGTATCCCCCTTTCACCATCACCACCTCTATATAAAAGAGTTTGTCCGTGGAGTGATCTAACCTAAGTGTGGTAGGCCGCGCCATCCACAAAGAGACCTGTCGAGTGATCTAACCGAAGTGAGATACGCCTCATCATCTACAACGAGGGCAAAATTTGCTATTGAGCGTGGGATGTTGCTGCAGCAGGGAAAACGCAGCCCTTTACTGCTTAACACAACAGCATCTTCGCGCGTTTCTGAGCGTCCAGATTCAGAAGCCGACTTCGCGCCATTAGCATGAGAAGACTACTAAAAGGGTAAGGGTAGAAGGAGGACTTTGAGGGTGGAGAACCGACAGCGATCAGGAGGCGGCGACCAGGAGGAGCATCGGGATGGTCGATGGGAGGAGCAAGGAAGCAGGACAGGAGGTGGCACCAAGAGGAGTTTAGGCAATATGTAGGGATCATTAGGGAGTTACCAATCAGGGAAGGGGGACAGTAAGGAGGATCAGCAAGGGGATCCATTACCATTAAGAGAGACCGGATTTAGAGAATGTGACACCGATGCTACACAATGGGCGCTCACTCGCCGTCGTCGTGTCGTGAGCGTGGGAGGCCTAATTAATTGGAGTAGAGTAGTGGGGAGGATCCCGAGGGGGAAGGGGAGGAGGGATCTACCTGGAAGAAGGGACCTGGAGGCGGAGCAGGACGATGAACCAACAAGAAAGGAGCCGTAAGGGAATTCATACAAAGAACAAGGAATCTGCCATATGCATAGCCTCTTCATGATCGACACAGCGGCGACAGCGTGCGCTTCTGAGCTTCTTGATCCAGAAAGCGGGCCCCCTACGTCACGCAGCAAGCATCCTGATTCTGAATACGTGTCACCGACCGTGCCGTGAGCATGGGAGAACCACTAAGGGGGTGGTGAAGAAGGACAGTAAGGGGGACCTCTATGGTGGACCAGGAGAGCGACCAGGAAGGAAAGGAAGAACCTGGAGGAGCGGCCAAAACGGGGAAACCAGCAAGAAGAGACCAGTAGGTGGAAATAGTGGAAACAAAGAAGTGGGCCAGTAGTTGGGACCGGGAAGGTGGGGGACTAAAGAGGGGAGGGAAGACCTGTAAAGGCGGACCACAATTAGATCCAGTAAGAAGAAACGAGAGAGGGGAACCTGGCTTCGGAAGACATGTCAACGACAACTTGAAACGCTAGCTGTTGAGCATGAGAACGATTGCGGAGGAACAACCTGAGGGACAGAAGTACAGCGCAGCACTAACCAATGACATTACTGGCCGGTCAGGAAAGGATGTCTATGATGAAGGTACCGAAGTGTTGAAGGGCTTGATGCCGATAAAATGCGCACCAAGTCCTAGATGCTAGCGAATTTTATGTTTTACAAAAACTACTTTCCATAGGTCAGTGATGCTACAAAGTCGCGCGAAGTGTGCAAGTGCCAGACACACCGTTAGGCGTGTCGAATCACTTAAAAAAGATAGAAATTATGAATGTCATGCGGCACAACGCTTTCTGATCAACCTTATATATATATATATTTATTTATTACCGTTATTTAGTTTTCTTCTTCTTCTTCTTCTTTTCTTCTCCTTCAGCGTCTGTCCCGCTTCGCGTAGCTGGGTTCGCTATTTTGGTGTCATGACGCCACCTTTCCCGATCGAGCGCTAGATCAGGGTGGACACCAGCTACTTTCAAGTCCATGTGTAACGTATCAGCCCATCGGAGCTTAGGGCGCCCTCTAGGCCGCTTTCCTATTACCTCGAAGTTAAGGACTATCTTGCGGACGCTGTGTTCGCTTCCACGCAGAACGTGGCCTACCATCGTAAGCGAGCTTCGCGCATCTTGTCCGCTATCGGCGCGACACCGAACTTCTGCCGAATGACATCGTTTCGGATGCGGTCCATGCGCGTGACTCCGGCCGTCCAGCGCAGCATCTTCGTCTCCATGATGCTGAGGCGCGTTTCAACTTCATTGGTCGCTGGCCAACACTCAGCGCCGTATATTGCTACCGGCCGGATGACTGCCCTGTAGATGTTCGACTTCAGCTGCTCTGGTATCTTCCTATCGCAGAGCACGCCAGTCAACGAACGCCACTTGGACTAAGCTGCACTCACGCGTGAATTCACTTCAACCGTCAGTTTGCCATCAGACGCGACTGCTGATCCCAGGCACTTACAGACCGCAGTGCGTGGAAGCTCGATGCCGTTAACCTTGATGGAGCTGGACTCAGTAACGTCCGTCGTTAGGTATTCGGTCTTCTTCACGTTCAGTTTGAGTCCAAACCGCTCCAAGCGATCACACCAAGCTTGCACTTCTCGCTCAAGTTCACCTTTATCCTCGCTAGGGAGCATCACGTCGCCGGCATAAAGCAACGTCCAAGGGACGGGCTTCTGAAGATATCGTGTGATGGCATCCATGACGACAACAAAAAGGAGTGGGGAAAGCGCAGAACCCTGGTGTACCCCGACAGAAATGGGAAACTCCATCGAGGTTCCAACTGCAGCTTGAACTCGACTCTTTGGACAAGAGTAGAGAATTCGCATCCACTCTATAAGCTCTTCAGGAACTCCATGTTGACGCAGGGCGTACCATATCGCTTCACGCGGTACACGGTTGAAGCCGTTCTCCAAGTCGAGAAAGGCGATATGCACTGGTCTCTGTTTCTCGCGATGCTTCTCTATCAGGAGACGGGCGGCGTGAATGGCATCAACGGTGCCAGCCAGCCACGAAGCACTGATTGCTGGAAAGCTGGACGATGTCCCGAATTCGTCCATCGACAATTCGCTCAAAGATCTTCATGCTGTGCGAAAGCAAGCGAATCGGACGGTAATTGGAGCAGTCAGCAGGACTGCCCTTCTTCTTCCAAATCGGAATCGTCGTACTTTGGCGCCAACTCTCAGGGACTTTCTTCTCCGTCACAACCTGATTAAAGAACTTCGCCAACCACTCAGCAGGGTACCAGTACTTGGCCTTCCATAAATCAGCTGCCACGTCGCTTTGCCTGGCCTCATCTTCTTCAAAGCCTCTTCAATCTCCTCCACGGTGATCATTTGAACGGGGCCGTGGGTTGGAGCCGTAGAAGGGATGGCTGGATGAGGAAATTCTACCGTAGAGACTTCCTCAAAGTAGTCGCGCCATCGCTTCAATGCCTTCTTGCGGTCCATAAGAAGACGGCCATTCTCATCATTGATGCCGAAAAACTTTTCAATGTCCTCGGTCTGCCGATGGCGAAACTTTGCAAGTCGGTACAGATACCGCTCACCATCGCGTGACTCGAGCTTCTCGTTGACATCTCCATAATGAGTGGCTTTTGCCACGCCCTTCTGCAAAGGCTGCAAAGAAGGGCGTGGCAACAGCCACGCCCTTCTTTGCAGCCTTCTTCGCTTCTTGGTACTTCCGCCAGTTATCGGCTGTCTTTTCGCCGAGAAACACGTGATAGAGCGACTTCTTCTCTCGCACTTTTGCTTTCACGTCATCTGTCCACAGCCAGGCCTGCTTGTCGACCTTCCGTCGCCCAGGCTTCGTAATGCCGAGTTCCGACTGTGCAGCTTGACGAATCGCGTCGGTCGCCTTATTCCAAGTTTCGTCGACAGTAGTGACTGTCGGTAACCGCACGCGAGAAATCACAGCTGCTTCCTTCTCTCTCATTCGCCACCACTTGATTCTTGCTGCACCGCATCGCTCGATCTGCTTCAGCCTCGGAGGGGCAATCTTCAAAGTGCAGATCAGCGGTCGGTGCTGTGGTGCGACCGTCTCATACGGCACGATCTTTGCGTCTGTGACAAGACTCCGCTCGCGATCTCTCACAAGGACAAAATCTACCTGAGTCTTGGTACTCCCACTGTAGTACGAGACAAGGTGCGAGTCGCGTTTTCGGAAAACGGTGTTCACAATGGTGAGGCTATGCGATTCCGCATACTGAAGAATACGCTCAGCATCGGCGTTACGAGTCCCGTATCCGAAACCACCATGACAGCTGTACCCGTCTTTCGTAGCACCTACGTGCCCATTAAGGTCGCCAGCGACTATGATGACATCTTTCGACGGTACCTCTGCTGTCTTCTCATCAAGCAGGTTCCAAAACTCATCCTTGGCTTGATCGGAGCAGCCAGTCTGCGGAGCATACGCAGAGAAGAAATGATAGAGTCGCTCCTTAGCGGCGACAACGATCTTCATCAGTCGATCGTCAAAGCGCTCGACGCTTACAATCGAGTCACGAAATCGTTCGGAGACGATTATTCCCACACCACTGGTGGTCCTGGGACTTCCACATAGAACGGCCTTGGAGCAATGTCTTATGTCCCTTGACTTGCGGCAGGACCACCTCGTCTCCTCCACCGCACAGAAATCATCTCCTCTTCGCTCCAGTGCTTCAACCAACTCGCACGAGCGGCCCGTCAACGTACCCACATTCAGCGTTGCCACGCGGGTCCTGCTTACGTTACGGGACTTTCGGACTAGCTCAGTTGCCCCCCGATGCTATTACCGTTATTTAGTACACGATTAAGTTCGTGGTTATTATACGCAAAAAAACAGAAATGAAAACAGTCAAACAACAAAGCACAGAATGTGCACCTGACTGTTATACCAACACCAACTAGCAACTAAACTTCGGGTAACGTCTAAAGCAGTTATTTGTCATGGAGTCTTATGGATGTGCAGGAATTTTTCGAAAGCGTTGTAGCTTGACGGAACGGCATGCTTTTTGCGAGTCTTCTCAAAAGATACATATACAGCGCCCCGTCCTACAATTATAAAGTTATAAATTCCATACGTCTTGCTATCGTCAATTTAAATTTGAAGTTTACACTACGTGTCGTTGTGTTATTAGTGCAATTATTATTTGAAGTTGCGCAGAAGCAGGCGTTCTTCAGCCTTCTCCAAGCCCATTCTGCTCTGTTCCACCGCCATGTGAGCAGCCTAGACGAGACCCACGTGCCATGCTGATGCAGTGCGAGCAGTGGGCAGCGAGGCAGTTTGACCAGGTGGACGACTTTGTCCAGTGCTACCCTCGACCCCTTCTCTTCAGGTGTTCTTCTATGCCCTTCCCTTGCAGGCGGTTCTCCCGTCGCTCTTCGCCACTCCCTTTCAACACGCTTCGAAGTCGATAGTCGATCCTGGTAAAGCGACCCACGCAAGGATCATGAAGACGGCAGGTGCGAACCCCGTAAATGATGATGCCAACCCTAACGAGGCAAGAGTGTTAAGGCATCGGTGAGAAGTCAAAGCGGGGGGTCGTAGTGAATGGTATGGCGATACACAAGGAAGTGACCGATTACATGGAGAACTACGACAGACCCGTGAAGAAGCAGGAAAAGAATAAGGAGAGAGAGTCGAAGGAGACTGAAAAGAAGAGTAAGAGAAAGGTAGGCTGTCTAGATTATGAATTACTGTAAGAATGGTTGGAAGACGTTGCAGGCGCCGGATAAGAAAAAGGAGCCGCCGTCAAACTGTCTGAAGGATGAGTTTTGCATTGTTGCTGATAATACAATCGAGATCGACCAGAACGACCTGGTATGCTTTCTGACCACTTTCGGGGTTTAAAATGCTTCGGCCGCACACTTTATATCAAGCCTCCAAAGCCATCTCCCTCCTTCCTGGTCACCTTGATATACTCTATGGGGGGGGGGGGGGAGGGAGAGAGCTAGTGCATTGGATACTTTGCATTTCATTCAGATGTTTTTTTGTGTCGTTCTGCATTTTGCTTTTAAAAGAGAAGAACGCGCAACTTCTTCTCTTTTATTTTCTATCCATCAAGGTCAATAAGATTTTTCCTCATCTTTAACATTTCCTCCCGCTTAGGGGACTCCATTTCTGTCAATCATCTACATCTCATCCTATTATCAAAAGCCCAGATTTTGGATAGTCCGCTATTGATGAAGATTTCGAGCATTTTCTCTAACGACTAGGCAAAAAATAAACACATTTTTATACTAATTGAGGGGTGAGAATTCCCCCTATATGACTTGCTCCCCCCATTCAGACATACGCTTCAGACCCTTCCCTTGTAAGGCATCTCACCGTCGCTTCCTAGACGCTTGAACCACGTGGCCTTTCACTCGATGATCCTCTCCTCAAGACTCGTTAGGCAAAGGAAGATTAGTTGCACTGTCTAAAATAAGGGAAGTGTTGCAATGTTGCTATAGCGACAAAAGTAAGTGAGTAGGTCCGTGCCACCCCTCGTCACCCTGATCTCGAATAGCTTGACCGGACGCCAGCAACGTCTCTGTTTGAGATGCATGACTTCCCAATGCAAATTAAGTACTTCTACTGCTTCCTCACACTTGCATTTCATATATTTTTATTCTCTTAACTCTAATTCACAATCAGCCATTGGATTGATGCTAAATCCTAATAAAGCACGAAATCGACCATACAAATCGAACAAGTGGAGCTCGTTTAAGTTCTTTGTGATTCAGTGGAGTACAGTTTTGATCTTGATAGAACTGTTTGAAATGGAACGCTCTTGCTGTCGCGTATCTCTTGGTCAGCTACCCTGCGGACCCGCTGATCAGGCGAGGCGACAAGTCTCGCCCCGACTGGGGCTCGTCTCCGAGCCACGATTCCGCTGCGCTGCAGCTTTTATGCGGAGAGAACGGGGCGAGCGATGACTCAACATTATGAACTGAGGGTTCATGACAGTCTCTTTTTATCCCTATCACACGCCAAAGGGGTGCTACGAATCCTCCTACCTCGACGCACACGAGTTTTCTATAAGTCCAACCCATTCTTTTGATAGCTGAAGCAGTTCCTCTGACATCCAGTTAAACACGGTAGATTATGTTTATCCCGGAGCTAATTCAGGCGAGACGTATTCAATACCGCCCTCGTCGCACGGCCAAAAGAAAACAACGCTTTCCGTCGCATGGTCATAACTCCCCTACTTTTAGATTCTATGAGAAACGGTTAAAACGTTCGATTCGCTCTTCCAGATCTACATAAACATATATACAACTTGACCGGAATACCGCACTTTCGCCGTGTGCGGCCAAAGAATGACTGGAACAGGTTTTTTGCGATTGGAGCAGCTTATTACCCAGGAAATGCAGGGTTTCGGAGTATCTCAAGAATGGAGTACATTTCCAGCGCTTTGTCGCGCCACGAATGCTCCGAGAGTGCGCCGTGCAGAATGAATATAGAATCGAACCTATCAAACGAGTTGGCGAAAGGATGTGTACGCCAAAATTACAGCTTTGCCTGTCTTCAGAACACTTTAGCTAACAGATCTTGACGTTAAGGTTTCGCCTTACAAAAGGCGGTAATCTTCTTCATGGAGTTTCTCCTGCTCCATAGTAGCTTCGACCTCTTTATCGTCCAGGCCAAATTTAAGCATGCGCGACGTGCTCAAAGCGTGTGCTAGGTGAAAACCCTTCGCTCGACTTGTACCAATCCGTCTAAATAGACTAAATAATTACCCTATCTACCCTCTAGGCGCGTGCAGCGCAGTCGGAGGAGGCGCGACTGTCGATACCAGGTTCCTGGTTCGGGTTTCCCGCCCAGGCCAACCAAGCCTTCCATCCCTCCGGGGTCGGTGAATTGGTACCAGACTTGTCTGGGAAGGATAAAGCGCTGACTTATCCATCTTTTGGCCGCCACAAGTAATTATACGGCCAAATACGCATTCATCTCGCCCCTACGGCGTCCCGTAGAAGTATAATGCATAGCGCATCCCAGAAGGGATTGAGTAACGCCGTCCTTTATCCTTTATCTACCCTCCGAAAAAGGCCACGTGGACCTTCAACAACTGATGATACGATAAGAGAGTCCTCCTTCGCAATTGAAGTTGATCACCGCTATTGTCAAGGGGTTTTATTGAGCACTTCAACCATGTAAGGGTGTTACGTAGAACGTTCATTGACCTGGAGAATGGTCTTCAGTTCTTTCCGCTAACAAACCCCTCAGATAGTGACGCGAGCTAGCAATGCACGAAATTGATTGTTGGACTGTTGGACTGGGCTCTAGCGCCGCTCGATCAGCCGACGGCGGCTACTATCCCTGTTCAAAGTGAAGAGCAGCATTGGCCCTTGACAACATTTCAGATTGTGAATCGGCTTCGTACGCTTGGAAAAGGAGCGTTCGGCGCAGTCTACGCTGGACAGTTCAGGGTAATTCCTCCAACATTCTCTTCCTAAATCCCAAGCCGTTTTTAGCCGATTCCGGACCTGAGCTCTAAGTACTCTCGACGATTTGAAAAGCTGTTTCTAGACTCAAAATGGCAACATTCTACCAGTGGCCGTGAAAAGCCTTCGGCTCGTGACCACTGATAAGGATCAGCGACTACCATGGATAACTGAGGTGGAAATGACTCACGTAAGAATCAGTAAAATGCTTAAAAAAGTTTCCAGCTGCAATCTGTGCTTTCTCTCCGTCTCTTTGTTACTATTTTTTTGTTTCGGGGTTCCTGAGTACTCAGCTTGGTTTAGTAATTTGTAACGAAATCGTTTTTAAGACTTTGTACTGAGCGCACTATCATGTGTTTTAAGTAAATAAATAGTATAAAATCTTGGAAATGAAATGGGAAAGAGAAAGTTAAAGTAAAGCTAAGGCTTAGTAAAACTAATAAGTTGTTCTGATATTAGGGTGTAGCCGCACTTTCAGTCTTTATTTCAAGAAATTAAACATATAGAGCCAGTAATATTGGACATCTAGTTAAGAGCGGACATATTTATTAATGTAGATCGCTCTTTTAGCATTAAGCACTTCCAACACCCTGGAAATGAAATGATGGGCAATGTACAGGATTTGCCCTCGGGCACACAGTCAGGATTAGGACAGACATGTGGGGTGCCTCAGGTGTTGTTTGGTGGACTAATCCATCCCCTGTCATCGTTCATCTTGTGATGGGAAACCTTTACCTTCTTCATCGCACCATTGCTCGTCGTTATTCGCCACGTATTCGCTGTGTTCTTGGATTCCCATAATCCATCTGCTAAACCGTGTAGTACTCGACGAAATAACAGACAGGATTGATATTATAACATGCAGCCGGGACGTACACCAGTCTGCTATAAGCCATGAGCACAGAACGCAGCTCCCATCACATACCGAAGCATCACTTTCGGCATTGCGATGTGCAGTGGTAACGGTTACGCCTCCTGTGCTCGTAAAGCCTACTCATCAGCTAGATATCAGGTAAATCATCGATGAAAGTGATCGTCGGCCCTCGAATTTTCTTCCAAGCGCGATGGCTCCACGATTTCCCTTTCGTGTTTCGCGACCAATACCTCAACTGTGTAAGATATGAAACCTTTACACCACCAGCAGTGGAACTCAAGATCAGCGAAATTATTTTCAACATAAGCAGAACATAAAACAACAACAGGGAGGTATTTGCATAAAAATTGAGCCATTTGTACCTTCCCACTCTCGAATTTGGAAAAAAATCGCAAAACAAACTGCCTAGGGGGGGGGGGAGTTGCTGAGGACGGGACGATCACGAATCTTGTTCGCATTTAAATGTTTGACCGATTACTGTAGAATAAGAAACGTATGTACGGATAAGGATGGGGAGGTGAGGATAGTCGATTTCGTCAGACCTCGTCTAGGCGATTACTCGAGTCAATGATAAGAGTATGATTCTCGTTTTGGCAATACAGTGGAGTCTCGTTAGTTACGTAGCCATGGGTGAGTAAGAATGGCGCCAGGGTGATTAATTGAAGGGATCACATCTCGCTTCCGGTATTGCGGCATGTAATGGTAGCTCAGCGGTAGCTGCGTCCCATGTAATACTCACTTATCCCTACCGCTACCTTCCTACTCCATCGTTGCACCAAAAGCACGCCTCTCGTAATCAACACTCTATATAGTAAAATTCGCAATCACCACTTCATATAGTCATCGTCGTTGATGACGTTCGAGTGAAATCTGTCAATATGGCCTCGCCAGCCTTACCAATAGCTATCATCTCCTGCGGCAGTCGAGATAACACATAAATGAACATCACTTTTGTGTTCAGCACCTCAAAAACCTTCTAGACGAAGTTTGGAGAAATTTTTTCGAGCTCTGAAGTCGGCAAAGTATCACAGTACAGAAAACTTTTGCCTTCATAAGCTGCCCATACTTGATCGGTCGTATTGTTTTATGGAATCCGCACCTGTCATGTTGAATGTGCTTTCTAAATGTTTGATAAATCGCCGTGCTTAACACTTTAGGGATACTAGTGATGAACCACTGACAACGAACGAAGAACAGAGTTCGTAGCGAAAAGATCACAGCGCATCAAGATCTGAAAGAAAGCACAGGTGCTGTTTCCCTATGGAACTCGATAATCGAGTAAAAATTCAAAATAATGGCTGAGTGTAGGAGTCGACCTCTCAAGGTCACGTTCAGGAAACAGCACCTCGAACCTGTGCGGCGCGTACGATCTTCCGGACTGCTGACCTAAACACAGAACCCTTCGAGTGACTCTTACTCGTTCACCTCAAGAATTCGACAGGAAGTGTCCTGCTACTACTTAGAGGATGGAGATTCTTGTATAGTATTCGTAGTTACCGGCGCACCGCTAAGACAGCTACCTTTCTAGGTAAAAAACACAGGAAACACATAGTGAAGTTGTCGAAGCTTCAGAATGAGGGACCAGGAGCTTAATGAACTGAATAAGGCTCAATTTGAAGAACAACTGAACAATCGTTCGTTTAAATTTGTTCTGTCGGAAACTGACACAAAACCCTACCGTCACGCTTTGCGCCCTTAACCCTCAAAATCTTATTCCAGCAGCTGAACCACCCGAACGTCGTTCGCTTCTTTGGATTTTGCACAGAGCCGGCCGACAGCAATATTTTGATGATCTTCGAAATGATGGACAAAGGAGCGCTGGACTCTTTCTGTCGTGTATGTTTATGTTAGGAAACATTGACTAAATTCCAATAAAGTCGATTCTCCAATGGTTGGGACACGACCTGTACGTGTAGCGAGTGGATGCGATAGATGCGATACGTACCTTGGGAAATTGCTTCGGAAGGGGTACTATTGCGCAGTAAGCAATAGAGATAAACCAATTTTATCCTGACATTGAAAGAACTTTCGATACGTGTTTCTCTATAGAAGCTAGGTAGAACTTTTCAGAAGATCAACTACCAGAT
Source organism: Heligmosomoides polygyrus polygyrus (assembly GCA_947396885.1). Lineage (NCBI taxonomy): Eukaryota > Metazoa > Nematoda > Chromadorea > Rhabditida > Heligmosomidae > Heligmosomoides > Heligmosomoides polygyrus. The sequence continues at coordinate 70,089,233 of OX377205.1, read as the reverse complement.
GAGCGTCAACGAAACCGTGGATTGGCTATGCCAGATTGCCCGCGGAATGGCTCACCTACACGCCCAAATGCCAGCTATTGTACATGGCGACCTAGCCGCTAGGAATGTTCTGGTCTGCAGCCACCCTGTGGACATGACACGGTAAGGCGGAACACTTGGAGTTGTTTGAGAAGGAATGTTTATTTATTTATTTATTTATTTATTGCATGCATATAAATAAATAAATAAATAAATAAATAAATAAATAAATATTATTCGTCGCTATTCTGCGAAGGGGCTAGCGACTTGATCACTAAGTAGGAAATCGTTTAAGAAATGTTTGGGCAGAGCTCTAAAAGATGAAGACATAAAGCCATCTTTCGTGACATGTTTCTAGAGTTCTCTTGACTAAGCGCTTTTCGCCGGTTGCATCTAGCTACTACTCTCTTTGGAAGTAGCGACTCATGAACGTTTTTGCGATGTCTCGAAGGACGCGAAACTTGCCTTGTTCGATGCTGAAGCTTTTCTCGCCCGTTTGGACTCGCTGTTATCTACATACATCCCGTGGTAACCGGGTATCGTCGTGCCGTCTTCGGTCTTGATCTGTACTCCTTCCAGAGATGAGCTCGTCCGAGATTCGTTCACCTCCTCAATTCATGATCAGGCAATAAATAGCAGTAACTTCGGTTACAAACCTGATCGTGTGAACTGACAATTATGGTTAGTGTAGGAAAAGAAAAAAAGGAAGGAACAAGGGAGGAATTTTTCAAAAGCAGTGATAAACGTAGAGGTGATAAATAGTGAATGAATGTACTGATCTGTATGTCAGCTCTGCTCGTAGGAAAATTGAACCTCGGCTAGCTCTTACGATTAGCCCTATGAAGAGGCGATTCTCTTGTGTCCGTCTCAAGTGTGGATGGAATAAATCTAAACGCTAATATCCTATTTCACCATGCTTGTGGCGATCTTTTAGACTATGCTTACGTTCGGCCTTGAATTTTGGGAGAAATTCCCGAGTTATCCATTTCTAATTGACGCTCATTTCTAATTTTTGAATTTGGCGTTCGAATTCACCTCCTACGTAGTCTCCTGTCACACATATCCCTTTCACACTTGGATTTCCTCATATTTTTGAGGAAGACTTCAAGGATCGACTGCACTCCTCAAATAACCCCCATTACACATTCATATTCAGTCTCATTGGAGCACGTGATTTCATAGCTACTGTTCTTGTTATAGTCCACTTTCCACTAATTCTTTGAGTCACAAGACACTGACGGGCTCTCAGATCTCGCTTGAAGGTCCGCAAATATGTTGTGATCTAAGAAAGAAATGACTTGCTAAAGTAGACATTCGTCACGAAAAGTCACCGAAATGGTGTTAGCTTGACGTTACTTGCTTAATAGAAGGGAAAGTGTTGAAATTTCACAAAGACTGCGTTTCAAGAGCAGGAATAAATATATATTCAAGTTCTAAGAAGGACGAACTACTGTTTGATACAGTCTTCTTCGAGCGGCTCTGTTTTCTGATGTAGACTTAGCATGTTAGCATCTCATTGTCTTATCCAATTTACGCTTTTTTGATCGTCAATTCTATTATAAATGCTGTTTTGCAGTTCTTTTTTTAATTGCGGTGCGCTTCCGATTATATCCCTTACGATTTTCGCTCTTATGTTGAACCCCCTATGGGTATCTATTCCTGCTGAAGCGCATGGGGATAAACAACGTTTTGGTGAATTATTCTCTCAAGAAGGTTCTATCATTTTCGATACAGACTTTCTAAAAACCCGAATATAGCTATCTTCTTAAGTAGAACTTCAAGTATAACAAGTACTTCTTAAGTATAACTTTCGAACTAACGCTGCTTCAACGACATTTAGTAGGATATTGAAAAAATCCTGGCAAGAGGAAATCAGTTGTCTTCATAATTGTCTTGTCATGGCTCTTCGGCAGCGATCTTACCGTCATTATCGTTTGACGCGAAGGATTGCTGCGATGAAGTTATTGTTTCAGGAAGACATTTTCTTCTCTTTTTTATTTGGCTTTCTTTTAATTCGAGGCGGCTACTGTCCCAACTGGATCTTCTTCCAGCATTATAAGGCTGAGACGGACACAGTTAGACGGTCGCTCTAAAACGAGGCTTGCACCCAATTAATGACCGATATTTACGGTCTATAGGCTGCCCCAAGCTCACAGAGAAACAAATTTATGTACCCATGGGTTCAATTTCTCTTCCAACAGTTTAGAAGCTCCAGCGATCCTAATATTCACTATTATCAAACCTCCTCAGTGGTTTCTTTCGAATTAGTGTCCGAACTGCGACGTCTTCTGAAAGGGCCTAACCCCTCGCTAACTATCTTCACATTTAGAACGTGCTTAAGGCTACCTATTCGACGATAAAAGTAATTTTAGCTACATCCTCAAGCTAACAGACTTCGGGATATCGAAAAGAACCCGAACAGAGATGTTTGCCACCTACGACGATCCGAATAAGATCCCGTAAGTGAGATGCGATCTAAATCACGGCTAAAGTTTATGATCATATCTTTAAAGGTTCAAATGGTTACCGCCGGAGGTATTAAAAAGCAGAGAAATGACACCGAAAGCTGACGTGTGGTCGTACGGAGTGCTGATTCACGAACTGTACGGTATCGGCGAACCGTACGGCATGATGGGCCCCGAGAAAGTCATCCACGCACTCAACGGTAAGCCTTCCGAGTTCAACTGTATCAGGGCTGTGCTCATCACTGCCCGCTCATCTTATTCCGATCGTGTCCACCCGACGCCAACCTGTGCGTCCTCATTTCATCGGCCTCCTTTGTCGCTCCTGCATCCTTCGCAGGGTCCAGCACTCATTTCCTTCCTTTCTGAACACAGTTCTCAGCTATCTCTTGAGGAACCCGGAGCATCTGGTGTCGCAGAGACTTCAGACCGACTCTTTCCACTGCATTCGGCTTATCCTGCCTTACCGCCTGGTTCACACTTCGTCACTCGGATAGATCGTTCCTGAGGCATCGGATTTTCTCCACCTTCTCGACGGCCTCTCTTCTTAGTCAAATACACCGTGTACTACTGAAGTCGGATGGACACTAATTTCGTGACGATCGGTCTAAGGTTGAATGCTGATCGCTTTTAGACGGTCACCGATTCGAGCGACAACCTAAGATGCCGCATTTTATCTACGATATATGCTTGCAGTGCTGGAGACGACTACCGCTAGACAGGCCGCACTTCAGGTATAGGATTGGAACAGAGTGTAGTTCCATACAGGATTAATTGTTGGTTGACTTCAGGGAAATAGAGCTTCATCTCCTTCCTCACTACATTGAGCACGAGGCCACGCATCTCGAAATTGTCACGCAACGATTCCAAAAGCAGCAGGAAGCGATTTATCAGCAGGTCAACGACAATAACATGCACGAATCAGAGTTTATCGATCGGCATTGATCCCTTCCTGCGTGTTATCGCTCAATTGTTCGACGTTATTGATTTGCAATGTCAGTTTTCATATGATTTCCAAAGGAGTATACTGTGCCCTATAACGTCCAAAGTCATAGGTCACTAAATATTTTAAGCTTACAATGGTGTATATGTACATCGTACGATTACAATTGGCTAGCGGAGGCTGAAAGAGCTGTAGATTGCCCTAAAAACAGTTGGTGGTACGATATTCTATAAATGTAAGAAAACACCGAAAAGGAAAAAAATTAAGAGATATACTCAGATTGTAATCTGGTTGTGAATAAAAGGAAGGGCTTCTCTTTATTCGTTTTCCGACTTCTAGAACTTCGAGGCACCTTTACACAACGTGTATATGTATATGCTTCACCTCATCCAGGAAGTGCCCTCGGTATAAATTCATGAGCAAAAGCAATGGGAATCACAGCTTCCCAGCTCAACATTGTTTAACCTTGTCGCAGTCCTGAAATTTAAGGCGTTCTCCTGGGAACTGATGCGCCTTTGTTGAATTATGAGTGGAACAAATATCTAAACGAGAACTTTGAAAAGGGAACAAACTTTTCTTCAGATTCGAGAGGATGTAGAAGGCCTACAAATCAAGAAGACGACGGTTTATCAAGGCAGGAGGATGTTAAGATAGTCACTTCATTTAGCTTTAGGAATCTGCGATTACCCTTCTTACAATGTCATGATACTCACGCACAATTTCTCCACATTCTTAGTCCTCAGGCGCGCCTCAACATTCAACAATGGAGTGGTGCATCGTTCTTCGGAACATTGAAAACAATGCCAAGAAGAGCCTGCGATTTCGGAGTACATTCCAGCTGTCGCGTGCACCCCGAAGTGAGCTTCTTCGATTAAAGCCAAGAGCTGAGGGAGCGTGCTAGCGCAGCGATAATTGTATGTGCAAACAATCAGTTGGCCCGCTCTTCGCCGTGTCCGATGCTAGCCTAAAGCCCTGAGATTTCTTCGCCTTTGACTGTTTACGGTTCCATCACTGCCATACTGGGCAGTGACAGTCAGCAGGAACTAACGGAAAAGGTTGATGTTGTGGAAGCAACCTTTCGCCCCACAGAATAGTCTTGCTAGGGGCGTTCCTGCCGCTCAAGGAGGGCGCGTGGTCCTACGAAAGGCTTGAGCACTGTTCTTTAGTCACGAGAACCGGTCAGAGACTTGGAGCTCGTCCTTGCGGATATTCCAATTTTCGCTATAGGCTGGTACACCAATGGTCCTAATCTTCTTCTTCTTCAGCGTTTATCCCGCTTCGTAGCGGGGTCCGCTATTCTGGTGTGTGCCACCTTTCCCGATCGAGCGCTAGATCAGAGTGGACACCAGTAACTTTCAAGTCCATATGTAAAGTATCAGACCAGCCCTGCTTCAGGCGCCCTCTAGGCCGCTTTCGCATTACCCCGAAGTTAAGGCCTATCTTGCGGACGCTGTCTTCGCTTCCACGCAGAACGTGGCCGTACCATCGTAAGCGAGCTTCGCGCATCTTGTCCGCTATCGGCGCGACACCGAACTTCTGCCGAATGACATCATTTCGGGTGCGATTCAGGCGCGTAACTCCTGCCATCCAGCACAGCATCTTCGTTTCCATTACGCTGAGGCGACTTTCCGTTTCCTTTGTCTCAGGCCAACACTCAGCTCCGTACATCGCTACCAGCCGGACGACGGCTCTATATATTTTCGACTTCAAGCGCTCCAGTATCTTCCTATCACAGAGCACGCCAGTCAAGGAGCGCCACTTGCACCAAGCTGTACTCACGCGTGAATTCACTTCAACCATCAGTTTGCCGTCAGACGCAACTGCTGATCCCAGGTACTTAAAGACCGAAGTGCGTGGGAGCTCGATGTCGTTGACCTTGATGGAGCTGGACTCAGTAACGTCCGTCGTTAGATATTCGGTCTTCTTCACTTCAATCTGAGTCCAAACCGCTGCAAGCGATCACACCAAGCTTGCACCTCTCGCTCGAGTTCACCTTTATTTTCGCTAGCGAGCATCACGTCATCGGCATAAAGCAACGTCCAGGGGACGGGCTTCTGAAGATCTCGTGTGATGGCATCCATGACGACAACAAAGAGGAGTGGGGAAAGCGCAGAACGCTGGTGTAGCCCGATAGAGAGGAAGGCGATATGCACGGGCTTCTGTTTATAACGATGCTTCTCTAACAGGAGGCGGGCGGCGTGTATGGCATCAATGGTGCCATAGCCAGTTACGAAGCCGCACTGATTGCTGGAAAGCTGGACGATGTCACGAATTCGTCCGTCGACAATTCGCTCAAAATCTTCATGCTGTGCGAAAGCAAGCGAATCGGACGATAGTTGGAGCAGTCTGCAGGACTGCCCTTCTTCTTCCAAATCGAATCGTCGTGCTTTGGCGCCAACACTCAGGCACCTTCTTCTCCGCTACAACCTGATTAAAGAATTTCGTCAACCACTCAGCATGGTACCAAAACTTCGACTTCTACAGTTATGCTGCCGTCGTCGGGCCCAGTCGCTTTTCCTGGTCTCATCTTTTTCACAGCCGCTTCAACCTCCTACACGGTGATCTTCTGGACGGGACCGTAGGTTAGAGCCGTTGAGGAATGGCTGGATGAGGAAATTCTACTGCAGAGATTTCCTCAAAATAATCGCGCCATCGCTTCAATGCCTTCCTGTGGTCCATGAGAAGATGGCCGTCCTCATCATTGATGCCGAAAAACTTCTCAATATCCTCGGTCTGCCGATGGCGAAACTTTGCAAGTCGGTACATATACCGCTTACCATCGCGCGACTTGAGCTTCTCGTTGACATCTCCATAATGAGTGGCTTTTGCAACACCCACGGCCTTCTTTGCAGCTTTCTTCGCTTCTTGGTACTTCCGCCAATTATCGCTATAGGCTGGTACACCAATGGTCCTAATACACATACATTTTATTAATTTGAAGAAGCAAGGCATTAACTTTTATGGTTCGTTTCGCCACCTTCCTTCAGACGAACCTTGTAAATTATAACACCTCCCGGTGGCTCATCAGTGAAGAAAGAGGTGTTATAATTTTAATATTTATTTTTTTATTGTTAGTACAATATTTTTATATTTCTAATTTTTATTTTTTTTACTATTTATTTATTCATTTATTATAATGCTTTGTCAGTATTATTTTTAAAAAATCATTATAAAAATTTTTAAACAAAGATATTTATTGAATTGTATATATATATATTTGATTTTAGACAAGAATTTATTTCAATTTGTTTAACTTTGAAGCAATTTTAAAACAATTTTTTGCTACAGATTATTAGTAAAAAAATAATAAACTTACAATACATTGTTGCTGCGGTCACTCTCCTTCTTCTTTCCATATAAAGTAATTCAAACTGTGCTCTATTGTACGGTATCAGAATAGATATTAATGATACATGTTATCATTACGATATTTTATTTTATTCTTCACACACTGGGAATGGAGGTGCTACTTCCAAGTGATTCTATTAGAACAGTACTACATTTTTCAACGCAACTACGATACTTATTTATTTATTTATTCAAAATAAATTTATAAAGTCAATAAAGGAGATGGAAAACAACTTCTAACTACTTGAGTGTTTTAATAAATTTTATTGCTTTATTATAGTTGTCTAACATGCTGTACTTATATAGTATTGCCTGTTTTTATTCAGACACTTTCTTATATTTTTGGCAATAAATTCTGTGCTATATCAATTAGGAGTAAGTATTCTGTGAAGTTCTCTTATATTAGTGCAAAAATATTGAAATGTTGAACAGACAGCAGCTATTCTAAGCGTTTCCGTGTAAACCACATTGTGCTTAAATCTGATTGAAACCTGTGAGCTTACGTGTGGAAGCCTATTTACTTTAAAACTGGAAGAATCTGTTTTGTTGTATAGGTTGTTTTCAATTTTATTATTTATGACTTCAATACTAATATCTAGATAGTTACATTTCACTGTCGTGTGTCTTTTTTGATTCCAATGTGTTTTTATAAACTAAAGTAAGTATATAGGTAATGTGGCTTTCTGTGTAATTATGAACTATAAGTATTCGTCCATATATCTAAATGGTTTAAACAATTGGTTTCTATTTAAAATATATCTAAATGGCTTAAACAATTGGTTTCTATTCAAAATTGTATTCTTAGAGTATTCAAATTCAAACATAGACATGGTTAAGTCAGCGAGTAAAGGGCTGAAGTTACCTCCTTGAGGAACTCCTTAATTTTGTTTAAAAATTATACTGACGAATACGCAGTAACTATTTTTCAATAAGTAGCCTATTGAATATAAAAGATCTGTTATATTACAATACCTCTATTTTCCATTTTGAGTTGAATTATTAGGTTGGAAAAAAAGTCCCTTCACACTTCGAAATTTTTTCTCCCGCGCTCCTTGTAAACGCGCTAGCCAATATTGATTGCTGATTTCGTAATCCTATCACACTTGTCTACCGTTCGCACGCGAACATAGGTCAAGACAATTCTTGTATTTCGTTATCCATCCAATCTTCCGGACTCAATGCCAGATCTACCTCATGGCCATTTTCAACACGTCATCCTTCATGAATTCATTAAAGGATCTACAGCACGTCAGACAGACGACCAAATTAACGATGTATATGGCTTGGGATCTATTACTTATCGCACCTGTTATGAATGGTTCGGAAAGTTTTCAAAGGGAGATTATTCACTCGAGGACAAAGCAAGGTCAGGAAGGCCAACTGAATTGGACGACACTGAACTACTCCGTCTTCTTCGTACCGATAGTAGGCAGACGACACGTCAGCTGGCAGAGAAGCTCGAAGTGTCTCATAGGATAGTGGGAATCCATCTGAAGAATCTTGGCTTTGCATGGAAATTTGGAGCTTGAATTCCACATGCCCTGTCAGACACTCAGAAAGGTCAACGGCTCTCTATCGCTGCTTCTCTTCTGTCCAGATACGAAAGAAAATCGTTTCTGCCACGGATTGTGACAGGCGATGAGTCCTGGGTTCTGCATGCCAACTTCCGAAGAAAAAGACAATGGGTACAAAAAGGAGAGAATCCTGAGCCTGATCTCAAGCCCAATGTTCACGAAAGGAAGATTCTCTTGAGTGTTTGGTGGGACATCAGAGGAGTGATTTACTGGGAAACTCTCAGAAGTGGAGAGACACTTACTGCTGCCACATACAGTGGCCAACTCCACAAAGTCGCCGCAGCTCTCCAAGAAAAGAGGCCGGAGAAGTCAAAGGTGATGATCCTGCATGACAATGCAAAGCCACATGTTGCAAGACTCACAAGAGAAACAATAAAGGGGATGAGCTGGGAGGTAATGCCACATCCACCGTATAGCCCTGACCTCGCTCCTACCGACTACCATCTTTTCCGTGCTCTCAAGCAAGAAATTGGAGAGAATTATTTTGAAACGGATTAAAAAATTGGATTCAGCAATGGTAGGACTCCAGAACTGCAGTCTTCTATGCGAGAGGAATTAGAAAATTACCCAGTCTTTGGAAGAGTGTAGTGGAACAAAATGGAGATTATTTCAATTGATTTGACTTTGTAGGTGTGAAGTAATAAATCTTTGAAAAAAATGAAAAGGCTTTTTTTCCATTCTAATATCAGTATCATAGAAAGTTTTATATCCATTGCATGCTATGAAATTTTTTCAGAATTTTTGAAGCAAAGAATGATGAGGTTTTTCATTTTTTCTTATATAACAGTATGAGGCATGCTAGTAAACATGTATGTCAAATCAGCTGAATGCAATTTAACATTATCTGCGTCAATACTTGCTAGTTCTGGTGTTATGTTAAAATTTTTGATAGCCCAATATGTTTTAATCGTAACCTTGTATTACTAGCTACATTATTTGTGTAATTAATAAAGTGTGTTTTTAGAAAAATAAATATACAGCAAATCTTTATTGCAATGGACTTAACACTACTATTATACGCTCGGTAGAAAATCTAAATTTTACAGGGTCTAACCTTTTGTACTAACTATTCTGTATCACTTTTTGGCTAATTAGCATCTGTGTTTTTACTTTTGCCAATCTTAAAAAAACCAACTTCTGCTGCACTCTTTTGTGAATTTATTTTGTGTCTCTTTTGGCTTAATAAATGTTCTGTTCTGTTCTGTTCTGTCTTTATATGAAGTTTAGGTAGTGAATAAATAATTGGTAAATCTACATTTGAATCCACGCTTAATCTATTTCTTATTTGGAATTGCTGATGCTTTTCTATTATGGGAAGCTTATTAGAAACGTTCAAACTAACATATGTATTAATAGTGTTACTGTTGTTAAGGACATCATTTTCGATATCATATGCAATTCCCATTTCTTTCATTAAGTTGAACATGTAAAATTTTTTGCAAATAATACCATAATTATTGCTTGCTTTATCCAATGGGCAAAATATAAAGTCTTTTTGTAGTCTTCGTATTGTATGGCACGGTATATAAACCTTATTACTGATGTTGATATAACTCAGCAATGGTTTTACTTTGTTTCTGTATTCCACTGCAAAGAAATTGTTCAATTGGTTCACTTGATCTGTCAAAATTCTATGGAATCTACTTATGTGATTAACAACTTTTTCGACAGTGGATTTATATGTGTTATGTACTATATCCCTGGTGTAATCTATTACTGGCCTATATTTTGTGTCTTTCGTTACCTTTGCCTTTACGTAGTCAACTTTTAACGGCGATGTATGTGTTGCCGATTGGGTCGGTTTTTCCTGAGATGATGTCGTTTTCCACCGCGAATCGACGGAGGCAGGCATATAAAATATTAGATCGTTGCATATGAAAAGGCCGATCTTGAATGAAAATTTTGACAGATCATAACCTTGCTTGGAAGCAATTTTATTAATCTAAATAAGCACCATTACAAATAATACACATTTCGCAACGCGACAATAGCTTAGACATTCCATCTTTGCTAAAATTAGAACTGCAAGAATTAATACCTTCGAAGTCATTTTTGACATCATCTTGGTTGCTGATTTTTTTAACCTTCACATGAAGCTTGTGCTCTAAATGCTTGAAAAAATGATAATCGGTAGGAGACAGATCTGGTAAATAGGCTGGATGTGGCAGAGCTTCGTATCCCAGTTCATCCAGTTTCTGGACACAATTTCTGAAACGTGTGGACACGCGTTGCCATGTAATAGGCTTGGGCCTCTTCGATTGACCAAGACCGGCTGTTTTATCAATCAACTTCTGGTGCATCACTTCAATTTCGGCACAGCACTTCTCCTCTGTGCTAGTCTCTCCAGTCTTCAAGAACTTGTAATGGACGATACCAGCCATTGTCCACCATACGATCATTATGGTCTTCTTTGGGTGGAAACCTGATTTCAGCATCTCCTCCATCTCATTCTTGTCGAGCCATTGTGCAGAGCGCCGACGATTGTCATAAAGGCTCCAATTTTCGTCTCATGTTACAATCCTGTCCAAAAAAATACTCACTTAGATTCCGCAGCGTTTCGCTTCAGCAGCTTAGTGATAGCACTTCGCTGTGGAATGGAACAGCAAGGAAATGGTTCCTTAGCGCGGAAAGGCTCTGTGTGTGGCATCAATCATTTATTCCTTAGAAAACCATGATTTCCGAGAATAGGGTATTCCGAGGAGTCACAATTTCGCTTTGTCAGCAAAGGCCTGATCCACCAGAACGGCAGCTCGCAGAGCAGTTCCCCAACCAACGGTGAATCCATGTCCACCATGTCCGTAGTGGTGGACGAGCTAAAAAGAGTTGGAATCTGATCATGAGGAAATTGGACAGTCTCATGCTGACGATATACTGAATTTGTATGTAATGCGAAGAGCAGTTATAGAAACCTTTCACTACTACTACAATACAATATTAGTTTTCAATGATTTAGCGACAAAAGCATCAGAGAGTCCCAAAGATAGAAACACTGTAATCCGAAGATTGCTGCTGCATTGGCAGCAGGAAAGTTTTTGAGCATGTTCTGGAGACCGCGACATACAGATCCACAAATAACACCTTACCGTATACTTTTTACCGGATCTCGTCTGTCTCTGCTGACTTTCGACGCGAATACTGTCCCTTGCCGGTCGCAAATGGCACCATTCTCCAGTAATTTTTGCGCCCTGCAATATCACAGCTGCAATCGAGCTCATTCCCACACCGCAAGCAAAAGCTTGGTGCATTCAACCAGGGGTGGATGGTAGTGCCACAGAGAGCTTCAGAGGAAACGCTGCTTATGGGCACCTATGCTCATTTCTGAACAACGCGCCTCTGCCGTGACGAACACATTCCAACCACCCCACACCCTTCGACGTTTACACTCTTCCAGGTTTCAGTGAACGCAATTGAGGAGCACAATTCAGAGCTGTATCGCAGACACTTTCCTCGATGAAACACCATCGCACTTTACCAAGACTTGAGGGGAAAGGTAGCTCGCTATTGACCTCAAAATCTGTGGAAAGTAACCTCTAATGACGGACGACAACGGATCTTCTGACTTTAATGCGAGGCAGATAACAATGTAGCTGTGGCCTTAATTATAATTCTGTGATCTTTATTTCAGTACTGCTTCAGTAGCAACCGATTAATATTAAGACATTAAATTTATCAACTATTATCATAAGTCGTAATTAATAGTTAGTCTCTTATAGCATTTCCCCTCTATTGATGACCTGTCACAATAAAGGATTTAATTAGAGTGGCAATATGGATAATTGTTATTTTTCCTTCTTTTGAGATTCTCTCTTTAGTAGTCGAACAATTACCACTATTCCCTTTATTTATTACTCATTACTCTTATTTTTGACCACTCATTTATACAATACTGCAGGCCAGGTTAATCTTTAGTAAGCTGACAACATGTCGTCTTCCTACTCCCTCTCGCAGATGTGAGCAGTCTACCCTATTTGCCCCGACTGCTATTTTAGCTCCAGATTTTCAGTGGATTCACGACGACGTACCTGCTCTTTTTTCCTTTAACTTTACGCTTCGCATTTCACGAGTTTAATGAGCTGCGGCTCATACTGTGTCAAGCCGCCCTTCCTATCGAACTACGATCGTTGCGTAAGCAAAAATTTCGCAGTTTTTCACCCAAGTGTACGGACATATCATCACGACCGCTCGTCCTTCACCTTCCACACAACCTTCCATAGAGAGGCCCTTGACCTACGTCGGAACACTTCGCGGAAGGAAACCACAACTAGTAGCACTCTCCGAGGCTTTGACACCAAAAGACAGGGTGCCTAGCACGTATCGCAGTGGATCTTTTAACCCATTCTCAATTAGGCGACAGGAGTTTCGTCCACGAACTGTTTGCACATTATCTTTCTTCATCTAGCGCCCTCACATCCGTCCTACGCCAAGCATACGCTAACATTCCTTAGCTTTTTGTGGACCAATGTTGCGTTGTTCCCTCGATCACGGCGATTCTCTGCTACCATCTGTGGACACACTTTTCCACTAAGCACGACTGCTAATACGTACCGTCATGAGATTTCTTCTCCTTATAGGCAACACTTACTTTCATCGCCGGTTGCAGCTTTTCGTAACGTTGCCATATGTCTCGACGATCTTCTTCTGTTATTTCGATGTCAGATCTATTTGCTTGCTTCACTGAACCCACCACAACGCAGTTGTTCCTGCAAACATTGCCACAGAATCTCTCAGAAAAAGAATTGATTGAGACAAGTATCAACTACCACAGTATTCAGTGCCCGGCTCGTTCTCACAAATAACGTCAATTTTGATAGTGCATTTGCAACATTTTAAAGGTCGCATGTACGTCGCAGTACCACCATATCGTTGTAATCTTCATGCCTCTTACACAATTTCATTTCTAGAAAGGTCATTTCCTAAGACACAAAAGGATCATCTGAGTTTAGAGGATAAAAACGCTAGAAACTTTCAGTCTGACGACAAGTACGGTTGTGAAATGCACAATTCTATTAAGAGGTATGTCTTACATCCTTTTCCCGTGGTATGTCATGAACTCCACGCTACGTTTCTCTAGCATGCTGATCAAATTTCGAGGCATCTTCCAAGCTGTTTCGATCTCAACTACAGTATAGGACGGGAAGCCTAAAGGACTCACTAACTTTGGAATAGTAAAAGTCGAGAAGTCACGGTAGTTGAAGTGCTTGTGCCACGGAGCGTCCACCTGAACGAGTGTCTCATAAGGTGTGATGCGATGGATACGATGGGCTCCCATGGACACAGCTTAACCGTAGGCGACCAGCTCCATACCTCGAACACAATTCCACGTATCGGGTACACGCCGTCGTCGTCACCGGCCAAGACTCCTGCGTTTAGCCCGGCACAGTTGACAACCACGTCAAAGCCCTCGTCAGCTATCTGAACGAGTCTTTACATCTTAAAGTCTGAACTTAAACAGGTATCTCAACTTGCAGTGAAGGCAATGAACGCTGTTTGGCCTTCGATGAAGATAGATGCAACAGTATGAAGCTCGAGCTAAGAACATGTGATAGTCTTCGACTTCGACTTCTTGGCACATTTCAATGTGAGAGTGGATGTGAGAGCGCGTACAGAAGGTGAGACAAGATGTGATGGAGTTGACTGCAGCTGTTAACCAAGATTGGTATCTTACAGAATCTAATTCCTAAGGAAACAAGAGGTCTGGAGGCGAAATAGTAGAAACCAGCAACACTAATCATAACGGTGGAGGTCGAGTTGATCCACCACTCACCCTTACTGGAGATGGACTAACTCAGGTGTGTGGGTGAGCTTATATTTACGGACCACTTGGACCGGAGACCCCTTGAGCACGACCACGTAGGTCAAACCCGCAGAGGTCGACGAAGGGTACCAGGTTTTGCGTCACCGCGATGCACTCCTCCTTGCGGTTGATTTTTAGATTTTGGGCAGCGAACCGAAAAGCCTCGAGTATCCTGTGTGCCGAGTTGCCGCGCTCGCCTGCCAAAATCCTAATGGCCATCTCAACCACTGCGCCGCCTGGCTTCGGACCCTATGCTTCCCCAAGGGGTGGACACTTTGGACTTCCCTAGGCCATCCAGGTGCTTCTTCACCCTCGTACAAAGGGGTTTGCCGGTCTCCCCTATATATTCCTCTTCACATTGACTGCAGGTAAAGAGACTCATCTGATGTCATGCAGTCTCCTTCACTTCCGAACGGGAAGATAACACAGGATGGCGTGGTGCATAACCCGTCGTACAGCCTGCTCCGAAATAACTGCCCTCTAAGGTTGGTATGAGGAACCTCTACCACTCTCACTACCTCCTCTAGGCTGCCTTGCATAGGCAGTGCAGACGGCCGCACTTGTTTCTTCTGTCAAAAAGGGGATGCAGAAGGCTAACTTTCCATCGTTCTGCCGATGAGCCGCCGCCACAACTCGCCGTCTCCGCCACCCCTGAAACCTTTCGGCGAATACCCGTTTGCTCTGACAATACAACTTGCCAGATTGGTCGACATGGCTTTCTGCTCCGCATCAGACGAAACTAAGGCCGCTGTTCGAGACATATTTCGAACTATTCCTCTCTTATTCTGGGTTAACAGCTGCAGTCAACTTCATCATATCAGTACTACCTATGCCAAGATTCATGGCAAGTCGGAAGTGGCGGTGAGACA
Organism: Heligmosomoides polygyrus polygyrus; assembly: GCA_947396885.1. NCBI lineage: Eukaryota > Metazoa > Nematoda > Chromadorea > Rhabditida > Heligmosomidae > Heligmosomoides > Heligmosomoides polygyrus. The sequence goes on along the minus strand of OX377205.1, from coordinate 70,074,225 downwards.
AGAGTTTATTGAAGAGCCAACTGGTCTATGTACAAGTGGGGCGAAGACTCATGGGAGCCGCTACATGGCGACAGCGTTGCGCTTCTTGACCTTCCAGGGTAAGAGCATAATCGCAGATGCGGCAGCTTAATCTCTATACATCACGTTGCAAGAGCGGCATTTTCTCTTTCATCCAGACTTGTAAGCTACATAAAAGTCGCCTAGATAACGTATCTCTGGTTATCCAAAAGCAGGCGAATGTTAACGCAATCGGAGCCGCCGGCTGTTACATGCACCCGAATAGAGGTTCCTTGCGCGGATTTCCAGACCAGATCCACCAAGCCTTCCATCCCCTGGATCCTCGTACTAGACTTGTCTCGTAGGAATAAAACAGTGAATTGTCCATGGGCTGGTCACCGCAATTCTCACTGCATAGGTCAGGCCAGATACGCATTTAGATGCCTTCGACAACATCCTGTTGAATGCGTGGAGCATCTCAGAAGGAATTGACTAACGCCGCCCTTTATCCTTTTGCCAGGAGCTTGCAGCACGTGTATTTGTCCTCTCGTACAGCCCCTTGGCAATTACTCGATCTGAAGGGTGGTAATGAGACGGAAAAAGCAATGGCAACTCAAACCCTTCCTCGTAAGTGTCCTACTGACAGTGCGCTACTTGTCTCCACACAGCTAATCCAGAAATTGCGCTTCTTCATAGGACGTCCTACGATAGACTTTGCTGCTGAATGGGTGCCCTCAGCTCACATCGTCAGAGCTCACCATTATGCCGGTTCGAACGGCGTTGCAGGCAAAGCAAAATCAACGCATGTTCAATCCCCGCTCAAAAGCGTTGCGGCTGAAAGCGTAGAGAACGCACCTCGTCAATGCTCTTGATGGCTCGTTGAACGAACTGAACTCCTCGGACGAGCAGCTGCTCCTTAAGAAAAGGAACGTATCGATTCCCTTCGGCTGCGTAAGAAGAAAAGTGGATAGCGTGCCTGCAAAAAGATCGGCACGAATACTACTTTCTGGATTCTTTCGAGTCTAGATTGATCGCGTTTATTTCTCGCTGAACTACTTCCTGGATTCTCACAGAGACCTATTTGGAATTGAAAAGGCTTAAAAGAGTGTGCGCTTCTGGCAGCTTTAAGAAATGTCAACCACAGGTTACCTGGACGGCTCCGGGAACAGCCTTTTGCGTTCGCGATCTGACAGAAATCGGAAATTGTACACAATATCGCCATAAGCGCGTTCCTGAAGTTACGAAGTACAATTGGGCACGCCGAACCTCAAAATGAAGGATTGAGGATGAGCCTATTGCAAAGCAGCTCCGAAAACGGGGAGAACGTGGTTACTCAATCGCTTGACTATTTGAAGACTCCCACCTGACCCTCCAATGCTTCCCTGCTGTCGGACTGAATGTGCCCTGACAGCAGCTTCACGCCAGTTACAGTACCTGGATGATGCCGGCACAACTCAGCATACCACTTGAACGTCGCCTTTGCATCCTCTCTGAAAGAATAGGCTCATTCTACTGGGAAATCGACCATCATACAATTCGCTTCAGCTCGAGATTTCTAATGAACAACGCCGTCGTCGTTATTGAAAGTGGGGCATGCTCATACATAATACATTGAATTGTAGGTACATACATATAGCCAGCCACTCCTACTAAACCACCTTCCATTCCGTACTTACAGCCCCACCTTAGCAAAACAGCAGAAGTCTGCTCTAATTTCTTTCCTTTACAACTCAACAGATTCTTGCTCCTCTTTTGTGCGCACTTATGGTACATCTATAAAATAGAAAATAAAATAAATTCAATATTAGGTATGCTGTGGACATCTTTTTCCATAACCATACCCAATCATATTGCAATTAACAAAAAAAATCTAGCGGAGTTAAGATCAGCTCAACTGTACTTTTGTGACTGCACTGATTCCGACTTTTCTCTTACTTTCCCTTACTGATCCTCTCCTCACTTGCACTCCCCCTCCCCCCTCCGCCCCCCCCCCCCCCATTGGTTCCCTTTCACTGGTCCTTCCTTACTGGGCAATTTTATTGCTGCCCCTTACTGCTCCGCTTCACTGATCCTCCTCCTTATTGGACGCCTTTACTGGTGACTCCTTTGTTGCCCCCTCCCCCTGACTGGTCCCCTTTACTGGTCATCATATCACTTATCCCATTGGTTCCCCCTTACGGAACCCCCATTACTGGTGCCCCCTTAGTGGTTTTCAAAAAAACACTCAATCTTTACAGAAAACGACACCATAGACTTTATGTAGTTCCGAAACTCTTTTCAAAAGACAACGCTAGGTTTCCTAAGCGTTTCAAAATTATCGACATTGCCTGGAACGCTGCAGGCCTGAAAAAATGGACGCCATTAAGCTTTTCAGAATGACAAGTGCCGCTAGAATTCGTGTCCAGGTCGCCACAATACTGCAACAGTAGCAATGAACCGCTCAATGGTGCCAACAAATTCAGACTCATCTCCATGGTATTCACAGTCGTTCTCATGTTTGTGATGTTTGATTCAGGAAATTCGGCGCATTGTTTGCTTGATCCTTTATGGGCGGACAGAGCTGTCCTTGTGTGCTCACCACATGTACCCTCAAGCATTCGCTCTTCGTGGAGATCAAAAAACGCGTTACGTTTTGTATACTTCTGCACTGCCTCTTCTCTCAGAAATAGAAAAACTACAGCATTCAAACACATCCCGAACGAATTTATAGGGCCGCTCAATTAAACTGATCGACCCTATAAATGCGCTCGGCAGAGACGCATTGACACCGTAAGGAAGGAAAATTATTAAGGAAGAGGAATCTGGGAGAATAAACCAACACTCGCTATAGCAGCTTATAAAGGATAAAAGGATAAAGGACGTCGCTATTCAATCCCTTCTGGGATGCGCCACGCATTCTACTTCTACGGGATGTCGTGGAGGCGTGTTGAATGCGTATTTGGCCATACAATGACTTGTGGTGGCCAGCCGATGAACAAGTCGACGCTTTATCCTTCCCAGACAAGTTTGGTAGCAATTCATTCCCCGGAGGAATGGAAGGCTTGGTTGGCCTGAGCCGGAAATCCGAACCAGGAACCTGGTATCGGGTGCAGGCGACAGTCGGCTCCTCCGACTGCGCTACACACGCCCATAGCAGCTTAACGTAGCAAGTAATATCGAACACAATCTAGTCAACGGTAATTTCAAGGATTTGCCTGTTAATTAACTAATTTACTAATAATTACACCTCCATTTTTTGTGCATGTGGCAGCGCAGAAGAAGTGACAGTATCGCGTGCACCTGAATCGAGGTTCTTGGTTCGCTTCCCCACCTATGTCAACCAAGCCTTTTCGTCACGATATCCTGTGACGCACCCCGCAAAGGGATTGACCAACGTCAGTTTTCATCCTTTATTCTTTATATTTCTATTATTATTTATTTATATTTTATTAATTATTTACATTTGTAACATTTATTGGCGCACGATGACAATCTAAAATTCGATGAGTGGAAGGAAATAAAGGAATAATCAATAGAACGACATACAGCAATATAATAAAGAATGAAATTCGTAATTAATCAAGTTTTTTGGATGAGTCGCTGTGTTCCCAAAATGTCTCTATACTGACTTCCAGGCTCCATCCGGTTGGTTATCCAGAGATTTCCGTTTCCAGATACGTTGGAAGCAATCCCTCTATCACCGAGTGATGAAGGTTGCTTGGCCTGAGAGTGCTGCCTGCCGACTGCGACACACGAAACTAATAAGTGTACGCGTTGCAAAAGCAAAGATGAAAAATGAAAGAAAATGAGAACCTTGGCACAGACGCAATAGGCAACCATAAGGAGTATTTTTGTCCCATATAAGCCAAGCACCTTCTTAAGGATCTTTCCAAAAACGATCACGGAAACGTTTTAACACTGTCACCACCACCACGAAAAGAGCTCCCCAGTAGATATGGACTCATTTCTTGAAGAACCCCAGCACCTACCTGTCGTTGACGTTGTCAAAACGGAACAGTCCAGCTGGCATGGCAGAGCAGGTCTTTTCGAATGGACGGTCGTGAAATACCGTAATCTGAATTCCACCAATTTATATAGGAATGGATTTTCACTATTTTTCCACGCACAGGTAAGTACATATCTTCTTATTACTTATTTAAGCTGCTATCCTAATTGCTGGTTCCACGAGGGTGGTTGGCATACCCGTGTCCTGAAGCTCCAGCAATGACCTATGACAACTAGCTAGCTGTTTGAGGTTACCATGGCCAACTGGTACGGATAACAGCCGCTTTTTTAATGGCAGATTACACCGTGTGCAACCATTTGTGGTATAATCCTTAACCGATTTCCTCCGATTTTCTGAGCATGGGTAATTTTCAGCTGAGTCTGGTCAATACTGTTTTTCTTTTTCTCACCATTTTTATTTTACTTGTGCTAGTATTCTGACCTATTTGATTGTTTGGAGGGGCGCTCTTTGTAGTGTATAAATAAATAAATAAATAAATAACTTCTCAAGTTAGACACCCAGGCTATGATGCATTCGAGAAAGTGGAAAGCAGCCCACTGAGCGAGAAAGCTCATTTTAGTTCAATTAAAAATACAAGTGCATTAGATTCCACCTCCTTCTAACGATAGAGTTAACAAGCGCATATATTTAAGTACATTATCGGCATACCATTATGTGCTCAACCAACAACAATGCATTATGTGCTTTACCTAGCTCGTATACCATTACTCCAGATGAAATACCATCATATTCCATCCGGAGAGTTGCCATTGCAATCTCGTACCCCCTTGAACATATATTTAATGCTAGTTACATGCAAGGTGAAGTACCGATTCGATGGAAACACGCATTTGTTATTCCGATCCTTAAAAAGGCGCCTTATCATTTAGCTTCCAATTACCGGCCTATTAGTATCACTTCTGTATTTGCCAGAGTGTTTGAGAAAAAGCTGAAATCTGCGCTTGTGTCCTACCTAAATTCAAATTCTCTAATTCCCAATGAACAATATGGGTTTCGAGCAGGGAGATCCACAGAAACCCTGATGTTGTCAGCATTGAATGATTGGATCAAGCCATCGAACAAAAAGTCAACGTTGATGTCATTTACTTTGACTTCATGAAAGCCTTCGATAAGGTTCCTTTAAACAAACTGATGACCAAACTTGCGGATTTAGGAGTTCATCCCAGAATCACCAAGTGGATAAAACATTTTGCATTCGATAGGTCGTTTCAAGTACGAGTAAATGAATCATTCTCAGAATCTTTTCCAGTGACTAGTGATGTTCCTCAGGGAGGCGCTTTGTCACCGGTTCTCTTCACTATCTATACTATCTACTAGTAGTATACTGCTGAAATTCCCTCTCTGATTAGTCGCTATGATGTTGCCTGCAAAATGTTTGCAGACGACATAAAAATTTATAAGAAGGTTTCCGGCGAAGAAGATCATGTTGCTCTTCAATCGGCAATAAATACGATTGCAGATTGGTCAGCAAAATGGAACCTTCCTCTATCAGGGCAAAAATCCCAAGTGTTTTACCTTGGGCAGCAGATTAACAGAAAGAGTTATCACCTTAATGGTGTGCAGCTCGGTAGCCCAACTACTATACGTGATTTAGGATTTGTATTTGACACAAATCTTTCATTCCGAGAACATTGTGAACTTACAGCGAAAAAAGCTGATCGTGCTGTCCACTCTATATTCAAGTCTCTACGCACTAAATCACCTACACATTTAGTGTTGCATATAAGGCATATGTTAGGCCGATATTAGAGTGCGGCACGACTGTATTCAGTCCTAAGTGCAAAAAAGAAATCAATAGGCTAGAATCTGTTCAAAATAACTTCACAAGAAAGCTCTGGATAAGACTTCATGGGTTTGATTACACCACCATCCCTTCAGCATCCACTCGGAACAATATCTTTAGTCTGCGTACGCTTTCGTTTCGCAGGAAAAGAAACGACGTAATCATGATTTACAAGATGGCGAATGGTATGAATAACCTTTCGCTCCGGGAATTTTACTCTGTCTCTCTATCTAACACTAGGGGTGGACAATGGAAGATAATTGTTCCTAGAGCAAAATGTAATACCAGAGCAGCTTTTTTCACTAATCGTGCTGGCAGTGAATTCTCGAAGTGCTCTATGAATATTACTTTACCTAGCACTATAAGGCAATTTAGAACACAAGTTAAGCGGTATTTCCAAGAGGATTCCTAATTGTTTACTGTTTTTCTAGACTTGTTGATTTCTGTGCTTGTTTGTAGGATTAAAGCTTATGACTTCATTTACTATGCCTTTTGTTGGTTTGTAACCATTTTAGTTTCTGTTATGTTTTTCTGTTATGTTTATCCTTACCTACGTGGCTATCCACGTACAAATAAATAAATAAAAGTTAGCAGTTTTTACCATTGGGAAGCAAAATAATGATTTTTATGACAAGCGATTTTGATTTCAAGAAATATTCGCTAAAGTAGAGACAAAGCGGTGTTGCTTTTACGTACACCAGAATAAAGAAAAGACGAGGTCAGTTACCAGCGTACAATCCAGTTGGCCACACAACATCGTGTAGAATGGACTGTTAAGGAGAAGCGGAACGCTGGTGGTGCTTTACCTTCACATTTGGTCGAATTCGCTTAATGGCCAGCGCTGACGACGTGCCGATGACTCCTTCGCCAATGATCGCCACACGAGCCATTCCTGCGCCTCACCTAAATCCGTTGCTATACGACAGCGGAAGGCGCACAGAGGATGCACAAGGTCCACTAAAGCACAGAAACCTTTTATGGTCCTCTATTTTCAACAGTTCCTTCGGATTGCCCGTCTATTGTAGGTGGCTTTCGAGGAGGTCAGTTGGTTGGAGGTTTAAGAGCAGTACAGGGTGCTCTGTTTTAGAACCGCTTAACATATGCTACTGTCAGAATCTCGTCTCAAATGTGGTATGTCGAACCGATTACGGACCACAAAGGCTATATTGCTGCTTCCAGATTGCCAGGCTGAGACGGTTGAACAAGCTTAAGCGCCATACGGTGAACTACAAACAGCTGTCCTGGCATGATTTCCTTCTAACTCGCCCCACTGCTACTGACCGGGAACGGCAGGTCACATGAAACCGCGGTTTTGAATCCTGTGCTCGTCGTGTACCTCATAATTAATATGTACATACGTGCAAGCATAAGTGTCTTTCAAGGGTACATGTCATGAAGACGCACAGCAGGGGTGAGGGGAGGTGCAGCGGAGAGTGCGGAAATGTGCCGTTGCTCCTATGGTATTCGCGGCAGCCAATCATATGCGGCAGAGACGGTGCTTGATTGGCTGCGGCGGTCATGGTAGAAGGAACCGCGCGTTCCCACATCCCTGCGATGCGATTTGCGACATGTACCCCTTCAAGTATGCAAAGGCCTCCTCTGCCTCCAGCATTTTACGATTACAGAAGTCTCTTGCTTAGCAACTGGCCATACACTCCACTCAGATTTGAGCAGAAATAAAAAATGCTGCTAGTAAGAAAACTCGAGCAGCCAGACCAGAGAAGAAGAAAGAGTCTCGTCTAATCTGCTAATGCTCCACACGTACGCCGCCAGCTGATCTGACCTATTCGTCATCACAAAAGTGCAATCTATTGCCTCACAGTGCTTGTTAACTAATCCTAACATAAACCTCTTAACCTTTTTAACCTGGCTTCAAGTACGCCCTAAAGTTCAAACTATTATACTAGATTGGTGAAAAAGTCCTGCACCAAAAATTTTGAAAACTTTTCAAGACCTAACAGAAACTTCCAAGGACTGTTTGGTGCTAGTTAGTTGTAGCACAAACATTCTAGAGTATTTCGCGTATGTGGTAATTTGCTTCTGAGGGCATATAAATACTTCCAGTGAAGTCTGACTGACTCCGTGACTCGGAGAAAACTTCGCGACTGACTATCGCTCAGTCTCTCCTTGTTCGTTTTCGTAACAAGGACTTTCTCGAGAATGTTGTCACGGGAGATGAATCCTGGGTCTTCCTCGTTAATCATACTCGGAAGGGCCAGTGGCTTCCTCAAGAACAACCACAACCTCAAAGCGGACAACAACCAGAAGAAGGTAATGCTGTGCTGTTGATGGGATTCTCGAGCTTTCTTCACGACAATGCTCGCCCCCACATTGCAAGGTCGTCTCGCCAGAAGTTGCAGGAGCGTGGGTGGGAGGTGTTGCCCCACCCGCCGTATTCGCCATATCCTGCGCCACCGGACTACCACCTCTTTCGAGCTGTCAAGCAACACCTAACGGATGGGTGTTTTATCGCTGAACCGAACTGGAATCAAAGGTGGAGCACTTTTTCGAGTCAGAGCTGACCTCCTTGTGGAAGAAAAGATTTCATGATCTCCTCATCAGATGGCTGAAGGTTGTAGATGTAAATGGTAAGGCCTTTGTCATACCATCGCTCACCCCGAGCGACGCCTAATGATATGCTCCCATATCGATCGGGCGGCGCGATGGAATCGATATGGGTGCATATCATTGGGCGTCGCTCGCGGTGAGCGATGGTATGACAAAGGCCTAACTACTTTGTAGATTAAAGTCGCTCACAAAAAAAAAACAATAAAATTTTGAGAAAAAAATTACGCTGTGGTGCAAGATTTTTTCACCAACCTAATATTTTCCGATTCTTTTTGACATCCTGGTTCTACTCCAATGATGATTCAGGTAATAGCTCTCCTTGAAGATATGTCACGGGAATGGTTCTTGAGCAAAATGTAGAGATAGTGTACCCAATCGAGATTTTTCATAGTAGCTCGATTGAGATGTTCAAGATTAAACGAGTTCCGGCGACAGCGAAGCGTGGCAAAGTCGTCTGACGCCTGTCATGATGCCGAAACGCCATGCCCCTGAGTGAAGGTGAAGATAATTATAACTTTCTTCTCGCAGTTGCCTTTTTATACAGAAGCAGATAACAAGCTGTGTTCGCCTGATGAGAATTGTTTAAAAATAAATCGAGCCCGACTTGCGAAAAACAAACCACAGTAAGTAGGGCCTTCTCAATTCCAATTCATAATGCCTTGTCTTTTTTATCAGCATTTATATCCTCGACTGGATCAAGCTGGAAGTGCTCCGAAAGACTGTCTCACTCCCACATTCCTATTATGCTGGTCAGAAACATTCAAGCCACTCAGTTTGGCGTTTCGCCAAATTTTTGAAGAGTGTTCTGGCACCTTATATCGATAACATATATATGGACTGATGTATGTCTTACATAAACCACTATTGTCGTGAAATTGCGTCTTGAATATGGCTGACAGAGTCATCCCCGACACCAAGCAATTCGACTGCTACAGTTCTATTAATTCAGGAGGTACGTCATCTTAGCGATGCGGAAAGGAATGTTGGTGATGCGATGTGTTCTTCCGCTGGGTCGTACGACACAGCAAAGGTCTGGCTCCGCAAATTCAAAAACGGAGACTTTCAACTCGAGGGCCAACTGCACTCTAGAAGGCCAGTTGCAGTTGATAAGGAGCGCCCTCTGGAACTGGTTCAAGATAGTCCCTGGCGTAGCACCTTTGAGCTGCCAGAGGAGCACGAGGGAATGGAACGAATACGATAACCGTCTCGCAGAGCTTCTATTCGCCGTACAAGGAGCATTATTGGTGCTTAAGGGAATCACCTAGCGGTAGGACTTATGCGGAGCTCTACCACGTACTTAACAACCGACGATGGTGTCTGCTGGACGTTGCAGTAGTGCTGCCGTTCTGCTGTGGATTGGATCACCGTCTCTTTCGAGCGAAAGTGCGATTCAGCCACAAGTTGGAGAAGAACATCCCTCATCACGCTAGGAGCAGAGATGTTGCTTACGATGAGGACATACATACGACTCGCCAAACAAGAAGGACACCACAGAGGACCTGCTTTCTTAAATGGACTACAGTTTTGGGCAAGGCTCGCCTTAAAGTCCCGCACAACGAAGTAAGACCGCATATCGAACACCACAGGAGATTTACTTCAATAAAGAAATGCTTTAAGACTGGATCCGAATGTCACATTGGAGCGATTAGTGGCTAACGGTAGCTGCAGAAGATCTTTGCAAGAGGATTTTTAACGCTAAAGACGCAAAACGTTGTTGGAAAGTAGCAAACAGACGATCTACGGTGAAAAAGCGGGACAGAGTCTTCCGAAATACCGCTCTAGACGCCTGCTGAGTGTACTTTACAAGCCGTTCTCGAAGATTGGACATGCATACCATGGACACTGAATGAGGCCAAACCTCTGCATTCCGCGAGGGATCCAACTGCTTGGTCCAATCCAGACCGTCTCGAGCATCATTGATGTTTGCCGGGAATACCGTCTGCCCCTAGCTCTCACCTTCATTGACTACGAGAAGGCATTCGAAGGAGTTGAAGCGAACGCCATTCTGTCTGCACTCGTGTCCCGGTCCCGCTTACTACGCTGACGACAGACGACAGTTCAGCAGTTCCACCTACCCCATTATCATTCCCATTGGGAAGGGGGTGTGACAGCGTCGAAGCTGTTCATCGCAGCCCTACAGTGACCAACGAAGTCGCTCGACTGGGACGAAAAGGGCATACATGTGGATGGAAGATCCTTCTCAAATCTTCGTTTTGCTGACTATATCCCACTCTTTCCAAATTCTACCGCTGAAGCAGAAGCGATGCTTGCTGAGCTCAACGAAGCAGGGAAAAGGATAGGACTACAAATGAGCTGGACGAAGACATGAAGAACGTTTAGTGCGAGGGAGAAGCAATTCAACAAAAAGGCTCTCAACTCAAAGGAATGTAGTATTAGTACCTCAGACGTTCGATGATCATGGAGATCGAATGAAAGACGAGCTGGATAGGAGGGGAAGGGCCACATGGGCCACTCTCGGATATCTCAAGGGGCTACAGTCCAGCTGATGGAACGTGATCTACTAGTGAACCTATTCTACTCAAATGTTGCTGGCGCGTTCTGCTACCGGTGGAAGCGCCAGAGTGATGCCATCTGAAGTGCAGCCGGCGCGCTCAACATCGAGCCGGACTTCGTAGTTCCGACGTGAGAAGGAAGATTCACCATCTTCTTATCTCGACGGATTAAATAAATAAATAAATAAAAGTTAGCAATTTTTACCATTGGGAAGCAAAATAATGATTTTTATGACAGGAAGACTAAGCGCCGAGAGGCCTGTTATATATAATGACGAGACAAGACGGCCGATACACGAAAAGAACACTGGAATGAATCCCAAGAGAGTCAAGCACCATCGTGGGTGACCTCCAGCAAGCCGGTCCGCTACGTTTGTCGCGCGGCTGACCCAACTGCGACTACTCCAGTTGAAAACGAATCCAGCCTTCCGTCACCAGGTTCGAATGGCAGCAACGACCTGAATGGTGGTGGCAACTCAACGAAGGAATGGAAGCGATGTTGTGGTCCGCGCGACCAGTGAGGACAGGCGTCTAGGTATCTACGCATAGTTCCTTCGGACTCCGAGTGCACCCGCCTTTTCTGTACCTTCCTGATTACACTATGAATCAAACACATGTCGTAATGCTCTGCTCACGGCGCAACCTCTCCGCAAGAAAAACTGCTTGTATCGGAACACTTCGGAATGAATTCAAGAGATATCGTCTCGGTCAAGAGATGCTCATTCGAAAAGCGTTCACAGCTTTTCCTACGATACTCTGTATAGATGAGTTACCAACACTTTCGGACACAAAAATGACTTTGACTTTGTCAGGTGTCAGGCGTTGACTTTAGATACGTCTATTCTGCGTGAAGAGTGCCCAGTTCAAAGTGAATTACAACTAAGGTAAACATGCCAACGCTTTGAACAAGTGCATGTTGCGACCATATGGTCAGCATTAAACTGAGATTTCTGCAATCCTGCCTTTCAAAATGACCTACGGAACTGTAGTTTATTAAAGACGACTCAAACAAAGTATCATTCTTGAGACCCGTGAAAAAAACCGCATTTCGTGTTGGACGAGCCAGCATAGCTGACCGCAGATTTTGCGAATTCCTACGTGCAACAGCAGCTTTTCCTAACATCACACAGGCTTCAAAATCCTCGACGCAACGAGAGACTGTCACGCAGAGTTCTGTTGCGCCGCTGGCAACCGTCTACCATCGCTTCAAGCTTGGTTCTTGTCGTTCTGGAACCAGTTCACTGCGCTTAAATGGTCTCAGACGGCGACCCAATCCGAACAATGCTCATTTCTTTCAGGAAACCTCTCCATATAGCTTCCTCCTCGTCAAGCTAGCCACGGAGGTGGAATCCACCAAGGTATCGAATGCGCCTCGGAAATCATTCCAAGGGCCAGCATACATGCCCTGTCTGCTACGCTACCAGTTAAGGCTTCGGGAAGTGAGGCACTCCGAAGGGACTGAACAACGGCGAACTCTTCTTCCCCTTCACGTAACACAACATTCTGGTAGTCTTGCTGTTAGACAGAAGCATGTCATCTCGTCCTCCGAAGCACAACAAAAAATGAACGCAAATTCGAAAAATCAATTTATGATGGCATACATCACATGAAAGCTACATATGTACAATGACATCTAGTCAAACTACCAGCACACTGATCATTACAAGTCAGAAGCGGCATCACGTCGCTTCTGATGGATTGTAACCTCAGATTACACCGCACGAATACATACACAGGCCACATCTCGCTCAGGAAGAGAAAGAGGACAAGATTTTTACCCATAATTGTGTGAAGATAGCGGCGGAAAGAGAGAAGGGATGAGTAGTCAAGCAGTTTGGAGGCAATTGGACTGGTTCACTCGTATGAGCAATGCCTCCGGATAAGTTATTAGGCGCATTGTAGAGGGTATATTGACACAAAACAAGTAATTCAGACGGTACCAGCGGAAAGCAACATCGCCGGACTAGGTAGCTTTGACTAAGGCTTCCTCGTGACTCGCGCTCTCACAACCTAATTCAGTACAATCATAATTCAGAATCCTATGACGATCGAAACCTCGTCAAAGCTACCCAATGTCAAAAGGACTGAGTTTAAGGAAGCCTCTAGGCGGACCGTAGAAGGGGAAGTGTGTTCTGCCAATCAACCGATAACACTGAAACGGGAATACGTGTGAATCGCAAAGAGAACGTCACTGATAGCGCCGTCGATAAGGGGACCGTGGCAGTGCGCCCATCACATTTCTGAAACAATATGCTGTAAAGTGGTACGTCTGGATACGGTAAAACTCACAAGTACACTGAACAGCGGTCGAAAGATAAAAGGTATAGAGGGGCGCAATAAATCTCAGAGTTGCGCCATGAAATATGGAAAGACACTGCAGGTACTTGGGTAGCTTTCTAAGCCCAGAATGAGACTCTGCGAGATCCGTAAGTATAACACAGCCTACACCATCGCGGATGTTCTTCATTAACACGTTTCATGGGACTCCAGATTCATCAACGACTTACAGCTGTCTAACGGTGAAAATACTGCCGAAATCCCTGATAGCGCGGCTCATCAACAAGCGATGTGGTGAAATGTCTCACCATATCGCTTGATAAGCCGAAAATACGATCAAATTTGTCTCTATTTGCTAAAACATAAACTCAGTCCACGATATATTCCCCATCCAAGTCTAAGATGCTGCCTCATCTTTCATGCAGCCTTTCAATTCCTTTCCGCCAGAATTCCGAGGGCTGTGAGGAAAAGAATTCAGAAACCTCCATTTTCAGTTGACGTCGACCGTCGAGCTCTCTACCTCGAAGATGCTGCTTCAGAGCTCTGAACAGGTGGTAGTCAGAAGGAGCGAGGTCCGGAGAGTACGGTGGATGGGGCAGAACCTCCCAGCCTAACTCCTGGACTTTCTCGCGACTCACTTTAGCGACATGAGGACGCACGCTGTCGTCGGTCGCTCGTAGGTAGACATTTTCCCGTTTTGGACGTTTCGGCGCATGGCGTCGGCAAAGCTCCGGAGCTGGATAGCGTAGACAGTTCCTGTGACTGTGGCCTCACTATCCAGCAACTCCCAGTAAAGCATGTTTTCTTCCACAACAGAGGGGCGTCCGGAACGAAGGTCGACCTTCGAGGGAGATATCTCCAGCCTTGAAGCGCTGATACCAACGGGCCACTGGGGGAACATGGAATGACTTCCTCCTTGAATGCAGCGCAGGTGCTGGAGGCTGCAGTCTTTGCGGAATGGCCTTGCAGAAATTCGTAGTAAGCGATAGGTGGTGGGATGATGCTGCTTCTCGTTGACATTGCTGCTGTATTTGTACTCGACGAGGCCTTATATATAGAATGCTTGAGGAGGCTTCGAGAATGTACTGTGACGTCACCATACAAGATCAATGCTGTGAGAGCTTTAACAAATTTAACAGGCAGTAGCGTAAAGTGTTGCGAGACTTTTCGATTAGCCCAATATAAGGGACACCGTTACTCAATTCATTTTCTTAATGGACGTTGTGGAAGCGATTAGAATGCGAGTTTTGCCTATATAATGTAGCGGGCAGTCGATGAACAAGTCAGCGCCTTATCCTTCCCAGACAAAGCTGGTACCAAATCACTGATGCCGGGGGATGAAAGGGTTGGTTGTCCTGGGCGGGAAATCCAAACCAATAACCTGGAATCGGGCGCATGCGAAAGCCAGCACCTCCTCCGACTACGCTCCACGTGTCTCTTATCGTTTAACACATCACTCCTCATTTAAACCTGAACTCTTTCTAATTCGGAAAGGAGCATCTTTAAAAGAAAATGGACATTTTGCTAACGAAATTAGACGTTCTTGAATTTATAAGGAAATGATCTAACAATGTCCAAATTCTTTTTAAAGAAATTTTGTATTAAAAACGTGTCGCGTCTCCTGTATCCCTCTGACGCGTTCCGGCTGCCTTATCTCCCAGCCGTTCGGGCCTTGCTCGGTGTCTAGGGTAGTCCTTCGTAGAGCTTTATTAGTAGAGCCGCTACTCGCGGTCCGGACAAGCACAAAAAATGAACCCTAACTGCTGGGGGACGCGCCTTTTATAGGCGCTGGGGTACGGTAATTACTTGAAACTAAGGGAATCGTTTCGGGACCTATGCAGCATATTACAAAATGAGATAACAATGGCACCGAAGCATAGAACCTAGCATTACGAATTCGTTACAAACGTACCTTCGCGGAAGCTTTTTAGAGAAAAATGAATGCGCTCCATCAATTTGTTTATCACTTGAGCTCAAATCATAAGGTTCTAAGGTAACGGAACGCAAGGAAAACAGTAGTGTTATTGTGGGAGTGCCGCATTATGCACTTCATTGCCTATTGGACTGATAGTGTAAATGCTGTATGCAGACGTATAAAACCGGAAACAGAAATCATAGAAGAATAAATAGGCCACAATTCCCCACTACATAACATCAAGCGAACAGCAATTACACTAGCAATCAAACAAACATTGCAGTATTCCGGATAAGAGCATGCCGTCCCTTCTCATGAAACTTTCTTTCTATCAGAGAATTTTAGAAGGAACCTAAAAGTATCGTTTTGGCTCAGAGATAAGAATTGTATCCCTATTCAAAATTTTTCAGATTTTCCCTAACGGCACTCCGTAAAGACGAATTTTATTACAAACTTTCATGAAACAGAAGATTCCTTTGCTTTTTGAAAAGACTTCAGGTACGTCTACGTTAAAAAGTGAATAGTCCAGAATGAAGTGCTCAGTTCATGGTTAGTTAATTTGTCAATTTAAAGTTAAAAGCCACATTTTCGCTTCGCTCCAGTGGCAGTTTGCCTTAATCCCTGTTTCGTCGTTCATGAGAAATTCGTCAGTGGCTGTCTTCTATTTACGATTTCTCCTCAATTGATGACTCCGACCCTCTACATGAATCGCGGATGACAAAGCTGACAAGTTGTAGCTACGCTGTACAAATACGGTTTGAGTTCCTCAATTTGTTCCTGTGTAAACAAAGCGAACGTGCCACTTTTGCTCCTGTAAATGAAAATATGGGCTCGTGGAGCTTCGTTGAAGCAGGCTGTCGCATTCACCCCATTTCAGGTTCTTCGTTCGGATTTCCCGCCAGGGCCAACGTAGCGTTCCATCTTCCTGGGAACAACGGCTGGTACCAAAGTTTTCCCAAAGAACGGCAAGGAATCGATTTTTCAATCGCGCGCCCCGCAAAAGCATTGAGACGCTAGAGCTTTAATTACCTGTCATAACAGCGATGTTGCGTTGCGATGAAAACTCTTACGATGGAGCCTCTTTGAAGATGAACTGATTTTATTTACTACTCATGGGAATGTTCAGCCCTAAACAGCACTGACCCAGCAAATTCGGATTCTAACGCAATTGGGACTAATTCGGAACCAACACCATTGATTTTACACCACCTGGAGATCAGGCCTCAGCTAGCGTAATAGCAGCAATTTTCACAGGGATTCCAAAACAAATTCTCGAAAGGGTGTCAACGGAACTGCGAGCTTGAGTTTAAGCTGTAAGTTTAGAGGCGTCTATGATTCGGCAATCTTTATATGAGCTTAATCGTAGAAATCTTGGCCAAAATCATTCAAAACGGAAGTAGACCCTTAAAAATTTAACATCTCTGGCAACATGTGAACTCTGTGAATAAAGCCATACCTCGAAGGGGTTGGAAGATGAAACACCTTCAGAAACGAAGAGATCCATTCCCAACCATATATCACATAGAAAGAAAGGCTTAAACGGTGTCGTCTGAAAATGTATGTTTTTACGACTCTAATGCAGAAAACTGAAGGTAAAAGAGAATAACCAGGACAACAAATCATTCAAGTTCTAGTCTAGCCCTTCGGCTTCGTGTACGTGCAAACCATAAGGTATGACCAGAGAAGTGCCTCAAGTGTACGTCTGAACGGCGAAAATGAATACCACTATGTCTCCACCTTAACCTAGGAGAAAAGTGGGTACCATTTTTGCAAAGTCCTTGAGCCCAAGGAGCTAGGAATCCTCAAAGTTTACTATGGGATCGCATGCACACATGCTGAAGTACCGTAATCGGCCGAAAATTCAAAAATGGATATCACATTCGTGATCAGCGCCCCAGATAACCCCCTTACCCAAACTTTGGGTGAAATTTTTTCTACCCCTTCTCGATCTCGACCAATGAGCTAGCAGTTGAGAAAACGTAATAGTCCACTTCAGATTTACCCATGACAATCGCATACTCAGGGGAGCCTATACTCACGTCACTACGAACCATGGTGATTAACTTTTGAAAGATATCACCAGATCATCAATAAAAAACCTGTCTATATTTTACAATTTTTAAATGGTCGGCTCAACAGTAAAGTTTCAAGACCAACGTGCCCCGTCTAGGGATACGCTAAAATGTGACGGTGACCTATACTTGCCGATCTACCGGGACTGCAGTAGTTACCAGCCCAGTGTGTCTAGTTGTACACCTTCGACGGGCAGTAGGGTACAACTGGACTTGTGCAGCGATCGGTTGTCTTTCTTTGATCATGCGGTGCACATGCTAGGTGAGATCGACTGGACACCCATTCTCGACTTATGGACTGGTGCCATCATACGCTCTTGTAATTGCTTTATTTACGTCTAAGAAGGAAAGCTCATTCCCAATGTAGCCAAGGGTTCCATCAAAAATCTGCAAAAAATACAAAGTATCGCATATAGAGAGGGCAACTGATGAAAAAACCTTAGTGAACACGTACTTGGCAGCCTATAGTCGAATATATCTATAGAAAAATTGGTGAAGGTGATATACGCGAAACAAGGAATGAACATTGAAACATACGAAAGTCCCACAAGGCGCTGGAATCGAGCATCTGCCCCTACACCTATGAACAATCGCCATTCCCCGCTGAGGCACCGAGCCGCTTACACCGGCATCTTTCACCACGTCCCTTATCTCCAAGTAGGGCGCCCACAAACGTATTAGGTGCATGGTGACCGTGCAATTCAAGACAGGATTTTCGGGGGTCCTAACTCCTTGGGTTTAAGGACTTTGCAAAAATAAAGCCTACCTTCCTACTACACTTCAAGGGTAGAGATTCTCGATGTGGTATTCATTTTCGCCATTCAGACATACGCCTGAGACAGTTCCCTGGTGACTTTGTAACAAAGGGCCAACAATGCCTGACATATGTGACGTTACCTAGACGTCACTGAAAGGAATCCCTGGTCATCTACTGCATGTATGCAATGCTACGGGACCCGTCAACTGACGCACCCACCATGCAGAACGAGTAACTGACGGCTCTGCACTCGATATACTTCACTACTTCGAGTAGAGAAACCATCAAAAACTGGAAAAACTTACCATGGAACCACCACCGCGTTTTGCTCGGATTTTTATTGCAAGTTCGGACGTAGAGTGCGTTATCTGGTGGTCTCTTCTAAAGCAGAATTTCAGAACCAGCAAATAAATCAAAGAGGATTAATAAATAAGCGCAGTATCATTATCAAGAAGGTGGGAAATCAAAACAGGGAATTTGTCAACTGTTTCTTCACGTCAACTAATAACATAAGTTTCTTTAAATTAACCACAGAAGCGACTCCAGCAAGTGCTCCGTGGCCTAGCAGAGACACCATTTTCTCTAAAAACGTATAAATTGTGGGTACTTTCCCAACTTCACCTTTTCCCTGGCAGAAGACAGCATAGACAGAATCGAGAGGCAGACTGCTTGCACGCTTAAAGCTGGTGTCCAGTCCTCAGATAAGATGGATAAACAGATGTGACCGTTGGAATAAACATGCGGATGTACAGGGATGTTATCGCCGACAAACATCACCTAAACAGGGTAAATAGATTATCACAGCATGTCCACGCACATAAAATTGACTTTAAGGGCCCAAAACGCAGTCGAAATCGAATAAACAAACAAGCACCTCAGGAGAGTTGAACGGATACTGCTGGGTGAAGCGGAACTGAAGAGAGAATTTCTCGCCTTCGTACAACGTTCCCGAAGCTCCTATGACGTCCACGCGCCACTGCCTGAATAGAAAATATCTCCGACTGCAAGGGAAATGAAGAAGAATAAGCCGTGATCAATGAGCAATGAGCGATGACGCTCCTACCAGTACTACGTAGTTCCTGTTTCCTTTCGAAAATCACATTATCACCAAGAATCTATTAAAATTATTCTTCACCTATTGTGAAAGTAAGATGTGATTCCGATCAAGTATACCAGTAACACAGTCCATTACCCCTCTCCCACCCACTTGCTACTGCAAGAAAGATTTTAGCAGAAGTTTTAAATGCCCTCCACCATTCACCATAAATAATCCCCCTTCAACCACTAAATTATAGAACTCTCAAGAAATCCGTTGATTTTGACCCGAATAGATCAGACATGTGTGATGTTCAATAGCTGTTATTTATTTCGGCGATTAGCCTCCACATTTGAGAACGAAATCCTAGTTCAGTTGTGAGCCTCCTATCCGAGTATGAAATGTGCTATGTAGATATGTGAATGTGTATGTACATGCGTAAACGTGTATTAAATGAATGTAATGCATATGTGTATGTTATCCAAATTTACGAAGTGCTACCAATGGCCTTCATTAAGATAGTATTCACACGTTCTTGCTTCCGCTTTTTAACGTATCCTCTACATCGAGCCAAGCGTCTGAGTTCTCGATCTAATCCCATTGGGTAAACCTAATTTCTCACATTTATATGATTCATGTATTACAGGCTACGCTGGGTTACGGCTTGCACACATTCCTCTGGAATTTGGTGAAATTTAAAAGTATCTGTACTTTTGTAGCAATGTGTTCTTCAAAAGTTTCTTAGTCTGTGCATCCTCTATCGCATTCACGCGGTATACTCTAACAGCCCGTTCTACATTTGGCGAGAAAGAGACGGACCGACACCATACACACAGATGAGTCCTATAAGATCGTGAGAGTCCCAATCCGAAGTAAATAATCTACACAAGCATAAATGAAATCAATCGAGATTGGTCCAGCGGTACCGCTGCCGCCTACTGTCCGACGGGAATGATACTTGATCAATTCCTGTAATAATTCTCCAAAGCTCGACCGGCGCTATGAGACTTGTGTGATCACCTCCCAAAAAAACTTCAGTAACACGGACAAAGAGAAACGAAACAGACTGTTAAGGAAGAATACAATGGAACAATAATATTGCTGTGCTCCACACTCTAGATTTGGGCAGGAGAAAGAACGACGATATATGACCCGACTAACGCACCCCTGTAAATTGCCAGCATCCGGGACACCCTTCCACTGCCACAATGTGAAGGCAGGTTAAGGTGGATGTGTGAACGTTAAGAGGAAATAACAATGCATTAACAATCGCTTCCTGTAGCTACACAACACTCATGCGCGTCCCGATATGACACACTCGAAGTACCATAGCGCTGCCCACCAGTACCTCTTTGCCGAAAAACGAAGCAACGGACGAACGTGCTCATGTTCACTGCACGAAGCCAGTTAAGTTACACGTCTTTTGAATCTCGACAGATGACGCATGCTACATGCCTTTTGGATCTCGGCACTCGGTGCCGTAATCTGGGCGCTCGATATATCGTAAAGTTGGGTAATCGGCTGCCAAAACTATAAATTTGCTGGGAACGCCAATAGCTATACTCAGGAAAACGGCCGGTTTGCATAAGCCGCTGCGTCCAAGGCGTCCTTTAGCTTTTGCCCCCCCCCCTCCCCTCCCGGATCTGACCAACAACGTGACACAAGGATTAACTCAATTATAGTTAGCGAAACGTGAGTCTGTTAGCATAAGAGGGAAGCACAAGGCCGGAAAAGTGAGAAAATGAAAGATGTCGCACTGGAAACTGTGACCTATCAGGAATGCGAACCACCGATTAAAAATGAGAACGTCCCCGATTGGGTGAGCATGTAAGTGTTTGCAACCCATCTTTGTACGCAGTTGGGTGCAATTCTAGTTAGCGTTGGTCGCTCTTAAACGATTTCATTAGAACTGAATGTGTTCCGTATTGAAATATATCGGACTCACTCATTCCTTAGAAAATAGCTGAACTAAAGAAATCAAAATAAATAACCCAGGTCATACCTTACTAGAATTGCACCGATAACGGTTCTTTTTAGGTTCTCCTCTCCTGACTAGCAATTCGGTAAATGTGTTTGTTTGGGCAATCAGGATGGTAAAATTTACGTATTAATATTTGTTGTTGCCAATTTATTGTTTTTTTACGTTGGGAAATCGTTTAAGAGCGGCCACCACCAACTAGGATTGCATCCACAGTTGGATAAAGTACGTTTCGTCCTACCCCGTCACCGCCAAGTCCATCACCACATTATATGTGCCACAGGTATGGTCCAGCTAAGAACATTGTATCAGGTTCACGCGACAGCCAGCACCTTGTCCGACTGCCCTACTCAATGCGCCATGTGCACTGTTGTGACTGCGGGCTTCCTTACTCCTTTTTCTTACGCTACTTTCAACTTCCAGCGGAATCCTAAAGCAGCGGTGGACCATGGTAAGTAAAGCGTAATACCATGGACTTACTTCTGTATGCTCTACGTCGAAGAAATCTACGCTTATAAAGGGGTACCCCCACCCCTCCCTAACCCGCATAGCGCCGAAATCTGGACTTCGAAAATATAACCGTCCTTAGATAATTACAAACGTTGGGTTCAACTAATCTGAGCGTTAATGTCGCTTGTTAACAGTTGAATAGCGTTAGCAGCGACCTATTGCAATCCTAGGTTGAGGGCCTACCCACAATTGGGGCTTCGCTTCCCTATGCCCCACGACCCCAGCATTGAATTTGTCTGAACGCCCTCACACCAGGAAAAAGCCAGTGGCCTGCCGAGAAGATCCAAAGCAGAAATTGGTGATGAAAAACACCACTAGTAATCCGTCCGTTTTGACATCGCTAGAAAAGCAGATCAAATGCACAATGGATGACATCTCCTGTAGAGAGGACTGCAATGCGCTATCCTCTCAAAGGCACCTTTACATAATACATTGCAATTTACATTGCTACGGGAGTCACCATATAATCATTGTAGCCAGACGGTAATTTCTAAAGTGGTTTTAATGGTTATTATGTTTGTTTGTCGACTTCGTTGACATTGTAGTGCACCCTAGAGTGCAAATAAATAAATAAATAAATAAATAAATAAATAAATAACCTCCTTTCAACTCAATTCTCGAACAGACTGAGTTGCCCAAGCAAAGCTCCTGCTACTGATACGACGGCACTCATGCAAGCCCAGGGAATGTGGCTCTGCGTCATAGAAAGACGGACGCATCTGCCATCCTAGCACTGCCCCCTCCCTACTAGTAAAAATCCAGAGAACGTTACGCAGGAATGCATATAGAACTGTAGAGGGAATCTAACTTTACAGCAAGTTAAGGCAAAACTGTCAGTTGTGGTATGAGTACCGGACGGAATCCGCTTACAAGGAATGCATCCGGGTCTCCTTCTACATGCACAGTTCGTAAAAAGAAGGTAAACACGTTATGAAACCTACTTAAGGTCTGCAGTAGCCGCATCCTTATTCACCACAATACCCGTAGGTGGTTCAGTTGATAGTTGCTGAAGCTCCTTCATCAGACGTCGACTGCTCGCATCCAACGACGACGACATCGCTGCACCAGCACTAAACGACCCGCTATGAGAGTTGCTCGACAAGCAGTTAGTAGAGCAGATATGACAGCAATCGCATTTCACAACGTAGCAACCCACATTAGGTCTCTATTTCTCAGCGGTATCCGTTTTGTCGTGCTTCGAAGGTGTCCTCTAGGCTACGAAATGTAAGTGCGTGCGTGAGCTCTGTAAATGAGCAACCAAACACCTCGGCTGACACTATGAAACTGACGCTCAAACGACTATATCAGCAGTGATAGCAGACAGTGATATCGCGAGAGATAAGACAAAACAATTGGTATGGGGCTCATAGAGGAAAGAAGTGTCTGAGTACGCACCGTGCCGTCATCTAAAATTACAGCAGCACTCGATCGATTGAACGCCTTACAAAACATCTGAAACTTGTGGACAGTGATAGCGACGCGCTCCAGGGCGTGGGACAACAATGAACCCTTAGCCCCGCCCCGCAATGACAAAATCCGGCTCCTCCTAACCATCAAATGACCAAAGGGCTGCGATGATAAAACAATGCAGAGGAATTGTGCACGAAGAGGGTGTCAATCCTTTAATATCTGGCCTCCCACCCTTTCGAGATTGCAATACGGGTACCAAACCTGTCTAGGGACGATCAAATGTGGAGGGGGATGATAGACGTTGCTCTAACAGAACGAACGCGGCGATGAGTGCTAACCCCCGCGCAACGACGGAGCTATGTACTAAGGCCCACAGATGTGTCTCGGCTGACCACCTCAAGTCATTGTGTAGCCATTGCCAAACACGCATTCAAACTGCTTCTACGATAGGCCTTGAGTCAATCACCCGAACTCACCGTCTTAACTCTACAGTTTATGGACAAAAAGTGACCAATGGAATTCATTGTTATGGGAACAGCCCATGCAGATCTCCCTGGCGTAATGCATTTACATTATTGAATGAAGCATTGCAGCTCATCTTGGAACACTAAAGAAAGAGGCACTCGAACGACTCGTAGGCAGTCATATCAAGACTAAACGCTACCTTCCGCCTTCAAGAATTGCCAGAAAATTGGCCCGCTTATACATGCACGAGGAAAGAAGTCACTTAAAACTTGGAGTGGAACATTCCTACAATAGCACAACGATATCAAATTCCTACAATCCTCGCTCAACCGAATTTCTACGACAGCTCTGTCACAACACGAGGAAAGGAAGTAAGCAACAACATTGCAACACGCAGGAATTATACGGCGAGATCAACGCATCGGAATTATCCACACCAATAGAACCAATTTAAAACAAAGGTCTTTATTCGTGCTGGAAATTGCAAACACATATTCAAAACCGACCATTTTCCAAGGACACATTTTTCTACACTGACACAGAAATGGAAACAGTTTTTTACACACCCAATATCAGACACAAAAAGTACCCGCGTACAGCCCTACACAATACCATACTTTATGAAGGGCTATATGATTAAGGCTACTGCCGACATGCAATCTTTAATCACTCTGACATCAACGAACCTACGCGCTCAAATCACCTCCCACTGATAACCTTGGTGAAAAGCGTTGCATTTCAAAGGCTACCATCGCGTAGTACAGGGTGCGCCAAAATTATTGCGACAAGGTTTTCAATTCGCCGACAGAGAAAATGCGGTACTTTCGAGAAACCAACGATGAGATAATGTTTATCAGTCTATTGTAAACTATACGCAACATTGAGAATCGAAGACATATCCATCGGCATCGATATAGGCTTTGAGACGCTTCGAGATGGCATCGACGGCGGCACGCAAGTAAGGCGCGTTGAGCTCATCCCACGCCTTTCTTCAAAGGATCCACCGGGCCGTGAGGTTTTCCGCATGCTTTGGCTTCCAGAGCTGGCCAAACCGTGTAATCCATCGGATTCAAATCCGGAGAGTTGGCTGGCCACTCGATAAGCTGTTGAATGGCGGAAAGTTGCCTTTGCACCAGTCTTGCAGCATTCTTGCTCTGTGAGCTGGAACTCCTTCCTGTTTGAAGTTCCAGGAGGGTGCACGTGGGTCTTCTTGTAGGCCTTAAGTCCCAGTTTACGGAAGATTTTTCTCAACGACGTCTCCATGATGTCAATTTTCCCGACAACCGGCGGACCGAGCGCGGCGGCTTCCTGCGAATTTGTTCACGTACCCTCCTAATGTTCTCCGTAGTTGTAACAGATAAGTGTCTTTCCCGTCCGGATCTATCATCCTCGGTTTCCAGGTCTTCTTAGCGTCTGATGGACCTATTCATAATACCCTGATAAACTCCAAGACGGTGGTGAATGTAGCGTGCCGAGAAGCCTTGACGGTAAAGCTTAATGATTTAAGAACGGTGGCACGAACGCTTCACTATCTTGAAAAACGACTTATTGTTATGTTTGACTGAGGTAAGCATAAAGTAATTGACTCAATAAAAACAATAAGAGCACGAAAAAAAGCAGACGCTCCGAATAAAAGGTCAAATTGTTTGCGCATGTGCTGTCGCCATAATTTTGGCGCACCCTGTAAATGCTCCACATATTAAACCAGTCCAAACAACCAAACAAACCCGCACTCAGTACTTTTGCTCGATCATCGTTAATCTATAAAATTCTTTTAAAGGTTCAACGAATCGGAACGAAACTTCGGCGAAGGATGCCTTCGGAAACGCTTGGCAAATATGCAAAAGTACACGATCCAAGAAATAACAATAGCAGAGAAATGACAATTCGAAAGCAGGCGACCTTTATAATCCGATAACCTAATAAATAGCCACTCGCACTGATTGCTTCTGTCGGTAGATCAGGAAATTGAGTATCCAGCCTATTTAGCCATGGCGAGAGAGACTCGAACCCTCATTCCCGCCCGGTCAGTAGGGAAGCGGGTTCGAGTCCCGCCTGGCGCCAGAGTTCTGATCGCAACAAAACATCGTTGTAACAGCTTACAACCTTGTCACCAGCCACTTGAGGCTTAATGGAACTGAATTGAATCATTGCTTAGCGATGTTATTGTTATCGTCTCCTCCCCTTAATCACCTCAATATTTTCTAGAAAATCAATGGCTGTAGAGACCTATCCGATCCTAGGAAACAGACATTGGCGAGGTGTGAAAGCGCGTAAAGACAAAAAATCACAAATTTGTACAGTTCTTGCGCGAGTAAGGCCTACGTTATACTTCGGCGACGCTGTTGTCGGCGACGTCGGTGACAGTGTTACGCGGACTGCTACGCAGTGCGTAGCAGCCCGCCCAACACAGCGTCGCCGAAGTATAACATAGGGCTAAGGAAAATTCCTTGACATCTAGCGTTTCATCGCCTCTTCACAATCAAAGATGGCCTCCGCACTCGTCCTCCTATTATTCCTGCAGGGTTCCTCAGCATAATTAGCAGTCGTTGACTAGACGTGCATCAGCATTACGACGTTGCTTCAGCTGAACACGGGATGGTCGAGGCGCGATCCTAATCACTGACATCGCCGTCGTCGCCTCCTCCACATCGGACGACTAAACAAGCGCTATTAATTAAAATTTGTTATGGAAATCGAAAAAAGCCCCTCAGCTCACACTCTGGATACAAACAGCGATCCAGAACATGGACATCTTCAATGTCGATAACGCTGGTAGATCTCATAAACAGCTTATGTATGTAGTTTCCAAGCTAATAGGCTTAACAGAAATACATATCGCTAACTAAAAGACCTTATCTTGATCATGTTTCGCGAGATGATAGAGGCACACGTACCTACAAATGCTTAGCATGTTACTTCTTCCTCTCAATAAAAATCGTTGGACATCATTTCGCTAATCCGACTGCAATTGATTTTCAGTCGATTTCCTTACTCTGAAGCTCCGTCTAAAGAGACTGATCCATAATAGGTAGAACAAGAAAAATGCCGGTGAACTGAATTTCGCTGCTTACACGCTGTTGATAAAATTGAAGAAAAAACCGCTAAACTTAATCGCAATTTGATACAATTGCAGGGACCTAGATTGCTATAAAATGGTTCCTTCTAGTTGCAGTTTTCACGTTTACATGCACCGTCGCAAACCAGACTTGTGCACTGCTATATTTTTTAGCCACATGTATAACCATAAAATATTTTGCAAAAATGCATTAATGCTGCACAAAGTCTGATTTAGAGGCTGGTGTGAAAAGCTTTCCACCGTTCTAGTTGATTTCCTATGGACAAAAACAGACTCCAGAGTGTTACGCTCCATTGCCTAGCGCTCCTGTGGTGTGATCGCGTCAACTGACGACGAGAACAGTAACACAAAGACCCCTTCACCATGCAGAAAAGTGTTCCGTTAAGAATATAATGCAAATGCTGCAAAAAAAGATAAGAACTTGAAAGAAGAAAGAATAAGACTCATATAATGATGTGGCCGTTGAAAACATTTGAAATCCGGCTTCCCAATGTCATAACAGGGTTTTCACTGCATCTTGACAACTTCTACTTTTTGTTCTAAGGTCGAAATTGCGATCAAGCACCTCCACAGACATTTAAGTGTGTTCAGCCTCTTCTCTTCTAGAATGAGAAGCGTTACAGCTCTGCTTAACTTTTTGATTTGCAAAATCAGAAAAAAAAACACTTCCAGACTTCTAGTTCATTTCTACAAGAGCCTCACAAAGCAAATGATTTTTTTTATAACGACTTGGAAGTCGGCTAGCAACTTTTTTCTAAGGGAAGGATTCATACACATACTACCAAAAGTGCTCCCTATTTGGTGAAAAAAGACGAACAAATTATTTAGGAATCATACTATCATACTATATAACAACGCGCTAAGCGCTGAGTCATACTATTGATCGGTGCCGCCGCCGCAGAAATTAGTCATGATATAGGTGGGAAAATAGGGGAGGGGGGAATTACGGCGCGAAAATAACGAAAAATACCCAGCCTGGAAACATCAGCCCTGGAGCAATCGAGGATGCTGAACACGAATCTGACGTTCGTTTTTGAAGTATCAATGGTCATCAATCGATAATGACCAAATTACGGTGCGGGAAATACCCAGACGTCTTCTACCTGCCTGGAAACATAAACCCTAGGGTAATCGCGGTCGGGCGCGTGTAGCGCAATCGGAGGAGGCGCGACTGTCGTGTGCACCCGATACCAGGTTCCTGGTTCGGATTTCCCGCCCAGGCCAACCAAGTCTTCCATCCCTCCGGGGTCGGTGAATTGGTACCAGACGTGTCTGAGAAGGATAAAGCGCTGACTTGTTTATCGGCTGGCCACCGCAAGTCATTGTATGGCCAAATACGCATTCATGTCGCCTCCACGACATCCTGTAGAAGTAGAATGCGCTGGCGCATCCCAAAAGGGATTGAGTAACGCCGTCCTTTATCCTTTATCCTTAATCGCGGTCAAGAATCTGAAGCTGAACACGAATCTGAAGTTCGTTTGTGAAGCGTCGATCGCCATCGATTGATAATGATCAAACTATCGATTTTTGTGGAGGTCGTCCAGGCGGTCCGAAACTTTACCCGTGGGGGTAGTTACCCATCAATCGATATTGACCGCGAAAATAGCGGAAAATACCCAGACGTCTTCTACGTGCCAGGGGACTCAAAAGGCGTGCCGAAGACGTCGTCCGCTAAGGGGATCGTTAAGGGGGACCAGTACCAGTAATAGGGGACCGTTTTGCTAAGGGAGGACCAGTAGTGAAGAACCAATAGATCGCCCTATCATACAATATACTCTACGTAGTGCGAGCCTTTTGTACTCCTAGGTAGGGAAAAAAGTCGAAAAACAAGTAGAGCAGCTAGCTCGATGTGATTGTCCTTAGCTTAGTGATACTGCAACATCGCGCCAAGAGCGCAAGTGCGAGGCACGCCGACGTGCGTGACGGAGCACTTGCAAGATAACTAAACAGTAGTGTGGCATAAGGCACGAGGCCGTACAATGAAAATACATCACAACAGCCAGATGAGGCATATAGACGTCTGAATAAGAACTAGAGCTATAATCAGAAGACTCGTAATTGTACGAACGTTGAAATGAGAAGTAACCAACCCCATACGTGAAATGAGTGATTCCACTCAGAGCACCTGACGAAAAATTTCACACGACACGTCCACGTATGGCCAAAGCAAAGAAAACGGAGACGCTAAACAATCACCTCCATCTTGATAAGCGTCGGCATGTTGTCTTCGTCAGAGTCGATATCAACACCCGTCAATGGAGACGGCCGAGGCACCGGTGTCAGCTTCAAGTCCGATAACGACAGTTCTTCACGCAGTGCAGCTTTACCAGCTGCAAGATGCCCTCTGTAAAAAGGCATGTGTCAGGAAAACAACAAAGTCTAGGCAAAGATACAAGTTCTCGAAACGCTAGCACTCCTTGACAAATAATTAGCTAGAAACACAAAGAAATAAGAATCAAAACACTCACTTAAAGCGTTTGACAGTCTTCTTCAACTCCTTCAATTGCTGGCTCTGCATCATTCTCAGGGTGTCACGCGCCTGCATCATGAATCATACGAAACCGGTTGGCGACAGGAGAACGGGAACGCCATTCCAGAAGAAGAGCAAAGAGGTGGGATTGGTAGAATCATCTTGCTTGACCCTTTTCTTCGATGATCATTTAGGAGAAACTCATAAGCATATAATAAATTTAGACTCGTTTTGAAGGAAGCGCGATATAATTTTCGCCTCGAAAATGTACTCAGCCACGGTGGTGAGGCCAATGGGAAATACCCACTTTTCCTTACTCAAAAGCTATGACAAATCGCGAAAAGCTAATGCTTTCTATTTTCGCTCCTCTACAAATCTTTGCTTTCGTAACACAAGCTTCCGAGTAGCTCGAAGACAAATGGTACAGATTATAGTTAAGCTCTCAGAAAATTTTCCAGCTTTCGAAACCATTTCTAACACTGAAAACTTTTGAGCATGCGAATTCGAATATAATCGAGGGACCTGATTTTTTCGAGAACCTAATCGAATAGGTCAATCGAGCATAAATATTTCACTAAATTATGAGAAGTGGGGTACACCGTACGATCCAACATGAAAAGGTTTAACGATCTTAACTAGGATCTTTAACAAAAGGGTATTTGAACTTGAAAAATGCTCTGCTGACGAAATCATCAATCAAGACGCGACGGAAATACCAGTGAATATGCAAGAAAAACTATCAGCGCATGCGATGCCTAACTATAGGAAGCTTTCGCACAAACCGTGCTAATGCAAGGGTACGTGGTAAGTCAGAGCATACGGCGGCACTCGCGCGCACAACGAATCGAGATTATTTGATACCACAGGGCCAGTGAAGCCTTCTTTCCTTCCGGGGGTAACTGAACTCGTACCACAACACCAGCTTGTTCATCGGGCTGATGATTGAAAATCATTGCTTCTAATACACCTTCGAAATGCCCCTAAGACTTCCCTTAGGCCCCGTGTATACTTCCGACGCGGAGCGACGCGACGCCACGTACTGTGGCCAAATTGATCGATCGCGTTGCCCGATCAATGTGGCCACAATACCTGGCGTCGCGTCGCTCGGCGTCGAAGTATAAACGGGGCCTTAGAGGTAGAATACATCTACATTCCAAAAAGGGATTGACTAACCCCTCTTTTATACGTTATTCTTCGATCCGCATACTCCACACGATTTTAAGTTTGAGAATAAAAAATTGAAAACACAAGCAAGAAACCATGTGAAAGCTGATGTGAGAACAGCTATCAATGCTCTTGACGCTGCTCACCTGAAGCGGTCGATACTCATTAATCAGATGATGCATGTTGATGAAGATCGTCTGTATGTCACTGATCTTTTCGTTTCTCTCCGGATGGTCTGGACACCGCACGAGAATGTCAAGCAGATCAAGGAATGCAACAACGACACTTCTATAAACAACGTATGAGCGCTGTGTGCACTTCACCCTTAAGTAGCCTTCAATCAAGAAGGAAAACATCAAAAAGAATCGTATGGAAAAAAATCTAAACTCTTCTATGTACCTATTCAATTTCTTCATCTCTGTCTTCCAGTCATATTTCGTAGGGTACAGCTGCTTGATGTTCTGCGAAGCAAGCGACCTTAATAATATCAGGATGTGCAGTAATCAACCTAATCTTCTAAGTCTGAAAACTACCAAAACAACGAGGAATTTACGTTTTTGAACCAGAAACGTTTACAAGGTAAGACGTTCCAAAATCCATAACTGAGGCAGACAAAAGGGAACACCACGTACACATTTCTGATCCCTCCTAACGCCTTCGGAGAGTCATCGACCTCGCCAATGGCGCGTGACTATGCCGTGGCTATGACCAAAAGTGTTTGCCCTCATCTTCTAGCATAATACATCCATTCTCGAAGCAGAAAACGCTCAGTATTATGTAAACTATTGCATACTCCCCGCCAAGCAGGAGCTGACGGCGACGAGTCGCGAAATATAACATATGCCAAGTGCGAATCAATCGTACGCTCATTATGCACGTAAAAGTTTCTTGAAACCATTCAAAGATAGGACTAAGTCTTATTGATTTGCACTTAAAACGTGATTGAACTACCTTGGATTTCTGCAGGTGAAGAAGCTTGGTCGGACTCGCGATTTCACTACCGTAACATAGAGTTTGAGCTTTCCTCTTATGTGCCTTTCCAGTCTAGAGTCAAAAAAGTTGGGTGGATTTCTACAGTGCCTACCTGTGAGTATTTTAAACATACTATGTCAGATCTTTTCCATATTACGAAAAGGCTTTGTAAACCTAGTATTTCAGCTTTCTCATCGCCTTTTGGTATCTGGTAATAGTTAATCGTGAAGCAGCTCAACAGCAACTTACGAGCGAAACTATTTTGAACAGTTCCTAAAAGAAGAATGTCTCTTCGCTTCGAAGGATTGAAAACCGTTGTTCCATACTCTACCATGGGTCGCACGTATGTCGTACATGTTCGCAGGATTTGAGGATCACTGCTCTTCAGCGCTTTAAAAGGTTGCATTTGCTGTATATTAGCTTTTTGATCACTGCTTTGTAACGTAAATAGAAACCTAGGTCCTTATGTATTAAGAAGCCAACATGTGGAATGTCAGCAATTGGATGCAGTGTGACACTCCTTAACTTGAAAGACGGATTTTCAGAGAATGGTTAACTCCGAAGACAAAGCATCTAGATTTTTCTGCTTCTATAGGCATTTCCGACAGCCTATAACAGCCCAGAAATCTATGTGGTTCACGGCTTCTTCAGTTGAAAATAAATCATCTGCACTTTCAGTGTTTTTGTATCATCGGCGTACCTTTTCCCAAACAACTCCCAATCAGTTCAAGGCATACAGCAGAAATAGCAGATTAGAAGGAACTTGCGGTGGTATATATGGTGTATATGCTTAGGGAATCAAAGCAGCACTATGAGTCTAGTGGTACGTCACAGCTCCCCTCCCCGAAAATTATTCCATCTCCATAATCACGCCCACGCCCGCGATAAATGGAAAAGGGAACACATCAAGCCGGAAGCAAGCAGGAAGCGGCCAAACCTGATAATGTCGTCCTCAAGGCGATACTCTTCTCCGAAGACAGTGAATACAGACTGGACTGGCGGAGGTGGGAGGACAGCACCTTGACTGATCCTCTCCGTAGTGTAGTGTTGAGCGTAGTCAGGCGGAGCGGGAAACGGGCTCACCGCAAGCGCACCAGCGGCTTGGTTCATTTCTGAATCCCTGCTGATGGAGTATGGACAAACGTACAGTAGGGGAGTACAGAAAACGAATGCAACGCAACGAGTTCCAATGCAGTACAAAACCGCAGGAAGAAATTAAGGCTTCCTAATCTTTCCTGAGCCATGCACTCCATACCAGCGTCACTTGAGAAAACTATGAATTTTTGACTGAAGATAGTCTGGTAAGACAAAATTATTGGTAACGACGTTCCGGATCGTTCCGTTCTGCCACTCCCCGAAACCTTAAGTACTCAGCGGGCTGGTGCCATCACTGCACCGACAAGGCAGCTCAAAACATGTAAGTTACACCAGCCAGACCCCGGAGTTCCTTCTCTTGGCTTCCGAGCTTTGTCCTCTGAGGAAAGAAACCGTGTTGTATGAAAAATATATAATCCCTCCCCAACTCTAAACAACTTGCTAACACAAGACGTTCTTACTAGGTAGCACGTTTTCAAACCGTTACCGTATGAACAGGCGTTGCGGGACGAACATGTCTTCGGATCAGTGCTGGCACCATGTTAACTCCACAGTTAATCAATAGTGGAGCTATGGAACGGGGCATCTTGGTACTGTTTGAGGCGTTTTTCGGCAAAGCATTTGGGGAGAAATTCAATTTGGCGTTGTAATAAATGAGTAGTTGCTTCAACGCAGCCAAGATTGGTACGTCTTCTGTCCATATATAAGGTTAACCTTGTTTTCGACTTCTTCCGGTGTCGTCTTCGTGATTCCTTAGCCTTTTAGATGGGTTTCTGCAGAATGAAATGGCATTTGGGAAGGTAGTTTCTCAAACGACTTTGACTTCTCCAAGCCTTGAGGAAGGCGGACTTTGACTTTTTCAAGGCCTAGAAAAGGCGACAACGAACAAAAAAAAAAAGCCGCAATATGGACTTGTACCAATCTTGACTTTGCTGATGTAACTACTCGTCTATTCCGAAGTCAAATTGGATTTCTCCTCAACATGCTCTATCCAAAAGCGCCCCAAACATTATGAAACTTCTTCTCTCCGTTCCATAGCTCCATTATTGATTAGCTGTGGAGTTGGCATGGTGCCAGGACTTATCCGAAGACATGTTCGTCCCGCAACGACAGTTCTTACGGTGATGGCTTGAAAACGTGGTACCCTAGTAAGAACGTCTTGTCTTCCGAGTGGGCAGGAATGCTCTGGTGCGGTATCGACTCCCACCTGACGCTAGAGTTTTGATCGCAACAAGGCATCGTTATGAAAGCTTACAACCTCACTAACACCCAATTGAGGCCTGAAGAAACGGACAAGCCAGTGTTTTATCCTTCCCGGACAATTCTGGTACCAACTCGCCCACCTGGTAGGAAGTCTTAGCTGGCCTAGGCGCGTAGCACGAACCAAGAAATTGGGATCGGGTGCATGTCAACAGCCAACGCCTCGTCCAACTGCGCTACCACGCGCCTATTTCCTTGGTTTAGTTTTATTCGCAACGAGATTTACCAAAGACAAACACGGGCAAAAGAGCGTGGTCGCGAAGGGCGAACATGCTACTGCGAGCTTTCTAATGACGTAGTTCAGGTAGGGTGAGGCGGACTTGAACAGCCTCACGCGGCATGATGTGGCCATGAAATGAGTGCAACAGCGAACTCAACAGGTACGAACGCGCGACAGGAGCCGTCTGCCGGAGCAAAACAGGTCCGCACAGGCTCGATTCTCATGGCCTGAGCTCCATACGTGTTCACACCAGTCAATTTTAGCAGCGGCCGACTGACAGCCTTTGCCTCTCTTAGCAGACGGTATACCTTGGATCCGATCGAAAATCTTCGGCCACTTGGATGATTCAGATGACGGCGATTTTGCCGACGCCGGAATTTCGCCTAACTCGGATAACGGCGAGTTTGCGCGTCTCGGATCTTTTGGATCACGTGAATCGGGATACCCGAAAATGGTCCATTCAGCACACTGGACCCCAGGGAATTTCCGGATTAATCGATGGTTCGAACAACGTTATTTTCTCAGACATCAGATTTTTGTATGCTTCGGACAAGATATCCGAAAATGATTCATTCGGATACAATGTATGCTAGGCACTTATGGGCTCCACCCGAACGCGATGAATAAACCTGGATGAGCAAAAGCAGCCATGAATCGTTCTGGAGACGCATGTCCAACATGTAAGGGTCTTCAGGAACACTCTTTGGCTTCAGCGAACTACTACCAAACGCAGGAGGACCACCTCAGTACAAAGACGTACAAAGACAACTGAATTCGTAGAGTATTAAGCAGCCAACCTCGTGAAGCTGCGATTCACGACAGGAATCGAACCGTCGCGGAGACTCGTGCCGGGACCCGACACTTTCGTCTGGCGCCCTCCTCTCCCGGCATGCTCTCTTACGCTTACCACTCCGTCGTCGGCGTACGGCCAAGCCTTTGCCCAGCTCGTGAAGTTTTTCGGCTCCTTTCACGTTTTTCAAGTTATAGTGTGCTGCTTCCGCTTGTAAGAGAACTCGCAGAGTTTAGGGACTGCACCCTCCACAGTCTGGTCGTTTCGTACGGAAGTCGTTGCGGTTCTCGCCTTATCGATTTTAGTCGCTCAGGTTTATTGCATTGGAGAGGATTCTGGGGCCTGACAGTGTTATCAGTCCCTAACTTGGTTTCCAGAGAGAGTAGTACATTCCTTCCTCACTCCTGCGGCATAATTTTAGGTCAGAGTTTTGATGTCTTGTGGGCAGTACCGTGAAGAGGAAACAGGAAGTTGATGTAACCTTTTCATTCAGTGTGGCATAAGATTCAGAAATTAGCTTTTGTTTGTCCTATCCTGTAGAAAGCCTGCTTAGCAGTATGAGGAGAACGTTAAGAAAACAGACTCCAAGAACCTTACGGGATTAGGTTACCGCGAGTTCGGGTGGATATAGAGCTAGAGGGATCTAACAGCTCAGATAATTCAGTATCTGTTCGTGCCGCGAATGGCAAAAGTGTTGCCTCTCCCGATGCCTTGCCCAGGGGCCGTATGCTCGTCTACCACGAGTCTCCCCCGATGGGGGATGGGGATGTGATAAGATATGCTGATATTGATTGATTTTCCCCCAACGGGAGAGCACGAGCATACGGCCCCAGAAGTTAGCCAAGGGCTTCTGTTGGTGCACAAAATATGTCAGCTGCCTGCGAAGTCTAGGACAACGGCTTGAGTGACTCGCCGATACACTTACAACCTGAAAAAACCTGTCCGAGTTGTCCGGTGTGCGACGCTCACAGCCGCGCCATTCAAACATGGTTTTTATTAACCATGGAACGCCCTTACTACAGGTTTTATACGTTGGAGCCAGAGATGAAGGACATTAACGACGCTCTATGGGATTTTCAGCCCATCAGAAGCCCCCCCCCCCCCCTGACCATTTTTGCACCGGAGAAGCATGCAAGCAAATATCACTAGCTGCAGAGACTGATTAGCAGAGGGATAGACAGCTCGGTCCCGTAACGATTTCCCTGGATTTCACTCCGAAACTACGGTGAATAACTCAGACGGGTTTTTTCGGGTTGTAAGTTTATCAAACACTGAGAGAGTGGACATATGTACACCGCGACTAAATAGCTAGAGGTAGCGACGAGTTGTCCGCCATTAATTGGACGAATTTGCCACGGTCGTTGCGGGACCACATGAGTTTTTTCTCTCTCACCCACCTCAGCTGGCGAATGGTGTAGCTATAAGAATATTGCTCGCACTGCATGGCGGAGTGGCGTTCTACCCCCACCCTTTAAACAGAGGCGTGGCAAATGTCTGCATCTCCGCTATCTCGTAAGGCAGCCACTGGATTCTCGAGCAAGCCCAGGGGGCTGGGGGTGGGCGGGCCAAGGGAAGGGGACGAGGGGGTAGAGCGCTCGTCCCCCGCACTGCATTCGTAGTGTAAATGTTGGTTTGATTGAAGAACAAGGATGGTATGATAATAACCTTTAGAAGGCGTGCACTGAGCGATAATTCTATCAAGAGCACAGCAGCAATTGTGGGGAAATCAATGAGCAAATAGTTGATGTTGTTTAGGCATCTTATTAACGCTGCCGACAAAGTTAGTTGCGCAAGTGCTTGCTCTCCTTCATCTGCTGTGTTTCCAGTAACCTAGTTTTCCGCATCACTGAGAAATGGTTCAGGCTATGGAATGCAGACACCACTTTTGACATCAAGTGCTTTAGACAGTGTAGCAATACTCCACCAAAGTATAGGCAGCTTGATTGCAGAGGACAAGAGTTAAATTTTCAAGTAGAAATCAGTCCGGAGTGACGGTCATTTACCTCTCGGTGCTTCCAGCGCCTAATGAAGTGCCAGCAAGGGAATGCCTTTAGCAGAGGGTGATTTCATCGAATTGAAGGAGAACTGTGAGCATTTTCTCGCAGTTGATAGCATTGCATCGTGATCCATTCAGACCTAGGATGCGGCCCAATGAGTGAACTGTGATGAAGTAGGTTGCAGATGTGTGAAACTAGGTTGCCCTTATAGCGAGACATTTAAGGACGCCCGCTAATGTTTTGACCGGGACCTCGGAAAGGAGGAGCTTGTCGGCATTTCTCAAGCGGTTGCCAAGATAATTACGAAGTCTTCTTATCTATGTTCAAGTAAAGATAATAAGTGATAAAAGCTGTTTGCTTTTTTTGTTCCATGGCCGCTTCAACTCGAGATTACCTTGCAGCGCCGAGAGCAGCCAGACCCTCGCGGTACATTCCTGCTGCGTCTTTGGGCCTAGTCGTTCATCTCTTCTTCCAGTACAGCTTCGAAAACTTTGTGATCATGTCTAGTAATACTTTAACTAATTGTAAGTTGATAACATGTCTTGACTCTAAACTGACTGGGATATTAGATCTTTATGTGCAGTTTCTGCGATTTTGTTATCCTTTCCATGTTCGTGGTCATACCGCTCATGAGGATATGTTTGTACAGATGCGTTTTTAAACTCGCTATTGCAGGTAGTGAGACTTTTTTCTTTCATTTCTGTTGCTCTCCAATTTATATTATTCGGATCATGGATACGGAAGTAGTGAAGGCGTTCAATGCGGAGGTAAGCAGTTATATTCTTCATCTTTTCGACGTTTATAGCTAAGCTCTTACTAACTTTGACCGAGTACTGTCGACTAGCTTTTCACTGGGCAGCCGTAGTTCGTAATAGAATTTCTGTGTTCGAGGAACTAGCGGAACTGCTGGGTCGTAGGTCGATAGCTAGTGCCGCAGTTAGTTAGAAGAAGAAGGTCGATAGCTAGTGCCACACATAATGGTATGTAGGGAAAGGGGGGGGGGGTATGGATGATGTTAGCCAGTGTAATATCTGTCCATAGGAGGAATGGAAGGCAAAAAATAGAGAAAGTCGGCCTCACGTGACTTTATGGTGTGAAAGGTCTTCGAGCAACTCCACCTGCCACCGCAGGCCTCTGCGCAGGAGTCCGTTTTGCTTCGCGTCTGGTGTACTTGCCACAGTCTGGAGCACAGGAAAACATTTGGAATTTGCAAGTAGTTCGAAAATCCGAGTAATTAGCCCAGAATTATGGAAGGAAAACGGAGCTCCTTACCAGGAGACTATCTCAACGGTAGATCGGAACGGGCCGAGTGTTGTGTATGAACAGAATCGCCTCTGTCTGGGAAACAACAAAAAGCAAATATCTCGGCCTCAATACAGCTCTGCGCAGAGTTAGGGACGACGGAAGCTGGGCCGTTAGCGGCGTTAACCCTCTGCCTGCGCGCGAAGGGCGGGATCGAGTTGGCTGAAAACAGCGATGACGAGAGAGCGGTGGTGGCGATGTGGGTAGAGGGACGGCGTAATCCCCATGATCGCTGTTTCCAGCCAACTTGAGCCCTCCCTTCGCGCGAAGGCAGTGGGCTAACACCGCCAACGACCCAAAATCCGTCGTCCCCAACTCTGCGCTGAGTTGTATTGGGGTCGAGATATTTGCACATTGTTGTTTCCCAGAGAGAGGCGATTCCGGCCCATATACAACACTTCGGCCGTTCTGACCTGCCGTTCAGATAGTCTCCTGGTTAGAAAGAAATGATTGCCAATGTTTTGCTTGGTTTAGCATGGTGCTAACATCTGATATCTGATTTCCTCTGTTGTTGAACCTGTCGCTCTGATGTTCAGTCTCGTAAAAAGACTGGATATCAACAGTGTGGTAGACCACGAAAGTTTGAAGATCCGACTGCGCCTTAATTGAAAGTCGGATTACGGTGGCGGAAAATTCTGGCTGACATTTGTAATTCAGTATTAGGAAACATTTTAATCAGCAATATTCTCGTTCATCGTTCTTCGTTTCAGCTAACATCAGTGTACGATACAAGACCACCTCTAAGTAAGAAGAAGATTCAAGATATTGCCAGAGCAGCGTTAAAAGCGAAAGGGTATTATAAGCACGTTGTATTCAGTGTGGAGAAGTTCCTAGCAAAGGTGAGTGGATATTTGTAGCACTACTTCATTCCATATAGGCTTCACTTATAAGGCCCATGTTGCAGTGCAAAATCGAGTATAAAATACCATGCCTCTATGTCATCGACAGCATTATTCGCACGTCGAAGCATCAGCTAAAGGACAGAGATGTTTTTGCTGCTCGATTCCTCAAGAATTTCTCGAAAACCCTATCGGACCTTCTCGCGTGTCCTGCGGCAGACCAGGTATTGCTGATATTTGTTGGCCTTCATCTATTTCCAGTATTTTCCTCATTATGTCTAACATCTCGAGCGCCCTCATAACTCTGTGAGGTGTGGGGACTTCACGGACGATAAACTGAACGTTTCAGCCACGAGTTGTTCGAACGCTCAATTTGTGGACCGCGAACAATGTCTACACTGAGGAGCAACTTGCTCCCTTCAAGCAACAGTGTCGCGATATGGGCATCGGTGCGTTATTCACTGTTGTTATTCAGCGTTGGCCTATGGATTAGGCCTTGCTTTGATCTGCATTAGACGGACTTGCATGTGCCCTATAGATTGCACGTCCTATAGTAGCTGCCCGAGAGCCACCTGTATTCTATATTGACAATAGCAGCGGCACTTCCTTTTTGTCTGGTCTTCCAATAGTATTAGGCTTCATAAAGCTTTTCAAGGTGGCCGTCAAGGCTATATTGAAAGAAAAACTTAAGCAGTGCTCTCATAGTGTGCTCCTAAATGCTGGTGACGTTATTGTCGGCTCGGAATTCCTAAATGATGTGCAGAACAAAGTGCAGACTAAGAGGGGTCGCTTCGCAGCCTATCACACCTGAGTCTTAACAAGAGGATATGCACCTCACCAACGATTAAAGCGACGACTCAGTCACGGCGGAACGTGTGGAAGAGCAGAATAGATGTTTTCGGTGGCAGCACCATGCTTCAGAAAATCAATCATCGGATAACAACTGCATGGCTCAAACGGAGAAACACTGCACTCTCAGCGAAGTCAAGGACAAGTTGGAGTTAAGGGTGTGCTATACGGCATCATGAAAGCCGTGGGATCGTATGGATCCTAATCCTGGTTTGTGAAGAAAGAATGGGTTTTAAGTATTATGGAGTCGAAGATGTTTTGGAGTGCCGACAACTTGCGATTTGACCGCATTCGTGACGACGACATGCGACAAACTTCTGGCATCACTCCCATTCAATTTACTGTGAACTAGAATTGTCTAACAACAATGCTAACGATGAATCCGTTGTTAACAGTGTTCTACAACTGGATGTTAAAGGTAGTGGAGAACATGGAGGACCTAGGCAGCGCTCGATTGGCACACTACTTAGCGGCCTGAAAATAACCTGGCTTCCTATCCGCCTAGATCGCTGGAGCTATCAGAAATAAATGGCAATCAAATTCTTGTCGAAACGCTTTACTGAAACGGGGAAGTGCTGACGAAGTGTCTAAAAAAATCAGGTCGAGAATTCGTAGTGTATGACCGGACGCACCACTTTCCCATGTCAGAACTTTTGCATTGATCCCTGTAGTTGACCATTCGCTGATGTATGTGATATATTAGAGCAATGTTTCAAGGGAGAACTCACAGTTAGCTGTCCACTTCTGCCTTCTGTCTTCTGTTTCGTGTGTTACGCTTAATTTTTGCAGATACGGACATCGAGCGTGTCGAGCGTATGGTAAAAGGAGACGATGCTGACATGTCACGGTACGGAGGGTCGTATGGGCGAGCGAAGGAGAAAGACAAGAAGAAGCATCGGCATGCTGCGCCAGCTCCTGAATCGCCTCCACATAGTTCGCAAGACAACCATGATGGGTCGTTTCAGGTTTGTTAGATTTTGTCGTGTGCAAAAACTTCTGTATCCTGGTTTCTTCTGTCCCAAAGTGCTTAGAACATACACGTTTAGGCTGCCTCAACCACTCCACCTATGCCTCCACCTGCGCAAATGCTTCCTTCTGCGGCTCCGGTTCCTTCTCATGACGAATCCAACGATCCGTCTCCGAACGTAAGCAAGGACATGGACAATGAACCGTCTGACGAGGTTCCACCGTGTGCGTTCGATTTTCCTGCTTGTTGCCGTTACAGTTTAAAAAACGAAGCACTTTGCTCTCTCATTGTAGACATTATTTCAGGTGGTCTTAGTGAACGAAAGCTTCTTGATATGATGCTTGATGCAAACTTTGACTTTAGTGGAGCGTTTAAAAACGACGTGGTACTCCTAAGGAAAGCTCACGGCGTGAGTGTTTCTTCGCAGTTTTCTTTAACATTTTTCTGGTTGAAGAAGTCGACTAGTCAGCGTAACATTCATTTGCGAAGTGTGTGTGCAATCTGTGTTGAGTGCCTCAGCACAGATGCAGGGTCTAGTAAACACTTTAGCTGCTCCTATTCTCTTGACCTAGGCATGCACTGGACTACGAAACACTCTCCTAACGCGTAGCCTTAGAAGTAAAGGCCTACAATTCAGTTCTGTTTCAGCTGATCTGTCGAGCGCTGGATGCTAGAATTAGCGCCGTTGGGGAAAAGCCAGAAATTAAGGCGAGTCCTCTATATTTTTTTTGGTTGTGTAATAGTGATTTTGATTGTGGCTGGGCGACTTCTCTTCTATAGTATTCAATGCCTTAACTCCACGCTTGTTGTCAAGATGATGTGCGTCTAATTTTAAAATCATCTGCAATTATCCCTTCTTCCGATATGATGTTAAGTACCTCGGTATTGCTGCGTTCTCTCGGACTGCTTTGTCATTCTTCCTGAGTGTCATAGCCCTTGTGTTTTGCTTCCTTTTTCCACACTCTTCTTACTTTTGTTTGCACTTTGGCTCTTACACAGACCAAACTTGTGTTTCAGCTACCCAGACCTTTTGGCTACCTCAGTGCCACATCTCCGAAACATGTGAAGCGTATCGGCAACGATTACCCTTCGTTCTTTTAAGGACCTGCTCTCGAGTCAGTTTGACTACAGTGACGAGGAAGAGGATGGCGTCGAGAATAAAAGAGCGAAGAGGCCCAATGTGACGAAGGTGCTTCAAGAAGATCTGTTAAAGTGCGTTTTCTGTCCAGTTTATCTAACTTGTCGTCCGCCACCTACAAAAATGCAAGCTCTTGTTCATGTCTTATTTAAGTAATCCTCCATCTGCAATGGACTCTCTTCTCAGTATCCGGACTTTTTGAACATCTAAGAAATTCGAAAGTTGACAAATTTTGTAAAACTGGTTGACTCCAACCAGTTTTAAAAAGTTTGCCAACTTTCGAAATTCTTAGATATCTTTCTAACATCCTTTCGAGAATCTTTCTAACACCGAAGGGCAGCGTGCAACGGGAATGTTTCCTGTGTTTAGCTGTGGTTTTTATAGAAACAAACGTTCATTCACAAATCCAAGCATTCTGTTTTCAGCATTGCCAGAAACCTGATTGAGGATCCGAATGTCATCGCTGCGTTCAAACGTATGCACGCGGAAAGGATTGTTGCCCTAAACCAGGTAACGTATCATAGTGTAAGTGAACTTGTTTTATTCATGGGTTTAGAGTAATCCCTCTGTCTGTACCTATCTGGTCATGAGTTTTTATGATTGATCTTTCATAGATCGCTGCGCAGTCACGTACTGTTCCTCAGTTGTCGGTGTCTGCCGCATCAAGTATTCCTGTCACAACGACCGCTCAAATGCAAGCCTCGCTCAAAGGTCTCCCTCCTGGCCTGTCGCTGCCACAAGGACTTCCAGTGCGTTGCCTGTATTTCTTCAGCTCTCGCTTACATTCAGTTCTCCTGTCACTTCTACCTACAAAGCTGCTAAGTTTTAGTTTCTGGACGTTAGGCTGTTGCAGGCCGGGTTACCAAACCTCGCTGGCTTACCTGGAATGCAGAATTTGTCAGCTCTGCAGGGCTTGGCTGGCCTACCTCCACTGAATTTGGCCCAGCTCTCTGCACTTAACCAGGCCAACCAAGCGAACCAGCCTAATCAAGCTCTGTTGAACCTTCTGGCCAATAACTCGTTGGTGAGCTCATTTAAGTGTTGCGTGTTTCCTTGCAGTTCGTTCAGATTAGTCTACAATTCTGAAACAACAGATTTGTCCAATAATTAAGGTGTCAAAGATTGGAACACTGTCTGGCCTACAGTTCGCGAACACTCGTCCACCTGTTTCTTTAGCCGGAGGAATT
Source organism: Heligmosomoides polygyrus polygyrus (assembly GCA_947396885.1). NCBI lineage: Eukaryota > Metazoa > Nematoda > Chromadorea > Rhabditida > Heligmosomidae > Heligmosomoides > Heligmosomoides polygyrus. The sequence continues at coordinate 70,031,609 of OX377205.1, read as the reverse complement.
GATCCAGCCCAGTTGGCTAAGCACCAGGTAAAGCTATGCTATTTAAATTGTAACGAATGGGTTCGTAAAATTTGTTTGATTGTTACGCAGAAATTCGGTGTTGGTTGTAGGCAAGGCGCGTCGCGTCTTCTGTCTGTCTTTAGTTCTTCATATCTTTCTTATTCTTTCGTGCATGAGTTCTCAAAGCTCTTGATAGTCTAATGTTTCGGAATTACTGATTCGTGGACTTAAACAGAGCGCTGTGAAAGAATCAAACTCAACGAGCTTTCTCCAATCGTTTCGTTCGAATTCTTCCCTCAAAGTGGCAGTGTACATCCATATGGTTCCACCAGTAACAGGTTTTTTCAATATTTCAAGGTTTCCTTTAAGTAGGTTTTCGTCTCTTCGATATGACTTTTAGCAGCTCTGATTGTATTGATCTTTCAGCTCTAAACCTTGAGCTTCTAGGGCTTTCACGTAGTTGGCTGGATGCCGGACTTACGATGTCAAACTAGCACGCTGATCAGATTAGCATTCTCAGAACAACCGATGTGAACAAGAATTAGATTTTTTCTTCTCCCAAGGGTCGTGACTTATTTTACACCTGTGGATTAATAATATAAGATGATCTATCCAGTCCTTTCAATATTCGCCATCTCCCCGGCAAGGCTCGAACTTCAGAGGTACTCCCAGTAATATGCATAAGTACGACAACATGCGTGAGGAATAACGAGTTCTAGAGCTAAGCTACACGTGATCAACGACAAAACTGGATGTCCTGAAGTAACAAGATCTTTTGCTGCAATCAAACGCGCCAGGCGGGACTAGAACCTGCACTCTCTGCCTTCCGGAGAGGATGCTAGCCCACTGAACTACCAGCATTTTTAAATCGCGCATATAGCCAAGCAGCATATAGCCTCTATTATACCTGCTGTTCTGGTTTAAAACAAATTGGTAAACATCGCTTGGAGAACGTTTGAGCAGAGATCTTGTGTTGTCCTGATAAAGTACAGCAGCTTCTAACGTCTACCGGAAGTCTTACACTGTGTCTGATATATTGCTGACTTATGAGGGCCGCGCATGCGCGAAAGACACTTATCTAATGACTCTACCTAATGACTGTAATACCAATCTCTGAGGCGAAGCCCATCAGCAATCAGTACGAACGCTAGGGAGTCTTACTGCCGACATGTTCATGATTCTATATCAGATAGGTGACAATGCAAGAACTCGCTTTTCAGGAGATACTTCAGCAGCTTGCAGCGGGCGGAGGCAATTCGGGGTTAAGCGGAGTGCCTCCACCAACCGGGATAGGCCTACTTGGCGCTGCACCAGCTCAACTGCTGGGGTCTTTGCAGTCTGCCAACATGTCCGTGGTGAACGACGACACCGAGGTAGGCTAGATGTCTTGGAATTATCCTGACTGCATCGCTAGCATCCGTTAAGTGACTTGGGAGCTGCTTACTTTTTGTTTACTCCATTTCCATGACCTTCAGAGCGAGAAGGATTCCCGGAAACGAGATCGGAAGCGCAGTCGATCTAGAGATAGAGGAGATCACAAGAAGCGTAGGAGCAAGTACGTCTCGTAGGATGTCTTCACCCTTTCTTCCGCAGTTATTCAGGCAATTCAGGTCGAGAGAACGCAAGCCGGAAAAGGTGGATCGTGAGCGACGAAAGTTAGGTTTGCCGGCTGTGCAAGAAGGCCTGACGACAAGTGAGTAGACGCGTCTTACGCTTACAGTAAAGTACTAGTGAGGGGGGGGGGGGGCAGAAGGGAAGTAGAAGAGGCTTGGAATCTCATGAACGATGCCTTGAAATTGGTGCTGTTGTGGGTTGTTGTTAGGATACATGGTTACTTACATTCAATCTGAATTGGAGCTGAATTCCTCAGTGTTATGGACAAATGCTGTTAGGCTTATGCGGTAAGTCGATAGGCTTTCCTGTATACCATATTGGTGCACCGTACCGTTCCAATTCCATAGAAGAAGAACACTTCGGAGGTTCGTTTGTTAGGAATCTCCCTGGATTAGGGTAACATGCCGCCGCCGTCCTCGCTCGATTGCGGTAGGGTGAAGGTTGTTGAGCACGCCTCGGGCGAGGCTTAACTGATGAACAGAGGATATGCGCAGCGGAGCAGACATTCTATAATAGGGTGGAGATTGTGGACACTGTTCGTTCTTTATTCTGTTTTGTGTAATTATCATGTTTTTTAAGGGTACTGAATGACTCACGATTGGGGCTTATAATTTGCTCAAACAAAAGAACTGGATATCGCATTAACCTCATCCACATGCTATGTCGATTACGCATACTAACAAACGAGTAAACAAAAGAAATCACATAAGAAAAGCAGGAAGATAAACTGGGCTGAGCACGGTCCATGAACCTCTCATAAATTGACAAAGGGTGGAAAGCGCTTTACTCGACCCGCCTCATGTCGTCTCGTCGTGAATTCTTGTCCGAGGCGGGTGGGGCACACGATCATCCTACGGTAATGGAGCGCGTCGCTCCGCCTTCTGCAGTAGTGAGAGATGCTTAACCTGACGCACCCAACATTTCGCTGGAAAAGTAGTTACGGTTTTTCGAGGTTACTCGGTTATCAACATGCCACTTCTTCGGATATTATTTTATTCGGGTCTGTCATCTTTCTGATAGAATATACTGAAAGCTTGTCTAGAAGGAATGTACTGAAAACTTGAAGACTTGTCGGGTTTGGGAGGTTCTGTTTCTCCGGTAGGCTAGAGTGAGCTGTTTTTGATTATCTGCTCATAAGATTATTTAATTAAACGGGCAGATTGAGTGCTGCTTTATCGAGCGTCAACGCTGTATCACTCCAATCCAGTTAAATTAAATTCAGTAATCGTAGCGTCGCTCGCATCTCTCCAGCGTAAATGAGGCGTGATGCTTCTCGAAGGGGAGTGGGTAGTATCTGCGCTGCTTTAACTGTATCTGTCGTCAAGTAGACCTCGAGAAGAAGGGAACTTGTATCAAGTGCAAAGGCCGAGCGTGAGTCCCTAAACCAGAAAATATTGTAGTAAAACGAAGTGTTTCTATAAGATTATATGCAGTGGCATTGGAACTGGAAACTTGTGTTTTCTCCTAAAATGTAGTTTTTTAATACTTTAGTTGACAGCTTTCAGTTGCATCACGAACGCTTTGGTTTGGACGCCTGCCTCCAAACTGCAGTGAGAGTGATATCAAGGTATGTCGTACTTCCCCAAGTACACACAGTAGTCCATGATATTTGTAACAAAATCTCTATCTATCTTAAACGATGAAGGTGCAGTGGTCTACTTTTTACCACCTCAATTCATTCGTGTAACCGTCATTATGACAATGTATTCAGCTGTTTAGGCTGTTTGGTGAAATAGTTACGAAAGATGGTTTGGAATATTTTTCAGGCGGCGATAGCCAGCGCAGGAGATGTCGTTCGAGTGAATCTGATCGGATCAAGAGCTTGCGCGTACGCTACTATGAGCTCGAGAAAGGCTGCGTACGAGGTCCTACAGCGGTTAGCCAAGGACCTGCAGATTGCAAAGAAGAATGTCAAGGTCAGATCTTGACATCTTGTAGATCTCTGAAATGAGCATGCAAGAAAGCAGCCTGCGTTTAGGTGGACTGGGCAAAGGGTACGGGAATGAAGGAGAACGAGCTGGCCAAGTACTGGGACAGCGAGCGCGGAATCTCGTTGATTCCGTGGGATCAGCTTCCTCAGAACATGGAGAGATTCTGTGAGGGGTCATACCTGGATGTGGAGTCTTTGCCACCCGATAAGAGGAGTAAGCCTTTTGCCTGTCTCCGTGAGAATTCTAGTTTTCCAAGATTGCCTTTCACCCAAGTCCGTTGTGAGACGATGTAACAACTGTCTGCAGATATGTACTCCGACACCGGTGCGGTGATCACGGCTCAGCACCGAGCCACGACGACTTTGTCACAGACGAACACCGACTCGCCGTCAACTCCGCCGACATCGATGCACGCTTCGCCTATAAAGTCGATCGTGCCGGATTCTCCCGCTGCGATAAATCCTTTGCCACAATCCGTTCCGCCTCCATCCCAGTTTAATCCATTCATGGGTGAGTTTTACAGGATCATGATCAACGCCATCTTTCTTCGTGTAGATTGACTACTTCTGACGTAGACGAATACTGGTTGGCTTTATGAGGGAAATTAGGTTTACTCCACGGAAGGGCGTAGTTCAAGCGAAATTTGTTTTCACTTCTTAAGGGCAAGGAGTAATAGGCAATCCAAAAAAGTTCTACAGTTGTTTCCGTAATCAGTGACGTGAGAGTCAGCACCACTTTTATTACACTAGAAGAACTGCTTAAGATTCATTGAATCAGTGGTATATGTTTTGGTCCACTTCTTAGAGCTTTTTACGTTTTAGGTCGTGCTCACTTTTCATTCAAAAATTTCTGAAACACTCGCAACGATTTCGAAGAAGTTTAATCGAAGTCGCGGATTGAACAGACGTAGGAGGTTTCGTCTCTCGCGTGTTCCCCTAATTAGTTACGGGTTCTGATCCTACTGGGCCACCTAAGCCTTCCATCTGCCTAGGGTCGGTGAATTGGCACCAAAGTCAATGTAGCGAGCAATTACACATCCTAATTCCACTACATCCTGTTAAAGTAATGTGCGTGGCGCATCCTAAAAGAGGTCGATTAACGCTTGCCTTTATCCTTTTTACATTATATAATATATAGTAGTGTCTACATAGATTTGGAAGTGTTGGCCGAGTCTGTGTAACGCCCACCTCCTATTGCTTTCGTCTAGCCGCTGTAGATTTCCCTCGAAAGGACATTCCCAGCTGAAAAAGACGTTTTGTCGGTTATTTTTGCGGGGGGGGGGGGGTGATAATAGTTTCGGCTTTTCTCTTTCCAAAACCTCAGCATTGTAAAGGGAAAGGGGTACCGTCCACTCCATCGTCTAACTCCACTCCAGAAAAAGCTATGGCTTCATATCCCTACAGGTCCTAAGAAATCGGAAAAAGGGCAGTTATTCAGCTGAAGGAACACCTGTCTAATCAGAAGTGTGACTGCTACAATTTTGGAGAACCATAGGTTTTCGATAGGAATCGCATATGTTGTCAACAGGAGCCCGGTTTTTGACTGGAGAAAGTTATGTGCATTATGGAATCTCTCAAAGAATTCCACAATGAACCGGCGTACCACCTTCTCACAGGCCCGCTGCAATCCCCCCTCTTTCTTTCTGTCCTTCACATCGTTGGTCCACATTTGCTGATGATTAGATGTGAATCTGTTCGTCCTTAGTTACGTGATGAGAATGCCAGATGGCTTTACAGCACATCGCTGTCTTAACATATCTTCTCTCAGAACTGACACTTTTGCTGCGATCTGTCTACTTCTTGTAGTGAGCGTTGGCTGACATTTCTTCTGAATTCCATCATCATTTCTAGGTATCCCTTCATCCGCTCATGGAGGAAATCCGTTCATGGCACCACCGCCTCAGATGGTTCCTCCTCCAGGCTTCCCAATGCGCATACCGCTACCACCCGGCATGCCGCCGGGAATGCCGCCAGGGATGTCTGGACAGGTGGGACACTGCTCAGTAGCTCTTGCTCTGTTTCTCAAAGTATCCGTTGTAGATGTTCGGGATGCCTCCAGGAGGGCCAGGTGGCATGATGATGCCACCTCCGACCTCCATGCCACCGCCATCATCAATGCCTCCAACACCACAAATGCCGCAACCCATGTCTCATCCTCCCCCTCCCACATCGATGCCCCCACCGCCGATCGCAGGAGTGTCCGGAATGCCTAATGGCCCGATGAGACCACCGCCGCACATGAGTGGTCCGGGGAGTACAGGTCCATCTGGTCCTCCGCCGCCCAACTTCACCTCGCCGCCCAGGGGAGGATTTGGTGCTGGTGGTGGGTTTAGAGGTAAGTAGATGTGTATACACCGTCACATATTGAGATTGTCTCTAATATTCTGTTTCAGGTGGACGCGCAGGATTTGGCGGAGGTCGCGGAACCGGAGGATTCCATGGAGACCGTGCGTTTAACAACAGGGAATGCGCCAATATACCCATACCGAGAGTGAACGATGTTCCTGAGCGCGAAGTGAGAAGACCATGGGTTGACAAAGAAGACCGAGGAGGAGGACATCGAGGAACATGGGGCGAAAGTCGCGGCGGAAGGGGCCGAGATTTGGACAGAGATCGACGAAGATCTGACGAAAGAGGCGAGAAGAGGAGGAGTAGATGGGGAGACTCGGATGACAGAGGAAGTAGCCGGTGGGAAGGAAGAGACAGGCATAGAGGCGGCGAACGGGACGACAGGGATCGTGAGAGACGAGACCGAGATCGCGACCGGGAAAAGGGAAGGGACAGCGAGCGCGACAGGGAAAAGGACAGAGACGGCGACCGAGACAGAGAGAAGGATAAGGACGGTGATCGAGACAGGGACAAGGACAGGGATAGTGAGCGAGACCGAGACCGAGACCGAGACAGGGACGGTGACAGAAGAAGGGACCGCGACAGATCAGACAGGGGAGATCGTGGTCGCCGCGAAAGGGACGACCGAGGAGAGCGACATCGAGGAAGGGAGAGGGATGTGAGTTGTTTGCTGGGTGTGGCTTTGAAGACAGGCTGACTAATTCTGACGTTTAGTCTCCTCGCTACGAGGACCCTCCGCAGCCGCAGACGCAGGAACCTGAGAGTGTGCGAAGTGAGTTTCCTTGAATACTGGGTCACAGACTGCGGAAGCAGGATGGCGCTAAGGCGTCCCATAGTTTCTTTCGTTCATAACATATGTTGTAGACGGATGCTCAGGAGGAAAGTAGTTCCGACAGTAAATGTTGGCTGCCGTCACTAGGTTGAGCGAAAGCTTGCGTCACTTTTAACAAAACGGTCGTATTTTATTGATCCGAACTGAGTCAAAATTTGTGTTACCGCCTTATTCGCTTTTCTTCTATCAGTGAAAACTCGGCTGCTCCAGAAGAGTGAGGTAGAGCACCATCGGATGACTCATCTCCAGAAAGGAGAACAGTTTATTCTGGAGATGAGTGCGCCAGCAGTATTGGGAGGCTCCTATGACAAAAGTGAAAATGATTCACTACAACTGGGTAACTACCCCTGCACGATAAGCCATCATCTTGCATTCCGTGGTGGCCGCAAAATTCTGTTAGAGTACCTTTGCTGCCATTAGTGAAGGCAGCAGAAAGGGTGTGAGTCATGGCCCGTACCTCCCTTTCCTGCGCTTTCAATGGGCGACTACCATTAAATACGAGAGTTGAGTCTGTTATTTATTTATTTATTTAGCGATAGCTTTTTGCAATGAAAACTGTGGCATCAGATGGAGCTCGATCCCCCATCGTCTGTTTACCGTGCAGGGTGCTACACCATTACACCGTTAGCGCTGTAAAAACGCAACGTTGACCGCATATCAGGGGACTGACGAGATGAATCATTTACCGCTTCAACGCTCGCGATGCCGTGTGGATGTTACTAGAACAATTTCGATCTTGGGAGGGGAGGAAAAACATTTTTGAATTACCGCGGGGTAGAAAGGTGGTCACTGCTAACTAATACCCGAAGAACTTTATGCTTGCTGAAATTGCCCGAGAAGAGAGGCTCGAAATGCCTTATATCCTACTGTTCATTCAACCCACTACAGCTCACCGCGAAATTTACTCACCACTGTCTCATGCGTATGTTTGAATGGTGAAATTGAATACCACCATGAGAAGCTCCGCCCTTCAAATGGTGGAAATGGATGTTTCGTTTTTGCAAAGTCCTTGAACCCAAGGAGTTATGAGCCCCTGAAAGTCCAGTATTGAACTGAACTGTCGTGCGGGTCGTGCAGTGGGAAGTGGCGGCGAATCAAAGGCACAGGGTGGTGTGTTCGATTCACGTGCCTTGCCGAATTTTTGCGTTTTTTAATGTTCATTCCTTGTTTGGTATCTATCACCTGCCCAACATTTCCTATGCGTATATTCCACTACAAGCTGCCAAATACGTGCTCTATAAGAGCTTTCCAGAAGTTGCCCTCTCTATATGGGACACTTTGTATTTTTTGCAGATTTTTGGTGGGACCCTTGGGTACATGGGGAATGAGCCTTACTTACTAGACGTAAATAAAGCAATTACAAGAGAAAAGATGGCGCCAATCCATAGGTCGAGAATGAGTGTTCAGTCAGCCTCAGCTAGCGTGTGCCCCACGTGTTCAGAGAAAGGCAGCCGATCGTTGCAGAAGTCCAGTTGTACCCAACTGTCCGTCGATGGCGTACAACTACATACACTTTTGATGCTGGGCAGGTAGCTACTGCAGTCCCGGCAGGTTAGCTAGTATAGGTCATCGTCATCTTCTAACGTATCGCTCGCTAGACGGCAGCATGTTGGTCTTGAAACTTTACTGGTGGCCGACCATTTAAAAATTGTAGAATATGGACAGGTTCTTTATTGATGATGTGGTGCAGAGATATTTTTCAAAGAGTTGGTCATGATGATTCGCCGTGATACGAGTGCACGCTCTCCTGACTGGATTGTGATGGGTAAGTCTGAAGCGGCACTATTGGACTTCCACGACCCTTAGTCCCTTGGTCGAGGAGAAGTGGTAGAAAAAAATGTTCACCCAAACATTGCCTAAGGGATCTGACCTGGGGCGCTGATCACGAATATGGTATTCATTTTTTGAATTTTTGGCAGATTACGGTAGTTTAGCACGTGTGAGCGTGGTCCCATAGTAAATGTTGAGGGCCTATTGCTCCTTGGGTTCAATGACTTTGCAACAATGGAACCTGCTTTTCTACTACTTGAAGGGCGGAGACTTTCACAGTGGTATTCATTTTTTTCAGACATACGCCTGAGACAGTTCCCTGGTCAGTAATGGAGAACAAACAGAAGAGGGAAGCGAACCTCGATTCGTCGTATAGCACTAATCTAGCTCGTTTTGATCATCACTTGCGCGCTTGAGCCCTCTCTAGTTAAGAATCCTCAGCGAATGCTGACGGCGGGGAGTGTAGGTTTATTCCATGTTGGCACGAGCATTGTGGAGTTATTTATCGATGGTGGTCTGACATTGAGTATGGAGTGGAATGGACGGAGTTAGATAGAGATGTCTATGTGACATAAGCACGGCCTGCCGATTGCGCTCGGCAACTCACATTCATGATTGCAGCTTTAGATGGATGCGAAGAGGCAATGGTGACGTCGACAACAGATGTGGAGTCAGCTACAGTGGAAAAAACGTGTGATGTCCCTCTGCCCGCGGAGCCGCCTGCCGAGGTGAGCGAATGACGGCCCAACTCACACAGCGTGTAACGTTCAGAAATTTGGATGGGTTCATTGGGTAGTTTCTCCTTTCAGAAGACAACGACAAATGAGGTGGAGATCCCTGAGAAGACTGTTGCGACTCCTCCAGCTGCAGAAGTCTAAAGACCACTTCGAGATAGCAGTGAAACCTATGACAGCGCTGGGCCATGAAACAGGTCTAACTCGCTTCCCTTTCGCTTGAAGCAGTGCTGTGTCCCCACACAAAGTGTAAGTAGGATTGATCCCGTGTGTCACGCCATTTCGTTAAGTGGCCACCGATTTCCCTCTGCGGACGTCGACATGATCGCTGCGATATTAACCTTTGTAGATGTTCATCAGGTAGATCTGAATTTGACAAGGTTAAGTCACTTGCACTCCAAGTTTCTCTCTTAATCGAAAATAACAGTTGCATTAGTTGGCAGTCGGTCCCTGGTCCTGCACTGCGCACTGGCTTTCATGTTTCACATTCGTTCGAGTAGTGATATTAAAAATGTTTTTGTTAAAAACAATTTGTGAAGGCTAATTTCTCAGGTGGCTTCTGTAGGGGAAGGAGGTGCTAGTCGGACGTTATTTCTCAGCTGCCAAAAGCTTTGTTGTACGTCTGTTGCATCCCTGCCGTTGACAGTCGTGATCGAGTGGTTCAATAGGAGTTTGATGGGAGGCTGGTAGAGAGTCCCTTAGCAGCTGCAGCTCCTTTTTCTAGGACTGCCACCTGATCCGGAGTTTTGTTTGCACGGACTCACCTGTGTGATGTAACAGGAAGTTGACCCGTTAATTCCTATAGCTATGGCCCTTAAAGCAAGGCACGAGCGCCTAAAGCTGATAGTGTCGGAAGAAATGGGGCTGCACAGACCTCAGAACTTCCAGTACTGCTTTGATATTGGGCAAGACGGTTCCATCCGACTCGTCGTGCAACATAGCTATGTAAAGGGTGAAGCCAAAATATGGAGGACGTGTTAGCAGTGTTGCATTCGCGACGTCAGTGGCTTCATCTCCCTCTCCAGACGCTTCTCAAATGAGTTTTGGTGTTACTGTTCGTATTCCTCTCTCCATGTTATCCTCACGGACGTGATCTGCTGCAATGTTCGCCTTCTATTCAGAGTTGTTGAACATGTAGGTGTAGACTCGACTGTTTCATTGTTGAACGTTGATTCTTCTATTATTACAATGTAATGTATGTGGATTTGGAAATTAAAGAAATATTTTGTGCTTAATAAACGATTGTTAAACATGCTGAGGACTTAAAGAAACTCGGTGGTTTTCTGGGCAGCTTCAGCCCCACGAGTGGTCCCTTATGGTTAATGTGCTGCTAAAGGCGCAACAGTTGAGCGTAGCTACAGGGTGCGGCAAATTTACCCGTGCAGTGAAAATTCAATGGCATTTTGGAGTCAAACATCGCAGATCAATTCTAACTGCTAAGTTTGTCTACTACAAACATGACGATTCAAAGCATGCTAACAGTTTTCAAAATGTTCGCACTACGCCTCCACACAGTCCTTCAGACGTTCGACAAACGCTTCGCATGTGGCACGCGAGTACGGTTCGTCAATCTCGCCCCAGGATTTGAAAGGCACTTCTTTAAGAGAGTCCTAATTTGGGTACCTGATAGAGCAAGCTTTTTCTCTAAGATGGCCCACACAGAGTAATCCATCGCGTTAAGGTCCGAAGAACTGGAGGGCCATTCGTCGTGTGTGGTGAAGTCAGGCAGCTGCTCGGCGCACCAGTCCTGGACCACCTTCGCTTTGTGTGCTGGAGCAGAATCTTGTTGAAAGCATCAGTAGGCTCCTTCAAAGTGGGAATCGGCCCACGGTCGAGAACTTTTTCCAGGATATCCGAGTGAACCGCTGCGTTGATTTTCAGGCCAGCTTCTACGAAAACAAGTGGAGATTTTCCTGAGGATGTGACTTCTCCCCAAACCATAATGGATTGAGGCTTTTCACACTTTCCTGAGGTCGTCCTTTGGCGGTAGCATCAGCAAGCGAGTCCCCTCTAATCGTCCCACTTTGGACGTTGAAGACTGGTCTCAACGTGAAAATCTTTTCATCGCTAAAGACGAAGTCTCGAGCGCGTGTCACCGTAAATCGTTGCAACAACCTTCTGCATCTTTCCAATCTCCTCTTCTTCATAGTGTCCGTAAGGAGTTGGCATTTCTGCAGACGATAAGGGAACTTCTTAAACATCCCCTGACTATCCTCCTCATTGACCATCGCTTATTCCTACTTCTTTGGCCATCTGGCGCATCGATCTCCTGGCGTTCGTTCGGATTTTTCTCTCTGAGGTTTTACATTTTCCGGTTGGTAACTGTCGCGAGACGCCCTCTTCCTTTTCAATCCTCTTCAGTCCTCAACTCCTTTAAGCGTTTTACTGTATCCTGAGCCGTTCTTCGGGCATGGAAAGGGTCCTCACAATATTTCTCCATATGAAGTTCGATAATAGCACTTCGATGGTTGGAACGCCTAATCATTTTGTACTTAAGTATGTACGAGTTCAAGAAGTTCAAGAAGAAGAAGAAGTTCAGTCAACATATTAGGCGAATGAAGCGGAATCCTTTCGGGGAAAAAAGCGGAAAAAATTTAAAATGCTCAGGTGCACGGGTAATTTTGCCGCACTCTGTATACTAGTGGCAGTAGGTGTTTAGCGTCGGGTTGGAGGCTTTTCCGCTCAAACATTTTGCGAAGAAAATAGTGGCCGCGTTTTTCAATTGCTTGCGATACTTCTCACAACCCTTTAACTGAGGTGGTATCCAGTTGCCTAGGGCTGGTCACACCTGCAAGATCAGCTTATGTTGTTGTGGCTCTGCTTGGAACCCATTATTTATATATTTATTTATTTATTTATTTTACTCACTGGCGCACCTGTGCGTGGTGGCGCAGTCGGATGAGACGCCGGTTGCGGCGTTCACCCTGAATCGAGAATCTTGGTTCGGATTTCCGGCATCACCCTCATCACCTGCCGTCCTGTTGATCATCGATCTGTACGAGCGGGCGCCAGCAGCGTCTCTATTCGCCTTTGTCGCGTGCCAGAGTGCTTCAATGGGCGTTCCTCACTCGAGCGACCACAAAGAGCGTCACATCGTTCGTTCAGGGCTTTAATGGATAAGTCCGACCAGTGCGTTGGTGACCGTCCTTGTGTACTTTTGGCATACCGCAGAGCCAGTCGGTGACGGCTCTTGCCTAGCGGTTGTGTGCGAAATGCGTTACGTGATCTTCTTCTTCAGCGTTTGTCCCGCTTCATGGCGGGGTTCGCTTTTCTGGTGCCATGTCGCCATCTTTCCCAATCTCGTGCTAGATCAGGGTGGACACTAGCTACTTTACGCTGTCTTCCTTTCCACGCAGAACGTGGCCGTAACATCGCAGGCGAGCTTCTCGCTTCTTGTCAGCTATCGGCACGAAATCGAACTTCTGCCGAATAGCTTCGTTTCGGATGCGGTCCAGGCGCGTGACTCCAGCCATCCAGCCAGAATCTTCGTTTCCATTACGCTGAGGCAAGTTTCCGTTTCCTTTGTCGCAGGCCAACACTCAGCTCCGTAGATCGCTACCGACCGAACGACGGTCTTATAGATCTTTGACTTTAAGAGCTCTGGCATCTTCTTGTCGCAGAGAACCCCAGTCAACGCGCGCCACTTGGACCAAGCTGCGGTCACGCGTGAATTCACTTCAACCATCAGTTTGCCGTCAGACGCGACCGCTGATCCCAAGTATTTAAGCACCGAAGTGCGTGCAAGCTTAGTACCGTCAATCTTAATGGAGCCGGACTCATTTACGCCAGTCGTGAAATACTCGTATTTCTTGGCGTTCAGTTTGAGTCCGAACATCGCCAGGCGGTCGCACCAAGCTTGCACCTCTCGCTCAAGTTCACCTTTGTCTTCGCAGGCGAGCATCACGTCATCAGCATATAGCAACGTCCAAGGGACGGGCTTCTGAGGATCTCGCGTAAACCATTACGACAACAAAGAGGAGTAGTTAAAGCGCAGATCCTTGGTGCACCCCAACAGAGGTAGGAAACTCCGTCGAGGTTCCTGCTGTAGCTACCACACGACTCTTTGGACAAGAGTATAGCATTCGCACCCACTCTACCAGTTCTTCGGGAACACCGTGCTGTCGTAAGGCGTACCATATCACTTCACGCGGTACGCGGTCGAAGGCCTTCTCCAAGTCGAGGAAGGCGATATGCATTGACTTCTGTTTCTCGAGGTGCTTCTCTATCACGAGGCGGGCGGCGTGTATGGCATCAACGGTGCCACAGCCAGCTACGAAGCCGCACTGATTGCTGGAAAGCTGGACGATGTCACGAATTCGTCCATCAACAATTCGCTCGAAGATCTTCATGCTGTGCGAAAGCAGGCGAATCGGACGGTAATTGGAGCAGTCTGCAGGACTTCCCTTCTTCTTCCAAATCGGAATTGTCATGCTTAGGCGCCAACACTCAGGCACCTTCTTCTCCGCCACAACCTGATTAAAGAACTTCGTCAACCACTCAGCAGGGGACCAGTACTTGGACTTCCATAAATCAGCTGCCACGTCATCTGGACCAGTCGCCTTGCCCGGTCTCATCATCCTCAGAGCCGCGTCAATTTCCTCCACAGTGATTTTGTGGAGGAGACCGTGGATAAGAGCCATAGAAGCCGGACGGCCGGATCAAGGAACTCTTCAGTCGAAATTTCCTCGAAATAATCGCACCATCGCTTCAAGGCCTTTTTGCGCTCTGTCAGAAGATGGCCATTCTCATCATTGATGCCAAAGGATTTCTCTATATCCTCGGGCTTTTTGTAGACATGAAGATGAACTGACATACACCCATACGATGTGACATTGGGTTGTTCGTAGGCCAGCCTGTCACCAGGGCCTGTAGCCTGCATTCGAATGTCCGTGTTAGGCTTAGCTCGCAGAAGCGAGCAGTTTCCAGTGGCACCGCATGGAGGAACGGTCATCGCCACCAAGCGCGTTACGTGATCAACCCACCTAATTTTCAACTTGACCTATAAGTCAATGTCTCTGATGTTCGAAAGTCGGCGAAGAACCTCCCTCACTTGCGTGAATCGTGTCACTCTGAGCCTCTTCCTCTCAACTACATGCTGCGCGACGCTGAGCGCGTGTTCATCTTGTCCGTTTCTTATGAACATCGTCTTCGCAAGATTCTGCTGCAGTAAAAGACCCAAATACACGATCGAAGCCGGCCAGCATTCTCTCGTCCTGGCTAACGCCCGGTGTTATGAGCATGTCTTCAGAGAAGCGAAGATGGTGGAGTTGCCGGCCATCGACTTTCACTGCCATTTCTCCCCTTTCTAGTTTGCGCATGACGTTTTCGAGGATGGCGTTGAAAGAGCTTCGTTGATGAGTTATCCCTTGCCGAACCCCTCTTTTCATGCTGATGACGACGTCGTTGTAGAATGGTAAAATCTTGGTCATGAACACACTGCACAGCTGTCGAAGGGCTCTGATGTACTAACTGGGAATGCCCTGAATGAGCAGGGCCTCTACGACCGCTTCAGTTTCGACGGAGTCGAATGCCTTCTTCAGGTCGATGAACCTAAGGCACAGCGGCAGCTTGTACTCTGGCGACACGTCGATGAGCTTCGTAATGGTGTGTATGTGGTCGATCTCTCTCTCCGAAATCTGAATCCTCTCCGAAATCCTGTTTGTTCGCATGACTGTCGCTCGTCCAGCGTTCTGCTAATCCTATTCAGGATCACCCGAGTGAACCGCTTGTATAAGACAGACCGGGCGATAGTTGCCAATGTCGTGCACGTCTCCCTTCTTGTACAGCAAAACGGTCCTGCTGGTCTTCCACTGACAAGGGAAAGGTCTGAAGCATATGTCTGAACGGGAGGAGCGACTCATATAGGGAGAATCCCCACCCCTCAATTATTTATTTATTTATTTATTTTACTTTATAGATGCACAATAAGTGCGCTAAAACGGAACATGAACAAACAAATTTCGCACAACTTAACAAAATCAACACATAAACTCAACACTGGTATAACAAATAAAGACATGAAATCAATATGCACTGCAATTGATGAAGTATAGTGTTTCGCAGCTATTCAGAAGCCTAAATACGAGGGAGCTGCAGTAACGAAACAAACGTCTAAAGGAATTGAAGGGAATAAAGTGTCAATTTAAATGAATAGGAATTAGAACTCAGATAATTCAACAATGATAATGTTGCAGAGGTCGGCTTGACGCTCAGTATATGTAGCTATGGTGTGATTCCGATGGAGTGGAGAATCACTTTCGAGCAGCTTAATCGAACGGAAGCACCTAGGAGCCCGGTCTTATCGTTAGTCCGGTCATACCTAGGCCTTCATTAGGCATCCATTCGATGCTACTTCCATAGGAGCTGACGTAGTCAAGCCAAACTTGCAGACAGATCTAAAAGAAGACGCTTATCTTGCCTCAGTTTCTTCTTAAAGACGGGGACACTAGTTGACTCCTGAATACTGGTTGGTAGCATTTGAAGCCAACAAGTTCCCTGTAAAACAAAGAGTTATGTACCAGTGTCCGACGGTTTCTGTTTACTGGCGCAAGTTGCAAAGAAAATTTATCTGACGCCCACTACACGGCTTGACAGTCTAGTATTTCGAGGGCTTTATTCTAAGTTTTCCTTTAAGAACTTTATAACAAAAGCTAATGTCGTTGAAAGTACGCCTGTAAAGGAGGCTGTTTAAGTTGAAGTCTTTCACTATAACTTGGCATTCGGTGTGCAATTATTCGTGCGCATTTCCACAAAAGCGTTTTAGTGAAAATCTTTTAAACTCTTTCCAGTTTTAGCTGCATCTTTCCAGAGGACGGACTCCAAATTTGCGAGCCATACGCTTGGATCGGTAATACGTAGGTGTTGTATAATCTTATCAGGGTGGGCACGTCATTGCACTGAATGCTTCTAAGAATAGAGAAGAGCGTGGAGAGAGCTTTTTTAATGATTGCCTCTATGTGGAACTTAAAATCTAGACGGGAATTAAGACAAATTCGTAGATCGTACACTTCGGTTACAATTCTAACTGTCGAATCCCTACTCAGTCATATTGTCCTTGCCGATATGTAGAGCACATGACTTCGAGATATTTACCGGGAGTTGCCGGGCTGCAGCCCACTCCATCACATTTGTGATAGATTGAGAAAGAGCCTGGCAAACCTCCCCCTGATTGTGGTCGTTGTATGCCCCGTATATCTTGATGTCGGCATACATCTGCACTTTTGCGGCCGGATGTGTTTTAAGTCTTTGTGGCAGATCATATATGTAGATGAGGAAGAGTAACGGAGACAGGACTCCACCCTAAGGGACACCACTGGAGCAGGGACAGCACCTGTACATAGAGTTCCCGACTTTGACACTCATATACCTGTCCGATAGATAAGAAAAGTACCAACGTAATAGTTCTCCTCCAATACCAACATCATTTAATTTACCTAAAAGCTTCCTATGATTGATTCTGTCGAAGGCTTTAGACAGATCGAAGTAAATCACATCAATCGATTTTCCCTCACTTAACTCTTGATTCCAGTCAAACATACTATGACCAAGTTGGGTAACAGTTGAGGCACCGCATGAACCATGAAATGAGCCACTCAGCAATTTTGTCAATTCAATTTTGTAACGAACGAGCTTTTCCAAAATTTTAATTGGAGAGGATTGATGCTCACCGGACGATATAATGACAATAAAGCCGCATTCGAGGCTTTTGGTGTTGCAGTAACTATTGACTTTTCCATGTAGTGGAAACCTCGCTAAACAACAAGAAATTGTTAAAATAATTTTAGATAACGGCCCATATAAAGCAAAGGCACACCTTTTGTAGACAATTTGTGGATTACCATAACACGAGAATGCATTTGAAGTGCTGAGTGTTCTCGTCGCTAACAACACCTCAGATGGTTTTACACAAATTTTTTGAAAGGGAGTTCACTGAGCTTTGATTTTCAGGAGTAAAAACACCAATGCTATAATCTGAGGAGAAGACGGAATCAAAATAACCTGCTAGCGCTTCTGCCTTTTGACTGTCACTTAAGAATCGGTTGCCAGAATCATCCAGAAGCACGGGAAGTTCGCCTATACCTTTGATTTGTTGTCTAACCAAGAAGAAGATTGCTTTTCTATTTCTTGAAGCGAGTACTCGCCTCTCTCTGTTGGCTAGGAATTTCCTCAAATGAAAATCTAAAGCGAGATTAACCTTCTTATACTCAGGTTGTGACATCGGATTTGGCAAAGTATTGAAAAGGCGGGCCTTTTGACTAATCAAATTTGTAATATGTCTTGGAAAGCCTTGTCTATGTGTTCAATCGTATGAAAAGGCATGTATCTAAACATACCTACATAGACAACGTGACAAAATCGCTTATACATTTCATCAAGACAAGCATAGCATAGCATAGCATGACGATGCCAGTGGTGGTAGAATGGAGATGTTCCTCACAAACGGTGCCGAAGTTAAAGTGATGTCCAACACAGACTTTCCACGTGTTGCTGCCGCTACCTGTTGACTAAAACCAAAGATGTGTAAAAATTCGTCGAATTTCTTGGTGTGTACACTACGATGTCCATTATCAGTGCAATAAAAATCAAGATTTAAATCACCTTAGACTATTAGATGTTTGGAAGAAAGACACAGTTCAGTTAGGCAGTCCAAAAGACTACCGTCGCTACAAGATGAATTTGGTGGTCGATACATATATTAAAACGATCTTAAACCCATTAGTGCCATCAGCATTCGAACCTTCAAGGCAAAGCAGGTCTGACTTTAGGCAAGAGTGGAGAGGAATAGGGAGGACATTGATCACATCCTTCACCAAGCAACAAACAACTCTTCCTCTACGTCCTTTTCTGTCACATCGGTAAATTCTGTAGGGAAGGTTACCTATGATTTCAGAACTCAAAATTTTTGCAGCAAATTTTGTAAATTTTGAGTTCTGAGCCAGGTTTCGGTAATAAAGAGAAAATCGGGATCATGCATTCTGAGGAACTATTGTAAATGTAGAATCTTATTAACAAGACTCCGGGAATTTAGCAAGAAGCAAGTCAAGCCTGGGTGTGTTCCTGGCGGAGTGAGGAGTTTCCCTTGACCTGTGAGTTGGGAAGGTCCTGAACCTGCCTCAGCTCCCCCCCCCCCCTGTAAACCACCCAGGTTTTAGACCCTTATTCCTCTCTCTACATTCTTGGCTAAGCTCAAACTCACGTTTCCTCTCCTCCAAGGTCATGCTTTTACGGAAGTATATATTCTCAAGGGCGCGTGTAGCGCAGTCGGAGGAGGCGCGACTGTCGCGTGCACCCGATACCAAGTTCCTGGTTCGGATTTCCCGCCCAGGCCAACCAAGCCTTCCATCCCTCCGGGGTCGGTGAATTGGTACCAGACTTGTCTGGGAAGGATAAAGCGCTGACTTGTTCATCGGCTGGCCACCGCAAGTCATTGTATGGCCAAATACGCATTCATGTCGCCTCCACGACATCCCGTAGAAGTAGAATGCGCTGGCGCATCCCAGAAGGGATTGAGTAACGCCGTCCTTTATCCTTTATCCTTTATATATTCTCAAAGCCTCCACTACGTAAGCGATGTGCATTTGAAAGGGCTGTGATCCAATGCGATTTGGAAGGCAAAACGAGCTTGACCAGTCGCGGAGCTCTGATGCTCGGCGGACCCATCCTGTACACTTCTATCGGCCTACATTCCAACCACATCTAAAACTTCACTTACTTTAGTTTCCAAGTTTCTTTGCTTCTCCGATGGGAGTAAACTGGGATCGGCTTCTGCAAACCGGATATCACTAGGCTTCGGCCTCTTTTATCGGCTTCTGCAGCGTCTCTGAGCTCCTGAGGTGTTCGACTCAAAACAACTATTACCATTCTATCAATCTCTGGATCTCTGTTTTTTTCTAAAATCAAATTCATTAACTCAGCTGTAGACATCGTAGCATATTGGAGATCATACTCCGAGGAAGCGGGTTCATGATGAGATTGCGCAGGTACAACCTGTTTAGCTGTGTCGCTATACTTAGGATTGGTAACGTTTTCTTTTTTCTTCTGTTAGCCCGCCTGTTTGACTGCGACATGCTCGATGCGAATCACATATTAAAAATAAGATCGAAGAGAATCCCTAACCGGCGGCTACCGGCAGGAAAATGGAATCAGCAAAAAAAACTCAGCAACAACAGCAGATTTTCAGCAAAGTTGAGAAGTACACTCAAGTATGAGCTTGGCTGCGTTAGGTGACAGAAGGAGAAAGCTTGAAACAGGATACAACAGGACGAAACAACCAAATCAGGGTCAAGCTTGAGGTTCGGGAATCGAAGGGGGGGTCGTACTGTGGCCTCGTCTGGAGGGGGGGGGTCGTGCTCTTCCGGTATTGGCAGAGGATTCTCTCTTATTCTTCAGGTTTTTAGGTGATGTTTTTAATTCTTAATTTTTTTTGTTTTGTTTTTTAAGGAATGCCTACGAAGGCGTGGAGTCTCTCATTCGTCCCGCAAAAATGTAAAAATTAATATAAAAATGTTTCAAATAAAGATTGTATTACTTGCTAAAAATAAATATTTTCTGCACCCAGATTTGGAGTTAATGAGAAGTTTCCATTTTTCAGTTTTTTTCAGGAAGTCACGGACGCGACAGTTTTCTGCCTGAACGAGCGACATCTACATCCTAAATTGCCGTCTATAAAATTTGAATTGTCAATTGCTAAGGAAAAATAAGTGCTTTTCCTACAAGATTTTTGGAAGCACTCTTCGAAGCGATGACCGAATGGCAACCGGAGGATGGACTTGTCACGGAACTAATTTTCTCTCTTCTGCAGGAAAGAGCATCAGAAAGTGGAGTTGTACGCAATAAAGTTTTAATCCACAGTTTGACAACGGTAATAAAACCTGTTTTTCTGAAAGGATCCACTGTATGAACAGACGCTCCGATTTGTATGATTTGCCGAAATTTTTCGACACCGTTAATTACATGGAGGCCGCTATTTTTACAGCCTGCTTTTTAAAGCGTAGAACCCACACTTCTTATTGTTTTAAAAGCTTTGTGAATTTTTCAGAGATGTCGCACAAACTCCGAAATATGGTAGGTTACGTGGAGCCATTGCGTTATCCGATATCACCGATCGCCACTGAAGGATGGACTTCTCGCGGCAAAAAAATTCTACCTTCTGGAGGAAGAGCATCAGAGAGTGAAAATTGTGCCATCTTAGAGTTCAAGATGTGATTAATATACAATCAAAAACTAAGCTTCTTCGCAGTGATCTCCGATATGATCAGGGAAGATCGATTTGCAAATTCTCATGTTTCATGAAAAATAATTTTTACCTTAACCAGATCGCGCACACAGTTGAAATCTTGCCACAAAAATTAACAGGTCTTGTTCAATGCACAGTGTAAAAATCATGGTTTTCTGAAGCGAATAGATTGGATCGACCACTGGTCGATATGACACCGATGTCATAGGAGCGACGAAATTCGACGTTCACAAAAATGACTATAACTCGGTAAGTTTCCACAATTTGAAAAAGCCAAAGGATTTTTAGAAACCAGAAGAAAAGAGCCTTTACATAGTATAAAAATCTGTTTTCAAGAAGTAGATCTTCACACGGGGCTGAGGCCTT
>OX377205.1:69875676-70010578 GCA_947396885.1 Heligmosomoides polygyrus polygyrus | reverse complement strand
ATATAGAAATTGTTTTTCAACATGGAGGTCTTCATAGGGGGCGGGTGGGGTTCGATTTTTGGTCGATTTTTGCCAAAAATCGACCAGAAATCGAACCCCCCCCCTGCCCCCTATGAAGACCTCCTTATTGAAAAAAGATTTATGCATGGTCACTTAGCACATTTCCTCTATTTTCCAAAAAACAATTGGCATTTTTGAATTTCGAAAAAAGAACCGAGTTATGATCATTTTTATGAAATGACTCCAGTGTCGACGGTGCAGAGTCTACGAGCAGTTCTTCACAAATTTGATCATAACTCGGTTCGCTTTTTGAAATTCAAAAATGCCAATTGCTTTTTGAAAAATAGGGGAAAGGTGCTTCCTAACCATATAGAAACCAGTTTTCAAAAAAGGGATCTTCATACGGGGCGAGGGGGGTTCGATTTTTGGCACGTATTTTTGCAACAATGGACCAGAAATCGAACCCCACCCGCCCCCTATGAAGACCTCCCTGATGAAAACTAATTTCTATATGGTTTGAAAGCGCTTTTCGTCTCGTTTTCAAAAAGTTGTTAAATCTTTTAAAATTCGAAAAACTTACCGGGATATAATTATTTATACAAAATCACTTCAATTTTTTTCGCTCAAAAATCGAAGGCCTCAGCCCCGTGTGAAGATCTACTTCTTGAAAACAGATTTTTATACTATGTAAAGGCTCTTTTCTTCTGGTTTCTAAAATTCCTTTGGCTTTTTCAAATTGTGGAAACTTACCGAGTTATAGTCATTTTTGTGAACGTCGAATTTCGTCGCTCCTATGACATCGGTGTCATATCGACCAGTGGTCGATCCAATCTATTCGCTTCAGAAAACCATGATTTTTACACTGTGCATTGAACAAGACCTGTTAATTTTTGTGGCAAGATTTCAACTGTGTGCGCGATCTGGTTAAGGTAAAAATTATTTTTCATGAAACATGAGAATTTGCAAATCGATCTTCCCTGATCATATCGGAGATCACTGCGAAGAAGCTTAGTTTTTGATTGTATATTAATCACATCTTGAACTCTAAGATGGCACAATTTTCACTCTCTGATGCTCTTCCTCCAGAAGGTAGAAATTTTTTGCCGCGAGAAGTCCATCCTTCAGTGGCGATCGGTGATATCGGATAACGCAATGGCTCCACGTAACCTACCATATTTCGGAGTTTGTGCGACATCTCTGAAAAATTCACAAAGCTTTTAAAACAATAAGAAGTGTGGGTTCTACGCTTTAAAAAGCAGGCTGTAAAAATAGCGGCCTCCATGTAATTAACGGTGTCGAAAAATTTCGGCAAATCATACAAATCGGAGCGTCTGTTCATACAGTGGATCCTTTCAGAAAAACAGGTTTTATTACCGTTGTCAAACTGTAGATTAAAACTTTATTGCGTACAACTCCACTTTCTGATGCTCTTTCCTGCAGAAGAGAGAAAATTAGTTCCGTGACAAGTCCATCCTCCGGTTGCCATTCGGTCATCGCTTCGAAGAGTGCTTCCAAAAATCTTGTAGGAGAAGCACTAATTTTTCCTTAGCAATTGACAATTCAAATTTTATAGACGGCAATTTAGGACGTAGATGTCGCTCGTTCAGGCAGAAAACTGTCGCGTCCGTGACTTCCTGAAAAAGAAAACTGAAAAATGAAAACTTCTCATTGACTCCAAATCTGGGTGCAGAAAATCTTTGTTTTTAACAAGTAATACAATCTTTAATTGAAACATTTTTATATTAATTTTTACAACTTTGCGGGACGAATGAGAGAATCCACGCCTTCGTAGGCATTCCTGGAAAATCCATCCTACGGTTCCCGTGAGCACGCAACCGAAATCCAACTGAAGACGCACCCTTTCCTCCGAAACAAGAGTTCACCTGAAAACATTATCATGTGCCCACTGCATGCTTGCCTCTCCACGTCCATCGGTTCAGCTTGCGGATCCCAATCTTCTTCTTGTTCTTCCACCACTTCCAGCTGTTCGTCTTCGTCGACTTCAAGTTGACGTGCTTTGAAGTTCTTCTGTATGTATGATAGCCATCCGTTCGGCCAGCTTGATTTCTTCCATCGAAGATTCCTTGTCTAAAGGTGGGTCACACCTCAGCGTGAGCAAGTGAGTCACCACTCGAGCATCGGCGGACATTATTGGTGTTAGGTTTTAGAAAACCTTCAGCAGACCTCCGATTTCCAGGTGACAGGCAAATATGAGGGAAAGAGTGTATCGATGCCGTTTAGATTAATTTGCGGGATCCACAGACCTCGTTTCTTATTTCAACCACCTCCGACGTCACGTCCTGGTCTCTTTTGAAAATCCGAACAGGACGGTTTTTCCTGAGATCATTGGTCCATGTATGGAAACAAAGTGTGAAAGCCTGTAGCCTTTATACACTGCCCGTATTGTGCCCAGTGCTGCTTCTTGAACTTTGTACTTGTGTATCACTGGTGTTGAACCTTTACTCATAACCGTGTTGAAAGCTGTATACATCTGGAAATGTGCAGAAAACGTCTGAAAATGATGTAGACGTCAGAATCCCCCAAATCTCAACAGGTCAGTTTAAATGCAAAAACGCAGCGGCGCAGAGGAACCAAACCCCGCCCATCCTCGCACGAAGCAACCGCACTTCCACTGCGCTCCGACCCGCTTGCCATTAGGGGCATCGCGAGCGTACAAAACTCCAAACTCGTGATGCGCCTTACCCCATTGTGACCCCTACTCCTTGGGTTTAATGACTTGGCAAAAGAGCATATTTTCATACTAATTGAGGGGTGGGGATTCTCCCTATATGAGTCGCTTCCACCGTTCAGAGATACGCTTCACATCCTTCCTTTGTGAGTTGGAACCTTGCACTCCGGCAGGTAGCGTGTGAAAAACCGCGCCAGGGTGCTGCTGAGCGTTGGCGTGAGGTTCTTCAGGTGTTCGGGTCTGATCCTGTCGGGACCGGGTGCTGAACGCTTCTTCAACGACAGATGGCGTGTCGGATTTCAGACGGGAGAACAGAGGGACGACGTATCCATCCTGTGGAAGATGACATGGAGGCAGGTGGACGTGGCTATCGAAGAGATCGGAGTAGAAGTCGTGGATGACGTTCTCCATGGTCCTTCTGGGCTCGCATTCATGAACGCGGCCGGAGGTAAATTCTACCCCCACTTACCTCGATGACCATTTACCCGCCACTTTCCCTGAACTTACCTCTCTTTTCTGATTCATGACGGCCAAGGCGAGGGTTTTGCTCCGCGGCCAATTTCATCGGCTAGCAGCGAAACCAAGCAGTCACATTTGCTGCTTGGAAGTCGCTGCCACCAACACTGGCAGCATCGTAGTTAGGGGAAATGAAATGTGAAATGTGAGATAAGAGGAAGGGGGGGGGGGGAGGAGAGGGGTGGAAAGTAGTAGCATATTAGGCAGTAGGGATGGTATTGTAAATGTGGGCCTTTATGACTAATAATGGCTGCCATCCACCAAGTAGCCCTCATAGACAACATATGCCAAGGGAGGCTAAGGTGGCGGATGGGCACAGTCCACCCACGCAAATCGTAAATTACGATTTGCGTGGTGGACCGGGCTCATGGTGGCCCAAGCCGACCCACAACGCCATAAAAACCATAGAATTCAAGACTATTAGAGAAAAATGAAAGGTCAAACAACTCACCATAGGTCAGGCGAAAGGCGGAGCAGACGATGGCAACTAGGCGTCCCCTATTGAGCATTGACTGTGCGGCTGGTCTCCGGGCATCTCGCCCCCCGCGACCGCAGTCTCGGAGCACGAGCCCTGCTTTGTTTCGCGTCTGGTGACTCGCCACACCCCGGAGTCCCTTCCCTAGCCCAATCTGTGCTCTCCTCCGCGACAGCGGAGGAAAGCATAGAAAAGGCCGGACTCTTCCGTCTGGAGTCTAACCTACCACGTTCGGAACCGCGCTCGCGGGGGCGAGTGGCCCCGCAACCCTGTGCGGCTGGCGGCCAGCTCAGAGCTGTCAACGGACCAGCGGAGGGTTGCACTGGGTCAGAAATTGGCCGCGGAGCAAAACCCTCGCCTTGAAGGTAAATGATCCTCGACGCGTTGACGGGGTAGCATTTACCTCGATACTTACCCCCGATTTTCCAAGCTGCGCGTTCATGAATCGAGCGTAAGTGGAGGGTGGGGGTAAATCTTGCATTTACCCGCCGGTAAATCGTTCATGAATCCGGCCCCTGGAAGAGGTGACGGTTCCGTCAGGAGGTCGGAGAGCGGTCATCTTGATCTTGAAGTTGGCGATGTTCGGGCGGGCATTGCAGATGCTCAAGCCTGCATCTGCAGCTTCAGCCAACACTTCCGCCCTTCTCTCCTTAAGATCTTCCTTTATCGCCTCTCTGCATAGCTTCGCAAGCTCGGACGTCAGTTGGTAGTTGCCTGATGCTTGTGCTGCTCCACGCTCGCGCATCAGTTCGATAGCTATAAGAGACAGACGTTTATTTGTAGTCTTCAAGCTCTCCGCTGCCTCAGCTGTCACAGAGATGGTGCCCGAAGCGATGGCGTTGCTCCTATGACGGTATCTCCCCAAAAGCAGACGAAAGGGGTAAAGAGGTTCCAGTTGATTCAACAATATAATTACCACTGCTACTCACCACAGTGATCCACCTAGTGGGTAAATCAGTGATCCTTTTTCCAGAACTGGAGAGACCGGAAGTCGAAGAAGTCGGCGACTGCCCGTCTTAAGCCTTCCGGCTTGTGAAACTAAAAAAAAGGAACGGAGCAAATGGGAATCTGAGAGGGCTGTGTCAGAAGGATATGGCGAATGGCGTACGGTATCCCAGCTCAGCTCTTCGATTTTTTGGATGGTCGCTTTAGCTACATGGGATCTGCCGTTATCATGAAGAAGTTGCAATGAAGCTCGTCTCATCCGCTTTTCCCGAACAGCTTCTGCGATTTTCTGGAGCTGAGTGGCGTAAAAGACAACGTTGGCGATACTATTACTATCCGTTCGCGGCGGCGCGGGGAACTACGCCGCCCAGCGCGACGTCCTCGCCGACCGCCGTGTTGACCCCGCCGCGCGGGCGGCCTGCCGAATATCGGTCCGGAGACGTACTCTGTCCGGAGACTTACTCATCTATTCCAAAAGAAGACAGGAAAAGCTGTACAGAACAAAGTAGCAGAGGAATGTCATTATGACAGTGGTTTGTTCAAAGTATGATAGCGACGCATGCCGAATATCGCTACGGAGACCTATTCTGCTGCATTTTACTCAACTATTCCAAAAGAAGTCAGGGAAAGCTGTACAGATTAACAAAGTAGCAGAGAAATGTCATTATGGCAGTAGTTTGTTCAAAGTATACCTGCGGAGCTATCAAGACTGCCTTGCCTATAGGTCACAAGGACTCTTCATGGTTAGCAAGTTAAAGCAGCCACTGATATAGAACCGTTTTAACTGGAATCGTTTGTTCACATTTCAGAATATTGTAGTTCCTCAAACTAAATTTGCAAGTGCATCTTCGGACTCACCGGTCCAGTGCTTACTAAAAGCAATAGCAAAGAGAAGCAATCTGTGTCGACAGCTTCAAACACCGCAGAGGTCGTAAGGTATTCGAGATGTCAGTGAACTAGAAACTATTAGAAACATGACAAGAAACGTTACATAATACAAACCGACAGACACACATATGCATGAACTGTTGACTGTTCTGGCTCATTTGTTCCCCTAACAGAATTAGATGTGTGAACATACATCAAAGCGCCTCACTTGTTCCCCTAACACAATTTGATGTATGAACATAAATCAAAGCGCCACCCGAATGCCCGAAGCCCGAAGCGCCGCCTCATTGCCTCACTACAAATACTTGAGATAATTGCAGCACTTTTACATGCCTTTCTATTGTATCCTACTATCCTACTATGTATGTATAAAAGAGCAGTGTGTGTGTTTCCGTCCTTCCGTCCGTCCCTCCACAACTGGAATGGGGCTGTGCGTATTGTCGGTACTTAACGATTGATGGCGATCGAAGCGGTCCGAAACTTTAGCCCTGGGGGTAGCCGACGTCGCTGAAAATGAATCTGAAGTTTGTTTTTGAAGTTTCGATCGCCATCAATTGATATTGACCAAATGATTGATTTTCTGTGGATGACGTTCAAGCGGTCCGAAACTTCAGCCCTGGGGCAGTCAACGTCGCTGAACATGAATCTGAAGTTTATTTTTGAAGTTTCGATCGCCATCAATTGATATTGACCAAATGATTGATTTTCTGTGGATGACGTTCATTTTTATATTACCTTCTAACTTGCCCCATTCGACGTAGTTAAGGTGTTTTTTCTGCGGAAACCATGACATATATAGCAGCTACAATTGGTGCGGCCGCCGACAGCGTGGCCAAGAGGCCGCTCTGACGACTGGCAGTTAACATTTTAAGAAGAATGAACGCCATCTTCGTATTTTAGACAAAATGCCGCTTCAGTCTGACCACCTTTTTGAGCTTATCAATGGCTCAATCGTTAGAGGCCCAGCTGGTGCTCTCCGTTTGAGCACCAACCGGATGGACGTATTACACTGGTACCACACTTGTATGCGGAAGCTGCTACTGTGCCGCAGCTGTACCAGGAGCAACCAGGTAGTTGATATAACAATCTTGACTACATACCTTAACCGTGATATACTTATATTATATCAAAGGCTTGGAACATTGTAGGTGGTACCAGTGTGGGAGAAAGTTCTACACCACATGGACGTGTCATCCAAAGAAGTGGTAAGATGGAATCGTGATTTTTGCACACTCTTTAATTGGGCACGCGTTTTAGTCACTATCCAAGTTGTTATTTATGTAATATATGTTATTACTGCAGATCCCACACACCACTTCTTTGGTCTTCCCGAGGTCAGTAAAATTGGACAGCACCCTGTCCTTGTTATAAAGTTTCCGGGCAACGGGTGTGCCACACATTTGCACATCATAGGACTAACAAGAACGATAAGGTATACCGTTGTCTGGGTTGCATGAAAGCTGGTGGTGTTTACTTAAAAATAAATTGGATATTTTAGTTTCACTGTTGGTTATTTTAGTTTCACTGAGCTGGGAATGATTATCCACCTAGAGAAATGTTCAGGTAAAACGGGACATCGAGTTCAAGTGAGATCCGGCCGGTATTGGTCACGTATGTGTACCAATCATGTGGGTTAAAGAAAAAATAAAGCGGATTTTCTACGAAGTGAGTGATAATTAATATCCATTACTAAACTAATGGTCACCTTCCATACTTTTCAGAAGCTGCAAGAGTGGAGGAACGAGGACGCGCAGCATAACTTCACTGCTAAAGAGGAGCACAGGAAGTTGCTTGATGATGTCAATAACAGTCGTACACTGAGTGAGTTTAGCGAATCAAGTGGCAATGAATTCGTATTACAAATTAATTTTGTTAAATTTTGTAGCACGCGAGGAGGAGGACGAAATCCTCATTTTCCTGCACAACTACGAGAGACACAGGTGCATAATAGGAAGGTATGGACATCTAAAGCTGAAATTATTTTCGGCACTATTCTACTTTCACAGCTCCACGGGTTGAGTGGTCAACAAAATCGAAATCGGCGACCACCACCCTAGCCACCCGCACGGGGGTCGAGCGTTCTATCCCCTCGTCCCCCTGGCCCGCCCACCCCCAACCCCCTGGGCTTGCTCGAGAGCCCAGTGGCTGCCTTACGAGATAGTGGAGACGCAGACATTTGCCACGCCTCTGTTTAAAGGGCGGGGGATAGAACGCCACTTCGCCCACCCGCACCTACCGTAATCGGTCGAAATTTCGAAAACGAATGTTAGATTCGTGATCAGCACCTCACATGCCCCACCCTAAACGAGGTTTGGGTGAAAAAAATCGACCTCTCCCAGACCCGTGGAATTGTGGAAGTACAATAGCGCCTTATTTTCTCCCAATGTGATGGGTACCTTTAGAAGTGTCGCCAGTCGCGGTGTCTCAGTGACGATGGAGAACATACAGGAGTCGTTGGCGCTTCATGCGAATGGGGAACTATTCCTTCAAATGCGAACCTCGAAAATGCGTATATATTACACACAGGAGATCATAGAGGTACACATATTTACAAACTTTCAACCCTTCACCATGTCGATGATATTTTGATTTTCAGTTGGAGTGCTGCAACGGTCTAGGGGCACTGATGGGAGATGGGATGTTCTCAATGCATCCCTGTTCGAAGGAGAAGAATTGCCAGTTGTATACGATACACGGTGTATGCGACGGCAAGATACATCACATCCATATACGGCATTTATGGTGTTGATCACTTCGTTGGGCAATCCCCCTTTAAGGGTTGTTGTGCGCCATAACAAACAACAAGACGTGCAGCACCTATGCAGCTATCTATGGAGAATTGAAAGGTACGTCGCAGTAGTCCGCCTACCAGTCCATTTTCGAATTTTAGGAGCATTGGCCCGAGTGCCTGGACGACAACACCTGGAGCTGAGGATAATACTGGATTACGAGCGAGCCGCGATTAAAGCCGCAAGAAGGGCATTCCCGAGGGCCACCATCAAGGGATGCGCTTTTCATCTTGCTCGCGTGGAGCAGGAGACGGGATCAGGTGGGTTTGCGAAAATTTATATGAGATAGGGACCGTTGTAGGCGAGTTAAACAGTGGTGGGAGACACTAAAGGGTATAATTTTTTGCCACCCGGTTTGTATCCAAGGGTACCGGCCCTCAGCCGACTTCCTGTACCCAGTGATCATCTAGTGTATGAACCTTGTC
Organism: Heligmosomoides polygyrus polygyrus; assembly: GCA_947396885.1. NCBI lineage: Eukaryota > Metazoa > Nematoda > Chromadorea > Rhabditida > Heligmosomidae > Heligmosomoides > Heligmosomoides polygyrus. The sequence goes on along the minus strand of OX377205.1, from coordinate 70,001,851 downwards.
GGGCTTTTCTTACATATTTTCAGGAAATTGGCTGCGCGGACCGTTTGCCGGAATCTGGAACAAGTGGAGTGTGAAGACACTACGGACATCTAATATCGCGGAAACATTCCACAGGTTCGTCATTAACCAACTGAGCTATTTCGATCGAATTTTGTCTTCTTCAGTCACCTCCTAACCAAAGTGAAGAAGAAACGGCCGCCGCTCGAGACGTTGGTGAAGTCAATGACCGCACAGTCGAAGGCAAAACTTCTCCATCACCAAAGGGTAGGTAATATACCAATGGCCACCAAGGAAACGAAGGAGACAATACCTATTTTTAGCACCCGTACGCTTCGGAACCACTGAGGGAGAGAGACAAGCGGCGTCGACTTAATGTGAACACGGCCATGAGGAAGTTCGAGCTTCGAAGAGCACGGGGACACTTGTCTACAAGGGCTATAAACACCTATTGTAGGCGGATGTCCCACCACGTCTCGGACAAATCCAACTTGTAGAACGTAAGTTTTTATTTGTTCCTATCCCGGTTTATTTCAAGGTTTTTGTATGTACATACAACCATTTTTAATGATCTTTTCCAGCCGATGTCAGTTCTACTCATGAGGGACCCATCGACACAGGCACAGACATGCAGGTTCTTGTACTTACGTGTACTTGCATATGACTATTTTAACTGCACATTTATTTTTTAATGAATAAAGTAATTTAACAATGCACTATTCGAACTCCTACCCTGCTGATGAAGGAATGATTCTGTGACCTTTTCCAATATTCTTCTACACGTTATATCGATTTCCGACCTTGTCATTAACAAGAGACCGTCTGCTATTTAGCGCGCAATGGAGGGTCCAAAAGGTCAATTAGTGCCTAGCATCGGCGGACAGATCGGCGGAAAACTAATCAACAGATTGTTAGGGACCACATAGGGTTGAAAAAAGCCGCTAAATAATCGTGAGCAGGCCTAGAGATGTGAGAAAGAGTGGAAGGATAAGTAGTGTAAGGGCAACCTCTGATATTCATGTTCGACGACCTCAACTACCCCACTACTGAAGTTTCGGGCCGCTTCGATCGCCATCCACAGAAGATCAATGATTTCATCAATATCAATTGATGGTTCGAAAATTCAAAAAGAAACTTCAGATTCATGTTCAGCGACGTCGACTACCACCGGGGCTGAAATTTCGGGCCGTTTCGATCGCCATCGATCGTTAGGTACCAACAATACGCCATGCGCCCACTCCAGTTGTGAGGGACGGACAGAAGGACGGAAACACACACTACTCTTTTATATGTAGTAGGAAATCTGTCTTCAACGCCAAGCTGCGCCCCTAAAGCGGTTCTGGGCTCAACCTGCTCAATCTGCGTGAACATTGGCGGTCGTCGCGTCTGCGGCGCTCGAAGCCATCTCTGCGGTAGTGGCGGCCGACCTTCTGACGGCCGCCGCGTCCGCTGCCGCGCTGGCCCGCCCCCATCGCCGCAAACGCGACAGTAACCGTTTTAAAAGATACCAGCCCTCCCGTTGTGTGTGTAACTCATAATAAAGCATTCCCTTCGAGTCCCAGAAGCAGCATAGAAAAACCTTCTTGAGGTGCACGTTCGACACTGCTTGCATAGGCGGCTCTTTTCCTCGAGGAAGCCGAACGACATGGTGTGCGTTGGAGTTGCAGAGAACCTATCTCTCACCTCCGATAGCCAGCTCTTCCAGAAGCTCCTTGCGAGGCGAGCAGGAAGGAGAGACTGGCAGATGGATATGCGAGTGAAGCGCATGCCATAGGTCGAGACACAGAGACTCAGCGAGTCAGCGCTTTTTGGTATTTGAGAGGTTGGAGGCTGCTGATTGTCGATTGGATATATCCGAGTCTTGTCTCAAGACTCCGGGTGGTGGCCTCCGGATCCTCTTTGACAGCGTCGAGAACGGCGGAGCCATCCACTGCTTAGGAGTGTCGCGAGCGAGGTTTGTCTTTGATGTCCGTATCTCCTTTTGCGAACCGGGCGAACCAGCGGTTGACGGCATTAGTGGTACTCGTGTCCTCCCCAAGTCGAGAGTGTTCTACACCTACTGCATGGCAGATCATGGATATCAATCGAAATTCAGAAGTTCTGCACTTTGCAAGGAACTCTTTCAAGACTTTCCGATCAACCTAATACAAATTGGGACAAAATCCGCTGAAACAAAATAGACATTAAGCTATGAGTGAAGTCGAGAATGGATTGGAGGGATCCTCGATGGCAATGGTCTCAAAAACAGTCACGGATCGAGCTCGGTCGTTGCTTTTATGTTCAGTGCTTCATCTTCGCATCTCCGCTTACATCAGCGCCAAGAATCGCTGCAAACTACCGTTTCCTTTCAAAAGATAGGGGATTCTCTGTGATGATAAAAGAGAAAAATGAAATTGGTTCCAAGGGAGCTTCTAAGAGAGCTTAGGACACTCCATGCTCGACGAAATTTGGTTAGTCTGAAGCACTGGATGATGTTGATGTTTTTTTTGCTGCATGATCGTCAACAGCGTCCTTGGCAGACGCACTGCCAAAAATTGAAATTTTGAAATTTCATTGAAACCCTCTGAATCATCTCACTCGAGTACTGTCAATGGTTAGGTTGAAAGAGCTATCCAGGTGTGCACAGTATAGCTTGGGAGCCTAGCGATCTCCCAGGAAACAAAGCAATTCTTGACCCGATACGGCGTTCTATACACTTCTAACTTGAGATCTTTGCCCCGACCTCGTCGACTGTCACCCCACACGGGATTCCCCGTCCCTATCAGCGCATTGTTTTCGTCCTCCTGGTTTGTACCCGATATCTGGCCAGACTTTATGGGACGGTTTATTGCCATTTCGGTATGATATCAGTTACGAGTGCAATCCCACGCACTCACGGCCGACTGCCTTTCGACCTCGACGATTTCACCGAAACCTTATCTTCGGCTCTTTCGACACTTGCAGCGACGAAACATCGTCCACGAAGCATTCGATGTCTGGCTACAGCCCCATTGCGAAAGTCGGACGCACACTCCTTATCGCGGTGATTAAGTTTGATCATCCGCACAATCGGTGGTGTGTGCGATACGTGTGGACGTTCGATACCCTAGTAGTTGAAGGATTCTACGCCAAGTTGTGCAATGCTTAGAACGTTTCGTGCTCAGGAGCCCAAGGTTAAGATACCGTTTCGATCATGACAGTTGTCTCAGGTATTGAACAGTGGGGATCAGGTACAGAATCGAGCTTGCAAAGAACCAGCATCTCCTCTTTCCCACTGGAGAACAAGGACGATGATATCTACTGTGATCTTTAATGAAATGAAGTTACTGTCGTCGGCGGAGCTTCAGAGTGGAAGACTACTCTTTTTTGCACGAAAATCAGATGTGCTCCTTATGTTCTAGCTGAACCAGAACCTATTGAGGAAGCTCTGTGTTTTGTGCTCGGCTCGTTAATATTCCTACAGCAGATTGACATCTGTTCCAGTGTTATTTTTCTTTCAACAGAGCAACAACAGGGAACGGCTATAGATGACCTTCATTCAATCCGTTTCGAAGAGCTGACCCATTTTGGCGTAACGCTATAGTTACTTATGTAAATATGAAGCTGTAAGTATGCTAAAATATCCTTCAAGTTAGCGAAACGCCTTTTGTCAGAAACATCACTCGCTAAAAAGCTGTTCCTTATCAATAAGGAAAGTTGTTCAACGAATGCTAGTGAGGCGCTTGTATTTCGACCAAAACACTTGTTTTATCTACAAGACGTTCAGCGGCCTCCCGGCTACCAAACGTCTGCTTAGGGCTTCGCCTCCAAACTCCGAAAATAAAACTACTTAGGTTATTGACCTTTCGACCTACATGAGAAAGAAAAAACTGGGCTCGCTTATTTGGTACATAGGATAGCATAAGGTGACGTGCTCGAAGCGGTTGACGTGAGGCTTGTCCACCGTCCAGCGCTTTCGTGCAATTCCCACTCCGAAGGGTTTAATTTGCATAAAAATTGATAAAGTCGATAGATTTTGTTCGGTCGGCCGATACAGTTTACTGAAGATCCTCATCCTCTCCGACCATTATACTGGTGTAATTCCAGCGACCAATTCTTTCGAAGAAACGGTAGCGTGATTCCCACCCTAACGGATCGAATCTGAGCCAAAAGCCGCAACTCCGAACGAAAAATCGATACCATCGATCGATATTGGTCGTCCGACCGAACCTTGCAACCTGTTGTAAGGTCGGTCCATCGGCCATCGTAGTCGTGTGATTCCCACTCCAATCGATCAAATCTGGGTGAAAACCGATAAATCTGGCAGAAAATCGATAATATCCATCGATATTGGTCGCCCGATCAAATCCCTTCATCCTGTTTTTCTCAATCTGACCAGCTTCCGCCAATTTTCGTCTCGTTTTCGTTTTCACTGATTGCACGTGAGGGTCATCTTGACAGATTTTATATGTACGTGCGGGTTACCGTGTTCGACACGTTTCACAGGTTTGTGACACACTCAGACAGACGGACTAACGCTTTTACATTAGTGGGATGAGCATGACTGGCGCAGTCGGAAGAGGTACCGGCCGTCGCGTATACCCGGTACCAGGATCTTGCTTCGGATTCCCCCAGGTCTACCAATCTCTCCATTACTTCGGGATCGGTGAATCTGGAAGGTGTCTGGGAAGGATGAAGCACTTAATTGGTCATCGTCTGGCTCCGTAACTCATTGTGTAGGCCAAATACGAACCCAGATCATCTCCACGACATTTCATTTCATTTATTGCACAGGTTGTGCGCTTTAAACAAACAAAAGTAGGCAAAACCAAAAACATATGCTGCAGTCTGAGTGTTTTTCAATCCTTTGATCCTAAATGTTTAGGAATGTTTAGGAAACTTTTATAAGATTTGAGATTGTAGCAAACTCATAGTCAGTATTTGGAGAGAGGCGAAATGAATATAGCGGCAGCAGAACGAGAAAAGAGAAGATAGAAAAAGAGCTTGCGTGTTAATGCTTCTGTGCCGATGCCATCACCATTTCATCATCAATAAGCTGAAACGATGTGAGAGAGCGAGGACAATGTATGAAATGTTGAGAATGTGAAGACAAGACAATGAGTAATGCTACGAGCTGATAAATTTAATACGGTTCAAAAAACACTCATACAATTGACAGCAACAATGCACAATAATAATCCTAAATATCATTAAAGCAAGTATTCTTCATCTGCCGGTGTCTTCTTGGAATTTACTTGTTGTAGTTGAGGACGGAAAGTGATTAGAGACTGCTACTCTTGATAATGCCGTGACTGCAATGACATCTCGTAAAATGCGTGGAGCATCTCAAAAGGGTTTGAGTAACGCCTTGCTTAATTCTTTATCCCTTATGAGCATGCCAGAAAAGTCATATGCATGCCCAATGAGGCAAGGCCGATGTAACACAGAAGAAAACATTGTCAACCGTCATCGTCCTCGACTGCGAGCGGCTGCGTTCTATTGGGTCCCGAGTACTCCATCCTCAACCCGTCGACCATTACTAGTTCTGCTGTCATTCTTCTCTCCATCATTGCCTTAAGCTGAAGGAAGGCAGTATTCTAGCCGACTGTTCAGACAGCGTGCTAGTTTAAAAGATTTTCTTTGTAAGTTAGCAGTGATGGCAAGAAATGTGGCAAATTAATCGATGTCCTCGTCGGGTCGTGGCTCTGGCATTGCAGAACGGAGGTCAGCGGTGGACACAGCGGACGCTATCGAACAACTGCAATCGTTGACGGCTAGAGGAAAGGTTCCAGCATACGACAAGCAAGTCGTGCAGCTTCTCATAGAAACAAGGACGGAGAAGAAGGAGCTCAACAGGAGGAACGCGGAATTGTTGGAAGAAATCCGATGCTTGAGGGAATAGAACATTACTTTGAAAGAGAAGGTTGCATGCTTTGAGAGATCTGCTGAACGTAGTTCTAATGTTGAGATAGGCACTGCCTCGAAGAATGTAGATAACGAACTTGATAGATCTATTGTATTGTCGCATGTGCCTGAATCCCCTTCATCTAAGTCATCCGAACGCTCTTAGCTCACGACTTTGCTTTTGTTGTGGACTTACTTGCTTTTCTTGATGTTGAGTGTACACCGGTATCTGTCTACCGTATGGGAAGGGTTGCGCAGAACAAACCCCGTCTCGTCAAAGTCGTGCTCCCAAGTAGCAAGTTACAGCGGTTGGCAGTAAGGAGCGCTCTGCATCTGCGCTTCTCGACTACTCAGAAGTGTGTCTATTTACGTCGTTCGCTAACTTGGGAGGAGAGGATGCGCAGGCGGGAGCTGCGCCAGTTCAGTAGGGGACTGAGAGATGAGAGCACCACCGGAGCAACTCAAGCTCACGATGGTCCTCATACCCCAGCTTCTCCTACAAATTGCAATGCTGGCCGTGTTACTTCGACACCGTGCAGCAGTGGCCCCATGGGAAACTGTTGAGCGTTCGCCGGAGTAACAGTCTATGTTTATTGACAAACGTTAGGCCCTTTGTAAACAAGTAGTAGTGCTTTGGTTATGAATTTATGTCACCATAACTACGACCTGGTTGTGCTCACAGAAACGTGGCTAAGTAGCAAGAATGACCTAAAGCCTCTTTTAGGCGTAGCCAGTAACCACTATGTTGGACTTAGGATCGCACTTCGAAAAAAGGCGGTGGTGTAGTGCTACTGCTGAAGAAAACATTTTCGTACTGTGAAGTGTTTAAGGAGTCGGTGGCAAACTACTACGAGATCTTAGTGTGTGACCCATATGTGCATATAGAGCCCCTGACTGTAGTGTTTCAGGTTCATATCAGTTGTCCAAAGCCATAAGTGACTTTTCTGCAGCCAATGTTAGAACCCTTTTACTTGGAGATTTTAATCTTCCTGATCTGATGTCACATAACAGCCGTAATGTATCTAAGAGTTTTTCCGAGATGTTCGATACCCATGGTTTCCAACAGCTTGTGTCAGCTCCAACCAGGGGATACTCAATATTGGACCTTGTTCTGTGTAGCAAGCAAGGTTTCGTCAAGAACTTATTCACAGGTCCTTGCGCGGGCAGTAGTGACCATGGCACTGTTATATTCCATCTAGATTTAGAACTTAAAAACAAGGAGGTTAGATGGGTTCCCAACTTCAAAAACGCTGACTACTATCAAATTGGAGCATATTTAGCCAACATTGATTGGATTGGTATATTCAATTCTGGGAGTACAGTGGACCAGCTATACGAAACGCTGCTGGCAATCCTACATTATACGATCGACTTGTACGTCCCCATGCGTAAGCTGTGCATTGATGAATTAGACCTTTCTACCCATCTCAGACGAATGAATCGTCGTCGTTTTCTTCTTTGGAAGAAGGCAACTACGACAGGCGAAGCTGAGGACTGACTGGTCGATGTATGAGCTTTTGTCAAAAAAGCTGAGTAAGGCTCTTTATCGTTATAATGTGTACATTGAAAGAGATAGGGGGCGAGAACACACCTGTTATTGATGTGGAAGAATTGCCGCATTTTCCGCAAATCAACGATATCGTATGGTTTCATAAAGAGGAGATTATTGAAGTGTTATGTAAGTGGCCAAATTCATCCTTATTATCCCCAGTTTCCCTTCCATTAAGCTTTATAAAAAACATTGTGCATCAAATCGCTTATCCTTTGAAACACATATTCAATCTGATTTACACTAGAGCAGAAGTTCCTGTTAGATGGAAGCACGCGTTTGTCACCCCAATTTCCACGAAGACTCCGCTCAGCAATCCCGGTAACTACCGGCCTATAAGCATCACCTCGATTTTTGCCAGAACCTTTGAAAAGATACTGAAGAAGCAAATCTTAGCGCACCTTGATACCAACAAAGTAACTTCAGAAAATCAATTTAGGTTTTTAAATGGTAGATCCGTAGAAACGAGCGTTCTCACTTCCTTGAATGACTGTACTAAGCCAATTGAGGACAAAAAGCGCACGGATGTTGTGTATTTTGATTTCTCAAAAGCATTCGACAAAGTTCCAGTAAAAAATTGATGCTCAAAATGGAAGCAGTGGGTATTCATCCCTGGTTATAAACTGGATTTTTTATCCGAAAGAACATATCAAATTAAAATCAAGGGTCAATACTCCGAGGTATTTCATACATTCAGCGGCGTCCCTCAAGGAGGAGTCCTGTCCCCAATTCTGTTCTTGCTGTATACCTTCGACCTTCCAGATTGCTTCAATAGTCTCGGGGTTAAATGGAAAATGTATGCTGACGATGTAAAAATTTACAGAAGAATTGAGAACGAAGGAGATACCCGAACAATCCAATCTGCTATTGATTTTCTCTGCTCTTGGACAGAGAAATGGGAATTACCACTCTCAATAGAGAAGATACATTTCCTGATGATTAGACAGAAAAGCCAGGCTCAATCTCCAGAATATATGATTAATGGGCAGCTTCTGAAAAAGGTCGATGAAGTTCAAGATCTGGGTTACACTATAACGAGCGACCTTTGCTTTTCTAGGCATTGCAGGATGTTGGTGAAAAAGGCCAGTTATCGTTTATATAATATCTTCAGAGTTTTAAAATCTAATATCCCCGAGGTTTACATAAGGGCCTTTAAAACCTATGTACGTCCTATCGTGGAAGCTGGCACAACTGTCTTCAATCCAACTAAGAAAAAAGATACTGACCTTTTAGAAAGTATACAAAATAGCTTCACCAGAAAGCTTATGATGCGGCGTTTCTCGATGGATTATAGTTCGGCATCAAAGGGCGATTTACTTTCGTCTTTCATCACTGAACGCTAGGCGAAAAACTGCAGATCTTATTATGTTGTATAAAATTCTAGCTAAAAAGCTGGTTATCGATCCAGTAGATTTTATCGATGGTGAACTGACACGTTCTGTAAGAGGAAAGGTCATTCTTCGACTCCCAATTGCTAGATCACGAGTCAGATCAGATTTCCTTACTTATCGGATTCTCAAGGATTTCAATTTGCTACTTGGTAAGTACGAGGACTTGACGAGGTTGTCTGCTCAAACCTGTAGAAGTTATGCCAAATAGTAAATGTTGTTGACGCCTTGCAGTCATTATATGTTTAAGTGTTAACAGGAAGATGTGGTTAGTACGCATTTGTTTCTCAAGTGTTGTTTTGTTCATTTTTACGCTAGACATCCGTTCTATAGCCATAAATAAATAAATAAATAAATAAATAAATAAATAAATAAATAAATAAACCGTTGGTTAATCTAGCTGTAAGCATATTTCACTCCACCGTCAGAGGGAATTATACCTGAATTAAGCAGTACAGTTATGGCCGTAGCCTTTTCAAAAATGCCGAAAAAGCCGCATTTCCAGGCTTTTTCGGCCTTTCGAAATAACTCCCTTCACGGTTAACTATTTGAGAAGGCAAGCGCATTTTTGAGCCCAGCAGTTCAAGATCTATCGGGTAGCGTAAAAAAAATTGTCAAAAGTTTCAGAGTTCAACCGAATCTCCCTAATTTTTAGTTTTACGTTCAAAATCGTGCTCCATTGCGAAGGGCATCAGCGGACGAGTTGTCAGTCGCAAACCTTCGAAAACGTTGCATGCACATGACTCCTTGCGTTTTAGAGTTTCTGAGGAGAGGTTGGTACTGTTCGATTCGCCTCTTCGAGATCTACACAATTATGTACACAGCTTTATCAGACCACTGCATTTTCGCAGTGGGTGGTCAAAAATGCTGGAGCAGACTTTTTGCGATTGCAGAAGCTTATATTCCGGGACTTGTATGCTCTCAGAGTATCTCAAGCATGGCGTAAAGTGTTTTGTCATGCCAGGAACTCTCTGAGAGTGCGCCGTGCACAGTGCACATAGGATCGAACCTATAAATCGAAGGGGTGGGGGACAGCTTGTAGAGTGAGTGTTTAGAGAGTTTAATGAGAAATTCTCAGCCACAGTACTCAGAAATTGCTCTAAGGCTGTCCAGCTTACTTTTGAAGTGCGCCGAGAACAGTGCATATAGAATCGAACCTATCAATCGAGTGGGCGCGGCAGGGTGTAGAGTGGGCGTTTGGGAGTTCTATCTGAAATTCCCGGCCGTCCTACTCAGGAATTGCTGTACTCTGTCCCGGCGGGACTTTGCACTGCGCCGTGAGCCATGTATAGGGTCGACCTATCAATCGACTGGGAGAGACGGGTCGCAAATTGCACCCACTGGTTCTGAGCGCGATAACTCTGTAAAGTGTGAACCTTTTCGGTTGCAACCAGTGTGTTTTGTAGGCAGCTAAAACTTCTAGTAGTGCGCTAAAATACAGTAATGCAGCTTATGACTGGACAAGGTTGCAGTGGTGCGAACGTGCAGGATTTCCTTGTGTAACACGATTTTTCTCGAATTCAGTCGACCCTTGCGAGAAGACTGGGGAGCTAACAGCCTGCAAGTGCGTGGGCTAGCAGAACACTAAAGGTTTTTGCAATGGCGCGCTCGTTACTCCCCTGCTGCCTAAACTTCTTGAGCTCCATCTGCCATTTTTAGAGCCGTAGAGGACAGCGGTGAAGTTCCCTCCGCCTTTACCCGCCCATATTTGAGATTAGGACACTCACAATGGCACTCTGTTCTGTTCAGCTCGGAATGTTCTATCGAATAGTATCAATCTCGACCAATTCTGGGAACATCGATTTTTTGACAATTCTGCGTCGAAGACGTCGATAGAGCTTGTTATGCTGAATTAAATGGTGTTACTGAGTGATGGAAAAACTCTAAACTGGGCGAGTATAAGTGCAGAAAACATCAACCGCTAAGTCCGCCACCCCAAAATGCAGCTGGGACTGAGGCAGTTTGATCAGCCAGGGAGCTATGAGCATGTCATCTGAAAACACCTCAAGTGTTATGCTAGCCTGCGCATTTGTAGGGTGTTAGCTCCCCGTGTCTTCCCGCAAGGGTCGGCTGAAATTGGAAAAAATCGTGCCACCCACGACTAACCTACATATTCGCAGCGTGTAACTACTAGAACACACTACTAGAACATTTTGCTGCCCACAAAACCCACAAATTACAACCGGAAAGGTTCACCATTGACAGAGTTATCGCGCTCGGAACACGCCCGCGCGCAATTTAGCACAACAGCGGTCGATTACAGTTTTCGCTACTCTCAGTAGAACCATTCAATTCAGCATGAAAAGCTCTATCGAACGGTATTAAACTTGGCCCATTTCGAAGATGTCGATTTTCGATGACGTCGTCGTCCTTCTGCCGCGGCCTCGAGCGGTCTTGTACTGTTCGATAGCGCTTTTATGCTGAACAGAGTTGTACCATTGCGAGTGTCGAGAGCTCAAACTTGGCGAGTAAGAGCGAAAGAAACTCTAACCACTATCTTCCGCCGCTTTAAACTGGCACTGTGACTAACCAGGATACTATCTCAACGCTAGGTCGAAACGGCCTCGTTTTGTATATGGGCAGAACCGCTTCTCCTTGGGAGTAACAAAATGCAGGTATCTCGGCCCCAATACAACTCTGCGCAGAGTTAGGGGCGACGGAACCCGCGTGTTGGCGCCACTTTGATTCACGTGCTCCGCTGCTGGCAGGCGCGCGCGGGAAGAGGGCTCGTATCGGCGGCTCGGCGCAGTGCACAGGTAGTAGGGAAGCGCTCGAGGTCGTCAGCGAGGGGTCGGTAGTTTGGGTCCCATAGACTGCGTTTGTTTTGCACTTTTGCAAAATCCATGTTTATCATATAGGTGATCCACCTAGGGGTATTACAGTGTGTTCCATTCGCCGTCGACCTTGTCGTCTTTAATTTCCAGGTTCGCTTCATCATGGATTTCCTCCAACTGTTTATCTTCGAACAGTCTCAAAATTCTTGCTATCCCGTCTGCTAACTTTTTCTCCTCTCTAGATGGAGGCGCATCTAAAGGCGATCCACATTCCAGAGTTAGCAAGTGGATAACAGACGAGCACTGGTGGACATAACTATAACACGCTGTACAAATAACGCTGTTCCCAGTTAACATATCTCCGCTCATCGTATCCAGGGCGGGTAAACAATAGCGGTCAACATGTGTTGTTTTGGTTATGGAGAATGGAGAACTTCCTTAGAAGTAAACATTCTAGCTAATCTGTAGCTTGAAGCATATGTTGTATGCAAATATGCTCTATAACATACTATAATACCCCTAGGATCACCTATATGATAAGCATGGATTTTGCAAAAGCACAAAACAAACGCAGTCCACGGGACCCAACCCCGACCTCTCGCTGACGAGACCGAGCGCTTCCCTGCTACGCCACTTGTGCACTGCTATGAGCCGCGATACGAGCCCTTATTCCGCGCGCGCCCGTCAGCTGCGGAGTACCTGAATCAACGTGACGCCAATAAGCGGCTTCCGTTGCTCCTAACTCTGCGCAAAGTTGTATTGGGGTCGAGATACCTACAGTTTGTCACTTCCCAGAGAGGCGGTTCTGCCCATATACAACATTTGGGCCGTTCCGACCTACCGTTGAGATAGTATCCTGGTAAGGTAGTTTAGGCAGCTGGGGCGTTCTGAGCATGTCATCGTAAAATACCTTGAGCATTCTGCTTACCCACGCACTTTAAGCTCGTTAGCTCGCTGCGTCTTCCCGCAGTTTTCCATCGAAATCGGAAAAAATGCACACACAAGTCTTACCTGCTTCTTCGCACCTGTGTTACATTGTCTCTTCCTAAGCTACACCATTCTAGGTTAGTGTACTACTATTTACTATTGCTATTACTACTAGAACGTTTTACTGCCTATACCCACGAGATGCAGCTGAAACGATTCGAACTTGACAGAGTTATTGTGCTCCGAACACGCCCGCGCGTGCAATTTGCGAGCGATCTCACCCACTCGATTGATAGGTCGATCCTATACATTGCTCACTGCGCACTCCAAAGTCTCGCCGGAACAGAGTACAGCAATTCCTGAATAGGGCGGCTGGAAATTTCTGATAAAACTCCCCAAACGTCCACTCTACACGCTGTCGCTCCCACTCGATTGATAGGTTCGATTCTATATCTAATATAGTTCTGGAATATAAGCTCCTGCAATCGCAAAAAGTCTGCTCCTGCCATTTTTGACCACCCACTGCGAAAATGCGGTGGTCTGGTAAGGCTGTGTACATATTTGTATAGATCTCGAACAGACGAATCGAACGGTACCAACCGTTTCTCAAAAAACCTCAAATTAGAGGAATTCTGAGCAAGCAACTGTTTTCGACGGTTTGCGACGGACAACTCGTCCGCTACCGCCCTTCGCAGCGCAAGTTTTCAATTTCGATCATTTCCATGCCTCCATATGAACAATATATACCAAAGGATCGAGCTCGAGCTCCTGAGCTCAAATATACTCTTGGTTTTTGAAATGAGCAAATACTAGGAGAGTTATATCCGAAAGACTCAAAAGTCAGGAAAATGCGGCTTTTTCGGTATTTGGTCAAAACTAGCTCTGAAGAAGGTTGACTTCTGTACCGCGCAGCAGCGGTTAAAGTAAATTAATAACTAAATAAATCTCTATCTTCCGTCGTGTCCTCCATGGCCAGATGGAAGAACGGGTACCAACACCCCTGAAAAAGGTGCAGGCAGGTGTTCGGGTTCATTTGATAACCCACAGGAAGCAGCCAGCTACCGCTTCAAAAAATTCAGCCATAGTCCAACGTTTCGGCGTGCACAGTGTCAAAGTCGTGTTGGATCTCGGAGGGAGGACGGAGTACGACGTATTCATCCTATTGTAGATGACACACAGGCTGGTGGATGTAGGTATAGAGCAGATCGGAATAGAAGTCGTGTATGACTTTCTCCAATGAACGAAGTGGCTGTCCGTCCTGGGGCATCGGAGATCGAGGAGTCGGAGGAGATATCTTGCTTGGCTGTGGGGTATGCAAAGTTCGGGTGGGCGGTGCCGAAGGTCCTATACGCCTCGGAACTTCAGTCAGCATTCGCGCTCCTTCCCCTTAAGTTCCTTCTCATCGGCTCACTGCATAGTTTCGCAAGCTCGAGCGTTAGTTGGTAGTTGCCTGACACTTGTGGTGCTGCCATTGACGTATCAGGCTGAGACCTTCCGTAGACAGATATCACTTGAGGTCCTTAAGGATCTCGAGTCTTCGAACGGTCTATCTAGAAGCGAGCACTAGGCCCAGATAAGCGTATAAATGTCTGAAATCAGCTAAAACATGGTTACGATGGAAATGAGTGCTTGCCCACCATCGCAGTCTATCCTATAAAACAGTCCGGTCGTCTGCCCTCATTGTGGATATCAGCCTGTCTTTAATCATTTGAAGTGTGACAGGCGATCATGAAAACCGCCGAGTGCGGTTTGCAGTTAATAAACAATGGTGGTCGGTTAATATGGGTTTCTGGAGCGAGGCGCTAACCCACATCCGTATCGGCAAATGACCTTAGGTTACTGGTAATTCGTATATGGGATTGTCGGAGAAAGCAAGAGGATCAGTCTCTGCACTAGCGAAAATTTATTCAGCAGACAGCGTACGAATCCTGCCTAGATTCTATACCCTAAGGCATTCAGCGTTCGAAGTTAAATGGGCGATCGCATGGGTGGCAGCAGTGCAAGGACAGACATTCGTATCTGAAATAGCCAGCAGACCATCCGAGGAATGAACTCAGTTCTTGTACTGTGGTCATCTCACCGAGCACTTGGTGGCTGCCTTGGAACGATAAATGTCATAACTGTCACTGAAAATAGGCACCGTACTTTGGCAAGGGCGAAAAACGTGTAGATGCAGACAGCTGTTCGGCTCTCGACCACGTAAACAAGCCCAGAGAGCGCTTAGAATGACAGTCTCTTATTTGTGGTTGCGTAGGCCGAAACTTTTCTGGTTAGGAGATTTGTTGTAATTTTTCTTTACATCCTGTCGTCCTTATAATGCTTACTGGCGGAATAGATAAAAAAATTTAGGTTTAAATATAGTGGTGGAGTTTTGTATTCGAGCAATCTTTTTGAAACCCGCTTTTCTCCTCTCTTGTATATGAGCCGTCTTCTTAACGTTTCGTTCAAGGGGCGTCCAATTTTCGAGCAATTTCTAAAAGAATTTTGATAACTCCCTTCTAGAGAGTTATCAGAAGATCTTTAGAAGTGCTCAAAATTGGGTTGCTCCTTGAAATAACACGATCACCGCTATGCTAGGGTTTCGAAAGCTTATCTTAAACGTTGCCATCAGAAGTCTGGATTTCGAGAGTTTCCATTGTAGAAGACTGTACGTATAGCCGAGCTTTGCTCCCAGATCATTTGTATTCAGTCCCTTCCGTTATAATGCGTTTGAAGGCACCGGATAAAATCATGTCTTGTCCGATATTTAATCACTGTGTGCTACATATTTCAAATAAATCTGCTCATAAGGGGGTGTAAAAAAGTTAGTTCTGGTTAGGACACGACTCCCTTTATAACGCGTTTTTTCCCGGTCACTTCAGAGAGGGGAGTGTATTTAGCAGCTCCTTAGAGAAAACTACGTATCTAGCTTGTCGTTTCTTCAGCGACGTGATGTTTTTCGCCGGCTGGATTCGGATTTTCAATGGATGTCTGAAAGTTGTGCAGGATGTGCAGTAACCTTTATCGTGTGGTAAGAAGCTCCTCGCTAAATTTAGCTAGACTTTTGGCTTGACTCCCCTAGGTCCCATCGGTGGGTATGTGTTTTGGAAAGCATACATTTATTTATCTTTTTTTGTTGTTGCACAAGTTGTGCACCTCAAGCAATGAACAGTAGGCGAGAGTCAAAAACATATGCCCCAGTCTAGGTGTTTTTCAATCCTTTGATACTAAATGTTGAGGAATCCTTCTTGTAAGATTTGAGATGAGATCATAGCGCACTCGTAGTCGGCAATTGGAGAGAGGCGAAATGAATACCGCGGCAGCAGTACGAAAGGAGTAAGCAGACGATTAGAAACAGAGCTTTGATGTGTATGTTTTTGTGCCGTTGCCATCACCACTACACCATCACGTAGGCTGAAACGATGTGAGAAAGCGAGGAGAATGTAAGGAATGTTGAGAATGTGGAGGCAAGACCATGAATAACGCTACGAGCTGAGAAATTTAATGGCGGCTCGAAAAACACTCATTATAATTGACAGCTACAATAGGTGTGACTAATCCCAACTATCTTAAGTGTAAGTTCACTTGTTTTGCCGGTGTCTTCTTAATGCTTAAATACAAGTGTGAATGTTGCTGTTGAAGACGGAAGCACACTAGAGAGTGAAATCTTTGACTGTTGCCGTCTCTAATTGAAAATCGCGAAGCCATAACACCAGCTGTAACAACAAAGTATTCAAATCAGTTTCTTTTAAGCCTCAATTGGCTGGTACCGAGGATGTAAGCTGTTACGACGATGTTTTGTTGCGATCAAAACTTCTAGCGCCAGGCGGGACTCGAACCCGCACCTCCCTCTAACCGGGCGGGAATGCTCTACGCCATTACACCACCGGCGATCAAACGCGGCCGGCTCATCCCGATGTACGGGTGAGTGCTGATGGGTTCCACGAGGTGTGGATGTTGCGTTCGATCAAACGGCGCCGGTGGTGTAATGGCGTAGAGCATTCCCGTCCGGTTAGAGGGAGGTGCGGGTTCGAGTCCCGCCTGGCGCTAGAAGTTTTGATCGCAACAAAACATCGTCGTAACAACAAAGTATTCGTTGCATGTTGATTTTTTGTAGGTGTGTCTTTCCATTAATAAATTAAAAATAAATAAATAGACAATTGAACAATTAAATGCATACAACAACTACAACAAATATAGTAATATAATAATAATATAAATATCATAGTTTATTGAAGATAATTCTTTTGTGTCTTCAACAAGCTATATCTATGTGTTGCTGAAGAGTGGTCTAACTCATGGGTACTAGCGTTAGTTGCAGAGAAAACCAAACTTTTCAGAATTGAAAAAATCCATTCTTCTCCTTCGAGATAGGTGGACCACCTATTGCTGTGCCAGATAAGGTTGTCGACGTAGGTTTTCAATATGACGACAATCTAGGATGTTCAGAGCTTCATAGAGGAATCCGTGGGAAACCGCTGAATAGGTCCTACCAGATGTTTTTGAAAAACTTTGGACTCAGATTTGCGGCAGTCGCATAAGTCGCCTGCAAATGCTCAATAAATTTGGTTGTCTTCCTTATGCCCACGAAAAATGCTGGCGAATGTGTGGCTAGAATTCAAAATATTGTCTAGGTAAGAAGGGTTGAGATTGACGCGCTTCTAGTAAGTGTTTGCCACCACGACAGAGAAGGTCACCATAAAATGTGACGCCCTAAACTGATATAAGGAACTAGGGCTCATTCCTCTATCGTCGGTGCGAGTCAGCTGGTATTGCTGGCATTGTAAAGGTAGTTTACATCCTTGGCCAAAGAATTTTGATCCTCTCAGAGGTGTTGCGAAGTAGGCAGTCCCGAATTTCTAAACGTATTTTCATGGATTCTTCCAATTGTTCTATAGTAATATCTGGTGCTGGATAGTGCATTTTTTATAAGTCTTGTCACGCGGCGGTTTTAAATACTAGTAGTAAGTAAATAAAGGAAGAAATGAAGAGAAATGATGAAGAGAAATGAAATGTGGAAGTCTGCACCGGCTGAGGTGTGTTTGAAGTACTCGTGGTCAGTTTAATACAGTAGGATTTCTACATGTATTAATTAATATTTTTGTTGCCAAACGCTATGTTTGATGGTCGTTATCCTGGTAACGACTAGGTCTCCCTTATTACACTTTTTTAATGCGGACGATTAGACATGCTGTGAGGAAAGCGGGATTCTGCTACAATTTCAGCGCCATGAAATTCCAATTGTATTCACTAGTGTTTTCGTGTTCAGTAGCTGTACGACTCAGTTTGCTTCACTTTTCCTAAAAAGCGTTTGTTTTCGCTTAGCCACAAAACACTTCACCATAAGTTTTTGCATTTGAGAGCCAACGGTAGTTTGTAGTAAGAATTCAGGAGGGAGTGTCTGTAAACAGGCTTCGGAGCCCGACGAGACCTTGTCAGTACCTCAACCTAGTAGCTGACTGTATGTGAATCTGCTACTGCACAACCTCAGAGCGTACTACTTTGCAGCCAGGATTTCACAACTCGTCGTCATCTTTGGCCTCTTATGCGAAGACTGTGCCATGCATTCTGCTTGGTCGACTATTTGATGACTGTTTTTGTGTTCTTTGTGGGTTTGCATAGCTTATACGTAAGATCTGTTGCAAGACCAATGTGGTAAAAATAATAGTTGAGAGTTTTTCCACTCCTCGTTCAAAGACTGCTCTACGAAATGTGCTTGCATTAGCTTGCGTGATCGTCTCCAGCTAGGTAAACTCCAATACGTGCTCCACCAAGTCTGCATCGAATCGTGCTCTCTTCGGAATGGTGTTCCCTATTATAGAAATCACGGTTGACTCTTGGAAGAATGGCCAGGGCCGCGCGTCATCAACACCAGATGCTGTGAAATAGTCGGAGATCTTTCCGCCTCCGCAGCAGTTCCATTTCACATCCGAAGAAGATCGAATATCCGTGAAAGGATGTGGCGTGAAAATGCCAGACGAGCCGCATTTAGGCTGACGAGAGGGATATTCTAATCTCAGCATCTCATTTCCTGGTCCTCTGCTACCGTGTTTGAGCACCTATTGCGAGCCCATTAATTTGGAAAACACCTGTGGCCTCGCAAAGTTCTTCTCAGACCTGCCTTGCTTCACAATGGAGTTCAAATCCAACTACATTGTTGAGTTGTGGCCAAAATTTGCTCGCTACATGCATGCGCTTGCTAAGCTGATACTATGCTTGGCTATTGGACTCGTTCGCCAAGCAGGACTTGCTGCTCTACAGTAGAGATGTTGTTGACACAAAATTACTTAGAAAATCTAAAAACGAAAATTCAACAAATTGCAGTTGAAAACTGGTGGTACGCTCTTCCTTTCTGAAGCCTGAAGTCGACATCAGCTTCAGGAAATGAACGGTGTTTCCAATATCCAATTTTCTTGCCCGTGTTCCAGCCAACGTTTGCCTATTCATTTACTGAAGGTCACAGTTTTAGTCCATCTACAAATCTGGTGAAAAGTACTAGAGCAGGCTTGTATGCTAGCACTTTTTCTGAAGTCCACCTTGACCACTTTCAAGGGGATGTATGGCGAAATCGGTGCCAAGCCGCCGGCTTCTTATGAAAGTTTCGCTGACCGTTTCTTTCGGAGATGCTCATTTATTGAAGGAGTGCGATTTTGCCCCTTACCCTAATTCCACCAGTAAGTTAAGTCTGACTCCAGTTCAGCAACGGTACCATGTCCATCCCACCTCCTTCAGTGCATAGGTTATAATAATAGATCGGACCGAAAGCTTCTACCGTTTTCCACTTATAATTTCAAATGAACATAGTTTCGTTCATACCTAACCATTTCGGCAATGGTGAGAAATGTTGCGCTCGGCGTGTTGCTGCCAATGAGGAACACTAGTAAATATTTTCTTGTTGTGAGCAATTGGGCAGTTAAAGCTAAACAACTGTTGGAAAGTATTTTTAGAACACAGTGAAAACTCTCCTTTGAAAGCGTTCCAGGAAATACGAGAAGCGCTGTAAAAGCGAAGTATGTACATGGAAAATACACAATCTCGAAAACAGTGTTCAATTCCAAATCCAGCGGTTTCTATTTGTACGGATAACTTCACGATGTACTATTTGAAGTTGTCGCGTGGAAGAAAGAGATTGGTGGAAGCATTTTATTTATCAGAAAAGGGCACATATTCAGCAAAGTTTTCGTGTATTATTCTCAGATTTCATCATCATATTTTGCTCCAATTTACTGGCTTGCTTACCATATTCCACTGCGAGGTTCATCAACAATAGATCTTTAAATACCAAATAGTGATCATTTGTATGTGACATAGAAATTCGGGTTTTGATTCGAGGAAACCATTTGCTCCCCAAATGTTTCGCAAACCATTTTGTGTTACTGTTCATGATTTGCTGTTTATAAAAATCACTAAAATTTCGAGAAAAATGTTCGCTTTTCCAATGGAGGAAGAAATCAGCGGCTGGGTGTATCCTTGCTCGTCGTGACGCCAGATAGTGAAATTCTGACTAGTAAGCGTGGTTTTTTATTAAAGGGGGAGTTTCAGCAGGACAGTTTTCATACCACACGCTATAAGGTAGTTTACGGAGACGTCGCCAAGGCGTTGCCTTTAGCTGTTTCTCTCTCTGCACTATCGTCTCTTATGAGTTCAGTTCTCTGCCATTTTAGGGTTCTACACCTATTGTTCCAAGTGTCTCCTGCTTCACTGCTCAATTTTTTAGAAAATACCCTCCTGACCTGGCACCCAAAGCGATTTACTTCCGACTTTGCGTTTCCGAGATTTAAGTCATAGTGGTACATGACTCAAAAATCGGGCTTTTCTGCTGCCACGGAAAGTAGTCCATATTCTTCAGTTTTGGAAGTAATCTTATATATTTCATAAACGTTTTCCTCTACCTAACGGTATCAAAACCTCCTATGAAGTCGAGGAACGAAGGTCCAGACACCAGTTCCGTAGTGGGAATATTTAAGATACTAAGTTTCGGTCCGACCTAATACTACAAGGCTTTCGCAATGAAACTGTCGGGTTATGTCGCTTTACTCTGATACTTTTTAGGTTTTCAGGCGTGTGTTGTGCAGTTAGGTGAGGTGCCTAACATCACGTGCATTTCGGAATCAAGGTGTAAAGTTTGGGCCGGACCAAACCAATCAGTGCTTCCATCAGCGAATTAGCACCTCTCCTGTTTGAAAAGTGTAAAAGCCTTAGTTGTTCAATGACCTCTCACTAGATAGAAGTAGTTGTGTTGGCCAAGTATGCGTTTACACATTCTCGCGTCAGATTGGAGACTTTCAATGCAAGCTCGATGACTTTGAAATGAAACTGGACATCTTCCAAATCAAGTGACGCTCTGTAGGAAGGCTGAAATATTTTTCGTTTAAGAAGCATTTGGTACGACTGTCTTTGAGAAACTTCGTTTCCAAGAACACAGTTTATTTTTTTTTTCAAAATTTTTATATTATATCATATTATATTATGTTTTCGTATTAATTTTATATTAAATATTTTTATACAAAAATTTTATATTTCAAGCAGAAATAATGGTTGGAAGCCTAATCAAACTTGAAGGAAGGCAGCAACTCTTTGTGCTAAAAAAGGGATCGTGCTATGCACTTAGTCAGCCCGTAGCGAGTTTCTTTCGATCAATAGCAAAGATACATTTTGCCTTGTGTCATCCAAGTGGTGACGGTACAACAAAAATCATACCAGAAAACAGAAGACACAGGTATCCTACCTTGCTGCAACTAAGCATCATATACACTATCTATGAAATTGAAATCGTGGCGAGCCAGGCGAATGCATGTCGCGATCTTTTCTTTTAATGCTCCTAAATATTGCCGTAATGAATTTTATAAAAAAATTAAATATTGCCGGAAAGCTCTACCAAATTATAGCAACATTTTTTGAAAAAGTCTGCATTAATCAAGAAGACGCCTGTTTTGGTTGTGTCCAGTTTGAGTTCAGAACGGTCGCTCCTTCTTTGGGAGGTCTCCAATTTGACTTGAAATAATCGCTTGGAGCCACGCACTCCTTTCTACGCTTCATATTAACGTATAACCACCACTTCTCATCTCCTATGCAAAATCGGTGCAAAAAAAGTTGCCTACGGCCGCGTGTTGCTCGATGCCTGGCGAGATGTTGTGAAGCAGTCAGGTCGGGGGGCACCAAGCCTTCCAATTTTCGGGAAATCCCATCGATTATATTAGGGGGGGGTCAGAAGTAATGAGACAAATAGAAAAAAATCTTTATCTCTTTATAACTCAATTACAACTCAACGATGCTGAGGAATGTGTATGCCATTAAAGTCAATGACTTGCTGCCATCGCTCAGCCAACTTCCTGATCCCTTCCTTCCAGAACGGCTTGGGCCTGTTGTTGACCAACTACTCGATATGGTTGTCAAGGACTGCTTGGGTTCCTTTGTCCCTTCCGACCAGGAAGTCCCGCAGGCCCATGAAGTGGTGGAAGTCGCATGGAAAGATGTCCGGTGAATATGGTGGGGAAGCATGTGAACGTAACCCAGCTGGGCAAGCTTATCCGTGGTCACTTGTTCCCGATGGGGTGCGGCGTTGTCGAAGAGGAGGACTTCCTTGACGCGCTGCGACCTGAATAAGTTCGAGTCGCAGGTCCATCTCTTCTATTTCGTTTACAATGGCCTTGGAGTCTATCGTCGTGCTTTTGGTAAACAGCTTCCAGTATACCGGTCCATGGGCGCAGGCCCAAAAGCTCTGAAGGTGCTTCTCGCCGTGAACATCTCGCCGAACGAAGGTCGGTAACGGGTCACCAGGCCTCACCCAGACTGGCTGCTTGGCAGGGTTAAGGTAGAAGACGTACTTCTCATCCTGCGTTAAGATTGAGTCCAGGCTGCTCGGGGTGGGGAATTGGGAGAGATTTGCGCGACATAGGTCTACACGTCATACTGTGGTTTCGGCATCAGACAGACTGCGGTTTCGGCATGCTTCTGGAAAGGGCGAAAGTGGTAACTTCTCAGGTGGCCTTCAGTGGATAGCATACAAACATACAAATACGATAAACACGAAACCAGACTGCAGTCACGAGATATATGGACACGGCATGGAAAGTCTCACTACTTTTGGCCCCCCTAATAGATAGTTAAGATCTGTGTTTGATAGCAGTTCATTTAGTCGGCTAATTGACGACTTGTTTGTTCTCTTCCGGAAGCACCTTGAGGGTCTTCCACCAGGGGGCTGTCGTCGATGTCAAAGTCGCTGCTCTTGAACTCGCAAGCCACTTCCGTGCTGTAGCTTCGCCTATGACGGCTTCTCCGTACACCATGCAAAAATCCCGGGCTGCATCGGCTGCTTTTTTTTAATGTGAAAAGAGCAGGTGTCAAAAATGCTGTTTTTTGCCGTCAGAGTATTCCATTTCTAAGCCTAAAAATAACAAAAACGAGGTTATTTTAAAAAACAGAAAAAGTGCTTCCTAAAAATAGTCCTCAAACGAATCCTTTAAATAAATCTCTTGAAAGCAAACGCTACGAACTTATTACTATTCCCGATGTCTTCGAAAACGCTTGTTGAGGGTGCTCGTAGATCATTGGAATGTAGTGTACTGAAATGTAGTTCTTGTGCCAACAAGAGGAGGTGAATGAAAGCTACTCAGAGCATCCGCATATGCATGCTACTCCAAACGTTGAAGGGTTTGAGCCTCCAATCTAAGTTGAGTTTGGCAAAACCCCAAAACGCGGAGACAGCCAGGTCTAAGAGAGGAAAAATTTGGTTGAGTCGGGAGAAATGCGCCGTTATCTGGCACTTGGTATGTCAACGAATGCGGTCAGCGGCTTCCGGAAGTAGTACTACGACGTCTGAGCTCCAAGACCGCTAATTCCTTCGGCAAACACTGGACCTTTTATTGCCGCAGCTGACGGTCGTGTTCTTCACTTGATGTTCGTCTGGAATTCTACTCTCATACTAGGCTCTAGCAATCGTGGCTAGGCTTAGCTGTATAATATGCACAAGGGCAACACGCGGAGCGTAGTTGGAGGCTGCCACGTGCACTCCGACTCGACACAAGGTCGGGTCCCATCGAGGCTACCAGACCTTCAACCCCTTTTTAGCCAACCGAGCGTCTTTTATAAGACATCGAGCTAAGCGATACTCGTTCCGCTAGAAGCTGATTGCTTGCTTCTAGTTCTCTCCCGAAAAGGACAAAGTTATGCTTGACTGGTCAAGTTTGCGACACGCATTATTCTATGGTTCTGGTTCTGGGATAGTATTCTTGCTTTCCTCCACGTCAGCACCAAGGGTGTGCTAACGACGTACCAGATTTACCAGCATTTTTCGTTTAAAATTTCCAGCGGATTTCAATTACGAAAATTTCTGTTAAACCGCACTATTAAGGACATTTTACGCACCATTTCTGAAATTTTACATTTTCTTCATATAAATGGATTTCGTACGAATTTTTAGGGTTTCGCAGTTCCGTTGCGCCATCGAGGAAACCCTCTACTTGTTTAAATCGGTGAGAAGAGGCAGTCGATATCGTTATCATATTTCGAAAATTGATGGCATTTTTCTTGCACTTTTACAAATTAATTTGTTTTAACCCCCACTTTTTGTGCAGTCGATTTCTGTTTTTTGGATCTCCTGGGGCGTTTCTCGCATTTTATTGCTATATATTCATTTTTCTGTCTTTCAAACCAGTCACGTTGTTAATTTTTTGTTCCATAAATGGAGTTGAAAAGGCATAAAAACGCCTAAAAAGCGCTATGAAACACTCCTTATCGTTTGGAAGTCCGAGGAGGGACGGCTTAACATTTGAAATCTACTTTACATGGGTGGTGTAGACAGAATTACTCAATGCAGTAGAATTCGATTCGATTAAAATTTAGTCAACGGTTGTTGGCGGTTTATTTGATTCTCTGTTGTCGTCTGCAGTGGGAACAGGGCTTTGTGGGACACAAGGAACCAGGCAGAATCATGGACTTCTCCGCTTGCCGCTGCCTGACTAGAATTCTTCATTCAAACATTCTGCACCTTTCTAAAACAATTATGGTAGTATAGAAGAATCGCGGGCTGTAAAACTCTACTTACGCAACGTCAGGTCAGGACAAATGAAAGCTCTCAAATAGGTTCCGTCGTGGTATGATGCATCATACTTTGGAACTTTCCAGAAGCTGGACGACTTCCCACAAGCTGGACAAACAGGGCGTAGTGAGAAATTAATTATTCTAGAAGTCTTGTTGTTACTGCTTGCTTTTCGTAACTTAACGATTTTGATCGTTAAGCAATTTTGTTGATTATGGACGGAATACTGTTACATGCTGTGAAAACGAAGAAGTAGTAATATAATTGTCATGTAGATGGAAATAAATCGATAAAGAAAAGGATCTCCTTTTTATTTATTGAAATTCAGCTATCTGACTGCAGCTAAAGGAAACTTTGTTTACCCAATTTAAAATGTAGCCGTTAAAATTTTACCGAAAATATTACACGCGCACTCCTGGTCAGTACACATTCCTTAGATACTATCACTTCGACGCTGTTTCATCTCGGTTCTGACTGGAAGAATTTTTCTGTTCGTTGAATTTATTAGCACCCACGACTACGGACAACCAAGAATTTAAGTGTTACGGGACGCCGTTCAGTTAAAGCGACAACTGTGTACAACACTGGAATAGCAATTATTACTAGAATCTCAGCTGAGGAGATTCCGAATAAAGGGGAGATTTGAAGAACCACCGTAGCTTTGCAGCATTGTTTACCAGCACACCAGGTCAATGGTTTTCTGTACAGCCGCCATGGATCCTGTGTTCTTGAGAGGTATCGGCTCATTGAAACTCCGAAATAGGCTTGCCTGACAAGTGGAATGGATGCGATGTAAGCCTTGTTCAAGCTGAAGCGGACTTTCTGAAGAGTCGTAGTAGTAACCAGGACAGAGGGCGTCGGCCCACTCAGATAACGACTGATTTACGATTTTCTAACGGTTTTGTTTGGGACCTGGCGAAGGACGATCGGTGTTGAGCAGTCACGCACGAAGCACGTGGAGTTCAGCACTCTTCCAATTTGAGTTGTGCCTCTCAATCATTGTCACACGTTACGGAAGACCTTTAGATCACTAAAGAGTAAAAGAAAATACACATTCAGGAGGAAGAGGCAAAGAAAATTGAAGAACAAGAGGAGAATTAAAAATAACATGAAAGGGAGGTAAGGTAAACAATTTAGACAGTGTGAGCTTAAAAGATTCAGTTTAATCAATAATTCAGTTTAACAGTAATTGATCAACCGTGTGTTGAAGTCGTATTTAAAGCGGTTAGAATCCCTTAAGGACTACCGCTTCGGAATTCGCCTTTTCAGAGAATAGTCCAACTAGTCCAGATATCGCCAAAGAGTATTAAGTCACACTTCGCCGTGATTCTTGTGATATTTCAGAGATCTGTTGAACAGCTAACCTTGCAGTAGCGCAATACAGTGACAATCCACGTCATTTAGAAAGGAGTAGAAGACCATACAAGGCAGCAGGTTGCTTCTTCAAGCAAACGTCATCTGAAGTTGTTCACTGCCTCGCGCCTTCTGTGACTATTGTTCAACAGGCCATCAAACCTCTGCAAGGCTATTTTGAAATTATACCTGATAGAATTTCGTATAGATTTGGACCCATTAAGGTCTCTTCTTCCAAAGACGGCCCTCCCAAGTACAGAGCACAGTGCTGTTCTCTGGGTCTCTAACACAACATACAATCCATATAATGTCGTTTAATCGCAAAGAAATGCAAAGCAGATGTGACTCCGTCAGCACGTCTTGGTGATCAACCGCAAGACTATATAGTTTATTGCGCGAAATCTTGGAAAGATTTGATTATTGGAACATCGTCTTAGCAAAGCAGGTGAATACCTTGCCTTGCTAGGACTTGGATCTGTGACTGTGGCGAAGTGAATGGTCCACCCTGAATTAAAAACTCGTTCTAGTGTCGCTTTAGGCCTTTTGTAGGCGTTTAGTTGGAATCATTCGAGTCACTGGTTCCCGTCCACTGCACGCTGTCGCAATGTTCGTTCTTCGATGCTTTTAATGTGTGAATGGTGTTGCCGATCCAACAACTTTTTGCAGGAGGATCACGAAAAAAATATTTTTGTCATGAAAATGCCACAAATACGCGCATTTCACCTCCAGTGCGTTTGCAGATTGTGGCTCACCGGACTTGGCTCCAAAGTCCGCATCAGGGTCTTACGAGTTTAATGTGTGCAATGACTGTGGGGATTGTGTTGTGTCTCCAAGTAGAATAAAATTGGTTGGAACCTGGCGTCATGTGAAACCAGGAACTAGTTTCGTCAATCGCTTACCGGCTGCCGGTAGCGGTGAAGAGTGCCTCCAAACCTACTGATATTTATCAACATGCGGTGCGGTAAATCTCGGGTCAAACTCTCTGCATCGGTTACTACGTTGACCGGTATGGTGAATCCGCGGTGAGATGATACCGGCGGTATCATTGATGAATCTGCCCCTGGTGTAGGAGGACATCGACGGTTGGTAAGCGTACGACGTATTTTTCACGTCGAAATGGACACTTTTCGAAACAAATTGGGCACTCTTCTAAGTTAGCCTAGAACTTCTAAGATCAACTCTTCCAAAATGGAATTATCTTCTTCTACATCAAACTATAAACTTTCTAGAGAAGCTAGAGTAATTTTTTGTTCAAGGAAAATTTTAGTATAACTTTTTTAAAGTTTTAGTTCACCCATTGAATGAGTGAACATATTGTTTGAAACTGATATAATTTGTAAGAATGAGATTGCGCGACATCGTCGTCCAAGACGTCGCGATTTTTATTCGGTTACAAAATAGAAGAATTTCTGTATGCGTGGAATTTGACACCAGTTAACTATTCAACAAAAGCAACTGTTTAAAGGACATACATATCCTCGTTTTGATGGTCCATGTAATTGGCATTTACACTACCTATCAAAGAAAAGTTGCGCCGAACTTTATGAGTGCACGGCTCTGCTCGTTTAATACGCCATATGCTTGCTTCTTTGCTGCGCTTTAAGACAAATTATAATTCATAGCGAATTCTTTAAAAATACAACTCTTATAAAATTATTCCAATTATTGGAAGAGATAAACTGAAAGATTTCGAAGAAAGTTGAACGAAGTTTTCCTTGAAGAAAAAAATTATTGTAACCATCCTATTGTGTCTGTAGTTTAACCGGTAAGAAGGCAATTTCGATTTGGAAGAGTTCGCTTTGATTTCAAAAGTCTAAGGTTCATAGGAGTGTCCAATTTGATTTGAAAAGTGTTTATTTGGACCTTGTGCATCTTACATCATAGATTATTTCGTTATTAGGGGGGGGGGGAGCAAAAGTAATGAGACTCTCCATGCCGTGCCCATATATGTCGTGACTGGAATCCAGTTTCGTGCTTCTCGTATTTGTATGCTTGTTTGCTACTTACTGAACGCCACCTGAGAAGTGACCACTTTCGCCCTTCCCAGAAGCATGGCCAAACCCAGTTGTCTCATGCCAAAATGCCAGTCTGATGAGTCGACCTGTGTCGCGGAAATCTCGCCCAATTCCCAACTCAGAAAATTTTGAACAAGTTACTTGCAAGCTGCATGCGGGTCATAGATTGCCTCAAACTAGTCATTCGTAAGTTGATGCAAGCTAGCAGAAATGTCGCATGTAATCTAGATTATTGTGGCGCTGAAGATGTGGAGAACAATAACCGTGATTGTTGTTTGGTAAGTGGGAGATCGAGAAGAAAGCGTAGCTCCTGTATGGGCATAGGTGAATGTTTCGAAGTTCGCTATGGTTCCTCCAACACGGTTTTTGGAACATATCGAACGGAAAGGCCATGTCGGTAGAACTATGGCGAACCTCTAAACTTACAGACTTAGGCCAAAATCTCAGCGTATAATAGACACAGATGACGATCTTGAGGTCTGCTGCTCTAACTTTACTCCAATGATTCGAGATATCAAACACCTTAATGAGCCTACTCTGTAAGATCTGCGATTTAAGGTCTAGAGAACCAATGATATTAAAGGAAATAGGTACTTGATTACAACTGGATCAGACACCTCGCCAAAGGTCGCAGCATTCAAATGATGTGTTCAATGACAACGAATGACAGGATAAAGGATAAAGGATAAAGGACGGCGTTATTCAATCCTTTCTGGGATGCGCCAGCGCATTCTACTTCTACGGGATGTCGTGGAGGCGACATGAATGCGTATTTGGCCATACAATGACTTGCGGTGGCCAGCCGATGAGCAAGTCAGCGCTTTATCCTTCCCAGACAAGTCTGGTACCAATTCACCGACCCCGGAAGGATGGAAGGCTTGGTTGGCCTGGGCGAGAAATCCGAACCAGAAGCCTGGTATCGGATGCACGCGACAGTCGCGCCTCCTCCGACTGCGCTGCATGCGCCCCTGCAACGAATGACAATGAAACGTTAATATACGGAATGTCTAGGTAGTTTACATGGAAAAAGAGAAGAACTGAAAGGTCTTGGAGCTGGGATTTAAATCAAAATGCTTGCGTGATGCAGTGAATAATTTTTCAAAATTCGCATCGATTAGTGGAATTGGATAACCGGCGACGATTATTTGGGTCCAGAAGTGCTCTTGTCCCGTCTCCACTTGTCGTGCTGCCACCGCCTCGCCTTACTTAGTCTCGTTCTCCGAGCGTTGTTATTGAACTCGTCATTTGAATGCTGTGACCTCTTCGATATTCCCGACTCAGCTGTAATCAAACGCCCATTTTCCTTAAGGTCTCTGCTTCCCTAACGTAAAATTTCGATGTCGTCGTACGGTAAAATAAAGCATACTTTCGTCTGCTCAGTGGAAAACTCAAAATGGTCAATATTTGTTGACAACGGTTTGAGTCTAAAGACCTTTTCCAGGTCTACAATAGCTATGCGACGTATTTTAGACGTATATGATCAACAGAACAATTTACCTATGACAGACCTGGACTCCACGAGAAGAAATAGGGGATGGGGTCACGGGCTTCCCACCGTAGGTGGTTCAGATCCCCTGTATTTCATTTACGGGTGAACCACCGTATGGCTGAACCACCCTAAAGAAAGTCTTTTGCACTTCCCCTCGTTTTTAGTGTGGAGTCCTGGTATGTAACACAACAGCAGCTCTGATCAATCGTATATCTATAAGATATGCAAATAAGGTTATTTTAGACCTGAAGAAGAAGAAGCTATGAATGACCTATGAATGAACTGCTGCTAAGAGGTAAAACTAAAGGCTCAAAGGCAATAAAATGAATCGAAAAGCTGTTTAGAGCTTTTTTGACTGCACAAGAAAACGCTGCACACAATAAATAGATAATTCAAAATAACCCCAACTACACTACTGTAAACAGTAAGTGATATAGTACTCAATCTGAGGATAAGGAACGAACCGAAATGAAGTAGCGTCAAGACCATACAGCCTTCAACTATGCAAACAATGAATTGCACCAACCACTGGGTTGATTAAGTTTTAATGACTTTCACGAAGTTGTCTCGTAATCTAGTTTGCTTCTGGTTATGCCGCTGCCAGTGAATGAGAGCAGAGTGCCCCCCCCCGTGAAGATATAAGATAGGATATCCGTTCTATTACTAAAGCTTAGCCTAACAAGTAAAACACAATCATTAACTGTTTTGAACGACTTTCACCCATCACTCCTTTCGGGAAGTCTAGAAAGATGGGTCCGCAGATTCATCTCTGAAAAATCCGGCGATTTCACTCAACGACAAAGAAAACGGTAAGTTATTATACATAGACTCCTTCATAATAGTGGGACATAGATAAAAACTCCAGCTGGATATAATACAAACCTACTTTAGCCGCGTGAAACTGCCAAAGTGAAACAAAAACGAGGTGGACTTCCTCCCTAGACTTGGATCCCCTTCTTTTTGGGAAAAGGCTGTGAGATACTTTCTACCGATTAGGAAATGGATTTACAAATGCAAACAGCCAAAAGAGATGAGGGAGGAAACAAGGAAGATGATAGAAAGAATGGCAAGACTGTCCGGCTCGGTAGAGCAGCTCCGATTTCGAAACATGTACTGTACGACCGCGTGCGCGTGTGAGGACGCTTCCGAATGACCGCGTGCGCGCGTGATGACGCAACTTACTGCAGTGCAAGCTTGCACGAAAGCTTCTTGCATGCTTGCAATACAGTTAGTTGCGTGCAAGTTTAAAATTCCTGGGTGCAAACTTGCAAGTTAGTTAACCGCGAGCAATAAGTCGCAAGTAACTTGTTTTCGAGGTCTAAAGGCGCAAGTAACTTGTTTTATAGCTCATAAGGCGCAAGCAACTTGTTCAAAAGTTTCTGAGAACCCCGAGCAGCCTGGACTCAATAGTCACGCAAGACGAGAATTACGTCTTCTACCTTAACCCTGCCAAGCAGCGAGTCTCGGTGAGGCCTGGCGACCTGTCACCGAACTTCGTTCGGCGGGATGTTCACGGCGAGAAGCACTTTCCGAGCTTTTGAGTCTACACCCATGGACCGGTATACTGGGAGGTGTTTTCCAAAACCACGACGATCGACTCCAAGGCCATGGTGAATAAAATAGAAGAGATGGACCGGCGACTCGCACTTATTCGGTCTCAGCGCCTTAAGAAGCTTCTCCTCTTCGACAACGCCGCACCCCATCGGGCAAAAGTGGTGATCTGCTTGCTCAGCTGCTAAGTTCACATGCCTCGCCCTCCGTATTCGCCGGACATCTCTCCATGCGACTACCACTACTTCTTGAGCCTATAGGACTTCATGGTAGGAAGGGACACAAGGACCCAAGCAGACCTCGACAACCATAACGAGCAGTTGATCAGCACCAAGCCTGAGCAGTTCTGGAAGGATGGGATCAGGAAGTTGGCTGATCGACGGCGGCAAGGTCATTGACCTTAATGGCGAATACGTTCCTCAGCACCGTTGAGTTGTAATTGAGTTATAAAGAGATAAAGAAATTTGTTGAATTTTTCTCATTACTTTTGGCCCACCCTAATAGATTGCAAATGAACTCAGTTTCATCACTGAAAATAAATACATATTGTAAATGCTAGGTTGTCCCATAAGTCTTCGCCGTTTTTTTCAACGATTCACTACAGATTTCGCCGGCGGTCTCCTGCACAGCGCTGCATAGCTTTCGAAAGAGAGTGACTTGCTCTATCAGAACGTGTATTGCATTTCTTTCTTCGTCATGAATTTTGTCAATTTTTAGGTCGTTGAAGTGAAAAGTGAAAAGTGAAAAAGTAGCCATTCGCGCACTTGTTCTCTCCGCTTAGGTTTTAATTCTTTGCGCAGTTTTTCTTAAGCATTCGGGAGACAATGTTCTGTACTACAAGAATATGTAATAGTGCTATTTGCTCATTTGTCCTTTATTGATTTTTAGGTCATCAAATTGGGACGTCCGAAGGAGGATGGTTATTTTTGCCGACAGCTCCTGCTCAGTGGTTGGACTTTTTGGGTTGGTGTTATATGTCAATTCAAAAGAAAATGTCTTGCTCTATAAGAATTTGTGTCGCGTTTGTCGATTTCTTTTGAATATCAACAAAATGCCAAAAAGAGAAAAATCATCTTCACCAACAACTCCTTCTCCTTCTTCAGTTGTTGATATTGGACAGAAATCAGCGTGAGCCAATAAACGCGACACAAATTCTTACTGAGCAGGACATCCTCTTCCAAACGACATATGACACCAAGCAAAAAAGTCCAACCACAGAACCGGAGTTTTGGTAAAAATGCGGACGGAAAATCGGAATTCCCAATTTGATTGCCTAAAAATCAATAAAGGGCAAGTGAGAAAATAGGAGCAACACATATTCTTGTAGTGCAGAACATTGTCTTCCAAGCGCTATAAAAAACTGCGCAAAAAATTACAAACCTAAGCGGAGAGAACAAGTGCGCAAATGGCTACTTTTTCACTTTTTCGCTTTTCACTTCAACGACCTAAAAATTGACAAATTTCAGGATGAAAAAAGAAATGCAGTACATGCTCTGATAGAGCAAATCATTTTCTTTCGAATGCTATGCAGCGCTATGCAAGAGACCGCGGGCGAAATCGTTGAAAAAAACGGCGGGGACTTATGGGACAACCTAATAGATACTGCTGTATAAACTAAACATAAGGACTTCCCTCTGAGCAACCGAACAAGTCCTTTTCAAGATGGCGCAGGCCGCACTATACACCGATGAAAAAGTTTCATTTACGTAGTCGACCTCGTTTGGCAATTCAAAAGTAGTGCTATTGTGGAGCGTGCTGCATTTTATCCTAGTTTGTACTACTAAACATACGCAGGGCCTTCAACGTTGAACAACAACCAGGTGTAATTGGATAGCAGCAGTAGTCACATTAAGTATAGAAGATGTGCTAAATATATAATAATGTACTGCTTCGCATTATGCCGCAAACTGAATTGTTTTTAGGACTGCCTTTCATGCCAAAAGGCAAAACCTGTCTAGCAGCCACTCATCGATTCTCTCGCCATCTTCTGCTCTGAAAACACTCCTGGTCGGAAGTTGTATAGTGAACGACATGTTGTTTAATGAGAATAGGTAAAGTGCTGGTGGCCTTTCTAAATTGCGGTATCCATCACCCTAAAAAACTGGAGCCCTCTCGTCATGAAATGTAAGGGTCCACCGACACTGCCGTGGAAAGGACTCCGGGACGATATGTATCGGCATATCTGGCACACCATATTATTTCAGACTCTGATAGTGAAAAAGGAACCCTACGAAGATGCGATGCACGTCGAAGTGCTGCGTGATACTAGAAACCCTTGGAAGCAAGGCGAGGGTGAGAAAAATTCTGCTTAGGCGGGCGAAGTACGTAGAGTTTTTCACTTTTCTGAGTGAAGCCAGAAGTGCGAAGTGTATTCCGAGAGATAAGGCAGATTCGTCGCTTCAAACACTGGAGGACATAAAGGACCGACATGTCACTTTATGCCTTCCGACAAAAAACCAGCCGAGAGACAACTATAAGCGCTGATAAATTGATAACTTACAGTACTAAGGGCAATCCCCGTTTGAGAGTTTATGTCTGCCGAAACGAAATAAAGACGGTTTTGTTCTAAAACTTAAACTACATGCGATGTCTTGCGAGTGTATTTGTCGAGCGTTTTTTGACCAGTAGAAAAACACATAAATACGACATAAAGCTGACGATATCAATCTATTCTAATTTTTTGAGAAATATGTCTATTAACAGAAGAAAAGCCAACGGTCGCGAAGCAGGAATTGTTAGAAGTCGCAGGTGTTCCCACTATGCCACGGAGCCACGCGGAAAGGCATCTAATGTAAGTGCGAGCCTAAGCGAGAAGCATGCCACTGTGAAGCCTCTGAACTTTCTTTATACACTTGAAGTACAAATACGAGCACAAAAACACTGGTACTCCTTGGCAAAGGTGGTAAAGGGAGGGGTCGAAGTTGGCTCTGCACAAATATAATAGTTTACCTTTGGAACCCTTTGTGGGTTAGGCTTCGAATGATTCTCTTTATTCTCAAGATGAGGGCTTTAGACTGAAGGAACACATTCACCTCTTACACCAGGATCAATCTGGAAGTTTCTCTCAACACCTGTAATTCTAGAAGTCTTAACATTAACTGCAAGAAGCTTCTTTTGCCAAGGCTGCTCTACACACGAGTTGTATTTAAAGGTGAAGGTCGACGTAGGACTCGCACAATGTCAGAGAGTGAGTGATTAGAACAGGGAATCGAATTCTATAAAAGGCTCATATTTTTGAATAACACTTTGACTCATTTTATTATAATTATTTTTCTCCAGCGTGGTTTCCATATTCTCAGTTACTTTTGTCTCTTTTATGAAAACGGGAGCTGTTCTGCTGCTATTCTAAACCACTACGGCCTAAACTATTAGGGGGGGGGGCAAAAGTAATGACACAAATTGAAAAAAATCTTTATCTCTTTATAACTCAAATACAAATCAACGATGCTGAGGAATGTGTATGCCATTAAGCTCAGTGACTTGCTACCACCGCTCAGCCAGCTTCCTGATCCCATCCTTTCAGAACTGCTTGGGCCTGGTTTTGATCAACTGCCCGATATGGTTGTCAAGGACTGCATGGGTTCTTGTGTCCCTTCCGATAAGGAAGTCCCGTTGACCTAAGAATTTGCGATAGTCGCATGGAGCGATGTCCGGCGAATACGGTGGGTGAAGCATGTGAACGGTGCCCAGCTGGGCAAGCTTATCCGCGGTCACTTGTTCCCGATGGGGTGCGGCGTTGTCGAAGAAGAGGACCTCCTTGACGCGCTGCGACCTGAATAAGTTCGAGTCGCAGGTCCATCTCTTCCATTCCGTTTACCATGGCCTTGGAGTCCATCGTCGTGCCTTTGGTAAACAGCTTCCAGTGTACCGGGCGCAGACCCAAAAGCTCTGAAGGTGCTTCTCGCCGTGAACATCACGCCGAACGAAGGTCGGTAACGGGTCAACAGGCCTCACCGAGACTGGCTGCTTGGCAGGGTTAAGGTAGAAGACGTACTTCTCATCTTGCGTTAAGATCGAGTCCAGGCTGCTCGGGATTGGGAATCGGGAGAGACTTGCGCCACACAGGTCGACTCGTCAGGCTGTATTTCGGCATGAGACAGACTGCGGTTTCGGCATGCTTCTGGAAAGGGCGGAAGTGGTAACTTCTCAGGTGGCCTTCAGTAGGTAGCATACAAACATACAAATACGACAAGCACGAAACCAGACTGCAGACACGAGATATATGGACACGGCATGGAGAGTCTCATTACTTTTGCCCCCCCCCCTAGATTCTCTGATAAAACTCCAATGAATTTCCTCCTCGTGTTTTATTTTATTATGGTGTTTTATCCGAGCATTTTAATCACGGAAATCATTGGAAGTTCACCAAGCTGATAATACTAGTAGAATTCTATCTATGTAGCATTATCTTACTTGCTACTGCCTAAAATTGCTTTTTTCCAAAGTCCTCGTACTGCACTTGAAAAAATTATTTTCGTCACGAATATTGTTGTATTGTTAAAATTTGTAGAAATGGTAAGGACGTGCGTGCTGTTAGCTGCAAATACGATGCGTCTTAATACTCTTTATTCCAAGATTTCCCTCTTTGAGCAGCCCAACGATGTGGTTCTAGGAATACGAAGGCCTAATATCCTCTAAGGTTTGAAAACTGACCCCAACCTGGAAGGGGAGGCAGGGAAAAGGCAAATACACGTTTGGTCGTTTCCAATGAACATTTTGCATTGAAACAAGCCTAGTAGCACTGCGTAACCAATGTGAAGCCGCCAGAATACCTGAACCCTGGCGGTTTGTAGATTCGCATCGCATCCAGCCAATCAAGACAACCTCTCTGCAGCGCATCATGGATGTTCTCTCCTGATAAGTAAGGGTTCCTACACGTCCAATCGGCACGTCAAAATAACGTGCCGTTAGGTCGATCTGTAGAAGTTTGAATAGGAAAGTGGCAGTTACTGGTATGTTTCTACTTTTTCTCCACAATCCTATATCTACGAATTTTTTGTCGAGCTTTAAGAGGAGAAATCGCCTCGTGTAGAGGAGGATTTTAAAAGGTTTTCCAACAGTTCCTATGTCCTTCCTTAGCCAATATTCAAATATTTACGACTAACAATAAGGAGTTTGTTGCCAACTGCATTCCTTGGAAGTGATACGCCAAGTGTAAGTTTTTACTATGACTAAACACTAACGCCACAAAAACGTATGACCAATTGAAGTTAGGGTACATGTCGCGTAGGTGGGCAGCATTGGAAGATGGAACGCCTGAAGCAATCAGACTGCATTTAATGGGTATGTCACTCTGTCACTCGCATCCAGTCGGTACCCTTATGGGCTGGCATACGTTCGGGCTGTCCTCTGCTTGGTTATTATTGGCTGGCGCACTGCCACCTAGCAATGCTGCTCACTTACGCGACATGTACCGAAGTTAGAAGTCCAAAGCGGCCACATCTTGCTGTATAACCTAAAAGCTTTAGTGAAACCAGTTTTCTCAACTCAATCTATATGCCCGAAAAACATAATGAAATCGAAACAGATGAAGACTCGACCTCATGGATGTGAGCTCGTCGTTCTAGTCAATCGCCCAGCCCACAGCAGTCAAACACTGTGAAACAATCCCTTCCTGACAGAGGTTGCAACAATCCACACTAAATTCATCACTGCTCATCTGTGTGCAGGACTTGGATGAAGGTAGTTGCATTTTTGGGAAGGTGACGCTCCTGCCCATGTACACCAATTTTCACATCCAAACTTACTATTTGGTAAACTTCTGGTGGAAAAGACGAAACACCGACAGAATTAGAATGCCTAGCGCATCTCTCTGCGGGATGATTGAGTTCGACCTTGATATTTTGTCCTTCAAATATGTTCTTGATTCAGCTAAGCGGATAGGCTAAACGACCAGCAGACGCTTCAAGTGGAACCGCTATTCACGTTCAACTCGCGTTGTTTCGCTTCACGCGATTGTAATTTTCGCTAATCCTGCTGGATTCGAGCCTTTTCAGCACATTCTTATATGAAAAGGATGCCATAGACGTAACACCTAGCTGCGGCTGAACTACGTCAGCGAAACGCCTGTGCTCAGAATTCATTATTCGAATTTAGCAAAGAGGGTTTTCACCGTCATCTGAATAATAACGAGGAAATTAGGCCTCATGAAGTCGAACCATCTCAGTTTTAGTTCAGTTAAGCTACATAATAGTTGGGTAAGTACTACATGTTAGCACTACGTACGTACTAAGTTGTATATTAGTTCGAACCTATTCAGCCCTTCTATTGAGTAATAGCGAAGCCTGATACGTTAATACTATTGCCGATCTTGGTATTCGCGAAAACAGTGTAACTTTCGGGTGTCTAGTTTCCGATATTTCATCGAAAGTTTCCGCACT
The DNA here is from genome assembly GCA_947396885.1 of Heligmosomoides polygyrus polygyrus. Classification (NCBI taxonomy): domain Eukaryota; kingdom Metazoa; phylum Nematoda; class Chromadorea; order Rhabditida; family Heligmosomidae; genus Heligmosomoides; species Heligmosomoides polygyrus. The sequence continues at coordinate 69,964,547 of OX377205.1, read as the reverse complement.
GCAGCTATCGTGAAGACTGTTTTAATAAAATCTGTCACTGATGTACAAACAAGGAATGTGTTTACAGTACCCCACCTTTTAGGGATTCAGAATATGACATACGGATCGGTGTCTTCCGTCAAACTATTTTAAATTTTCTAGAAGGTTCTATCGTCCGTGCTTGAACTGCGCTCTGGCCTCGACTAGCCTTAATGACGCCTTTTAAAAGTGAGATTTCGCCCTTATAGAGTGTTAGATGACTTTTCCGCTCCATTAGGACATATTTTCTGATAGTCTAAGCTTCTCAGCGACTTAAGCCCTCGACGTGGATTTAGCGCTCTATTATGAATGAGGGATATCGTGACTTTAAGTATGGCCTTACGTTACGAAACGTGGCTTGTTTTCGCCGAAAACGGCAGGAAATATCGGAGAATCGTAGAGCGAACAGGCGTTTAAAGTTCAGATTAATCTCTTTACCTCTGTAGGTTCAGATGATGTTTGGAAAGCACTATCTGTTTCACCACGGAATATAACTCCAATTCTCTGAAAAAAATACAATTCCTTTCAATAGCTTGGAAACATATAATGAAGAAAAAAATTGGAAGCACCGGTGTATCTTTTAGTAGTAAGCTACTATACTGCATTGATGCGAGGATAAAGGACGGCGTTAATCAATCGCTTTTGGGGAGCACCACGCATTCTACTTCTACGGAATGTCGTGGGGGTGATTTGAAAGCGCATTTGGCCTATACAATGGATTGTCCTGCCCCGCAATGAAAAATTCAGTGTTTTATTTTTCGCAGTATAGTTTGGTACCAATTTATCGGTGTCGGAAAGGTAGAAGGCCTGGAAATCCTATATGGGATCCTAGCAAAGAACACCGATTCTGGATGGGGTGAACTCGAAGCCGGCGCCTCTTCCGACTGCGCTACCACACGCCCTTATTCACGCACTTATTCGGTTGCCGTCTTCACTGGTCGTGCTGTGCTTGTGCTTTTGTTTCTACTCGATTCGTTTCATGACGTCGGCATCCACTAGAAGCGGGTTACGTTGATAGGTGCCTTGATCCGTTCCCAACTGAGAAACCTGCAGCTCCCGCAATATGGTGAGCATGTCATCCCAGCTTGATGGATACAGGGTGTTCCAGAATAACGTCACGAAGGTTTGACATTTTCTCACGCGAACCTGTCGGCCTGCAGCAAGACGACAATAGTGTCATCCTTTAGCGCATCTTTTTCTCCCGGCTATAATCTATCAAGATCGATATTGTCCCGATTACGGTTTTTCTCAAGATGCCAAACCATGTCGCTGCGATTCGGAGCTTCATCGTCAAGGAAAGTGCCGGTGCGACGTCGTTCGTTTCTATCGGGATTTATTCTGTCTAGTAGATGAGGGGCACACCATTCGTATCTTTGAAAACGGGAGAAAAACTAAAAGCAGACTAATTTACAAAGAGAATACCCTTAATTGGCCTACGAGAGGGCCTTCATTTGCAACTACCTAGCCGGAAGAACCCACATTGTTTGAATTTGTTTCGCTTTTCTAGCGATGCCCATTTGACAAATTATAAAATAGATCTTAGTGTCGCTGTATTTCCCTCAGCGACGCTTGATGTCCCTCGGGATCGTCTTGACTCCCTATGATGAGACCGGCTCATCGGCAAATCACGTTCCACCTGATTCGCCGGGTCACGAAGATGAGACATTCTTCTCATATCGAAGACGCGAAGTCCGGATTGGTGTCGAATTGGCCGACTGTGCTCCAGAAGACACTGGGGCTCTTTGTCTGGTCCATTCCATAGTCCTCGACATGAGTACAGTATCGGCTCCGCCTCCACCGCGTAATAAATCGCAGAGAGAACTGTCGAATCGAATACGCCCGCTTGGTGATCGGAGTCCGATAGATGGTCTGTAACCTCCTTGAGAGATCGAAAGCAACCCATGCGGCTCTTTGCCTTCTACTCCGCTCTTCTTTCATGTCCATCGAACGTCCAATTTACGCGTAGGACAGCGCCCCAGTAATTTTGGAGCCTCCCAGTGGAATTCCTTCTCCCTCGCAGTACCCGTTCCTCTTCATAAGCCGTGTCGTCTTACGGTTGATTCCCTGTCCCTTTCCTTGCTTCATTTGGCTCAGTAAGATTGGATATGCTTCAGCGGAAGAATTCGAGAGGCGTTCGATGTCGTCGGCAGGTCGAAAGTTTGAAAGGAATCTTTCAACCACTCCAATGCCCTTTTCGCCCCATTCGCCCCAGTCGGCGACTTCATTATCCAGTGCAGCGCTGCAGTGAACAGCTTCGGCTCCTTGGTGTCAACCTGTCGAATCCACTCGTATAAGAAAAATAAGGGAGGGAAAGTTGGAAAAGCTAAGCAGCCGTCTAGTATCCTGCGTGTCAGATGGCTTGTGCTCTCTGGTAAGACAAGTCCACTCCTTCGTCGACGGGCGTAGAAAGAACGTTTCCACGCTATCGAATGTCTCCTCGGTGTCGACGAAGGTGACAGCTGGCGTTGGACGATATTTCTTAAGAGGATCCAAATGCGATCCATACCGCCGAATCTCCTGCAGATTCCAGCTTCTTCCAAGTTTAAGTTCAAGTATGTCCTCGATACACAAGAAAAAATAGTCCACTTATTCCAGAGCATGCTCAGAAGATGACCAAGTAATACGATAAGGAATGACCAAATAAAACAACTATGATTTGAATGTTGATTAAAGGAGCAGTACTTTCTCTTGGTATGCCGCTTGGTAAAGGTTTAAGACTGACATTTGCGATGCAGGTTCTTCTCGATAGTAGTTTGCGTGATTCTAGTATCGCGTAATTTTGAGAGGATAATAAGAGCTCTGAGCGCGTGAATGGATTTCATAAAAACGTCCAGCTGCTCATGGCGCTCACTAGGTTTACTTCGTGGTTTAAAACATCCTAAAATAGTCATACGTTTTAGTTCAGTGGCTTGTCCAGAATTAGTTTCTAGTTTTCCTTCTTTCTAACTCGTTCCATTTTGAAATCGCTGGAGAATAAAGTGCCCTAAGTCGAAAACTCTGGAGTAACAAATAGCATTTAGTTCTAGAAAGCCTAATTAGTATTTTTCTCTTTTAGTCTTCTTTAACAAAATCCGCCAAGGGATTTCAAAGATGCTTGCACCGCTCTCTGCAATCTCTCTACGTTTAGAACCTCTAATTTTCTGCGTCTCCTGCGTCTAGCGACTAACCAAAACCTAAGAGACCGACTCAGCCTTCTCACTCACTTTCTCACTCTTCCACTAGCTTCTGTCATCGCAGTTCATTACGATTCCTCGGTACATACTCGAATTGTTCTAGAACTTAATAAACAAAAAATCTGGCAGGTTTCAGCATGCAGCAATAAGCGGGCTGCTTTCACGATCACCTCGTACCAACCGCGGCGAATTGTATGGCAGTACTGTCGTCAAGTATCGTGGTTCCACGTTAGGAAGAATGAGAATGACCTCCACTCATGTTCCGAATGATCTCGTCAGCGCCCTCTCTGATTGGCTTCGAGACAGTTTGAACGAGTCTATTTATAGAGTACCGTACTCTGTCGCCGCTGTCTCGATCGCGGTTATCTGTAATGGCTATGAAATGACGCGCTCTCTTATCAGGAGTCACGGCGAAAAATCTTCGCCAACAGTCTTCAGCTAACAACTACTCTCACTTGCGTCCCTTCCTAAGCTCTTAAGTAGAGCTGTAACTGAACCACCTTAGCCTACTGTAAACCAAAGTGGACGGATGAGATTATCACCTGTTTGAGGCCAGAACCCCTGCACCTCGTTGTCTGGATCTTTAAATCGCAGCCTACTCCTTTATAAGGTTCAGATCCAGCAGCTTGGCTTATTCTCCGCGTTAAGATCCTAAACGTCCTGAGCAATTGTATGATCTGACTTTCTAGCTTCCTCCTCTGACGACCAGCTATGTGCTGTTCGAGTTTGGCGCTGATAATTTTGAGCACATCCTACGCTCAGCTCACGTTTAAGAAATGAGTTGCTCATTGGGGGATATGGCAAATTGGCCCAGCAGAGATCCTCCTCTGGAAACCCTCCTCCTTTTAAAGCTGGCTGTTGCTTGAGCTGTTTCCTTTTAAAGCTCTCCCTCACCAGAACTGGGGGTTTTCAATGCTTTGTACTTGACTCGATGAAATCTTTCCTGGAATCTTGTAGGCGAGGTAGCTGAGACTCGCAGCAGCGTGGCTTTAGAACTCAGTGCGCGTTGTGAAGCTCCGTTGGAGTCGCGTAGCCAAGCAGGTGCGTGCAGTGGAGTCAATCTCTAAATTCGAGAGGTTTTCAAAGGATTTCAGTTTTTTCTTCGCAATTCTCTTTTTTTTGGGTTTCGCGTGTGTTATGAATAACTATGTTGTTCCTGAAAATGCCACCAACCAGGGTTAGATATCGGCTTAAATATCTCATGCGTATTTTTATGCGTAACTCGCAGTTTCAATCGACGTGGTAGCGCAGTCGGTAACACTCTACTCCAGATTCCTGGTTCAGATTTTCCATCAAGGCTAACCAAACCTGCCATATCTGTAGGTGAATTATACCAGACTCGTCTGTGCAGGATAAAACAGTGAAATGTACAGCGGCTGGCCGTCGCAAGTCATTGTATCGATCAAATATGCATTCAAATTGCCCCTGCGATATCCCGAAGATGTAGAATGCGTTTCGCATACCTCGAGGGATCTAAGTAATGCCCATATGCATACGCCCGACCACTCTTGGCAACGAGCAGAACTCGTTAGCAAAGACATTAGCAATGTAACGTTACCGGTACTTCACCGCGTCGTTTATCCGAGCCGGGTAATCGTTACAACAGTTTTCACCGGAAACCTACCACGCCGCGCGTTGTGAATCGCAGTATGTGTCGGTTTCGCGGTAAGTTCCCTCGTATCACCTGTATCACCTGTCGTCCCATTGATCATCGACTTGCTCGAGCGGGCGCCAGCAGCGTCTCCATTCGTCCCTGTCGCATGCCAGAGTGGTCCAATGGATCCTCCTCGCTCGAGGGACACGAAGAGCGTCATATCGGTCGTTCACGGCTTTCACGAAAAAGTCCGACCAACGCGTTGGTGGGCGTCCTGGTGTTCTTTTGACATCCCGCGAAATCCAGTCGACGATGGCCATCGTCCAGTGCGTGTCTGTGAATCGCATTACGTGGCCAGCCCACCTAATTTTCGAACTTGTACCATGCTACAGCGTCTCTGATCTTCGAACGTCGGCGAAGCTCGGAACTCCGGAAGCCTTCTCTCAGTTCCGTGAGTCGTGTCACTCCAAGCATCGTCCTCTCGATTCCACGCTGAGTGAAGCTGATCGTGTGTTCATCCTGTTTTCGTATAGCCCAGTCTCTGAGGTGTATGTTAGGGCACGAAGAACAGTGGAGTCGAATAGGTGGGCACGGAGTCGGACGTTCTTCGTCCTCTTCACGACTTTTTCTTCCATCGTAACGAGCCAGTAAATCGTTGACGAATCCAGGCCCAGAAGTCACTGTGTGGCCATTAACTGCGTTCATGACATCCCGTAGAAGTAGAATGCGTGGGGTATCTCAAAAGGGCCCTTTTCCCTTTTTTCATATTTGCCGATCTGCTCTTTCAGGTGTTCTACAGGGTGCGCCAAAATTATGGCGACAGCACATGCACGAACAATTTGACCTCCTATCCGGAGCGTCTGCTTTTTTCTGCGCTTTTATTGTTTCTACTGCATCAATTTGTTTATGGCTATCTCAATCAAGCATAAAAATAAGTTGTTTTTCAAGAATGTTAAACGTTCTTGCCACCGTGCTTCAATCATTGAACTTTACCGTCAAGGCTTCTCGGTACGCGACATTCACCAGCGTCTTGGACTTCATAGAAGTGTTCTATATAGATCCATCAGACGCTACGAAGACCTGAGAACCAAGGATGATATATACGGACGAGGAAGACACGTTTATGTGGCAACTACGGAAGGCATTGTGAAGGTATGTGAACGAATTCTCAGGTGCCCGGCGCGCTCGGACCGCCGGATGTCGCGAGAAATGGAGATCAGGGAGAACTATTTGAACCTTGTGAAGAACGAACTGTTACTCTGGGCTAGTGTCTCACTTTGGAAACCGCTCCTGGATCTTCCAACAGGTTGGAGCTCCAGCTCACAGGACGAGAGTGATGCAGGACTGGTGCAAAGGCAACTTCTCGGCCTTCATCAGCCTCCACGAGTGGCCAGCCAACTCTCCGTATTTGAATCCAATGGATTACACCGTCTGGGCAGTTCTGGAAGCCAAAGCCTGCGGGAAGCCTCACTCCTTTGAGAGAAGCTCTACAGAAGGCGTGGGATGAACTCGACGCGCTATATTTGCGTGCCGATGTCGATGCCTTCACGAAGGGCCCCAAAGCCAGTATCGACGCCGATGGATGTGTTGTGTATAGTTCGCAACAGACTAATAAACATTGTTTCATCGTTGGTTTTTCGAAAGTGCTGCATTTTCGCTTTCGGCGTTTTGAATAACTTGTCGCCATAATTTTGGCGCTCCCTGTAGTTAGTTTTGTTTGCATCACTACTGTCTGTTCGAGCATAACCGTGGCTCAAACCACGTTACATATACATTATCCCTTGACATGCCTGCGATCTTGAGTGTCAAAGCCTTATGCAGAGGTTGCCGAACCTTCTTCGCCGACAGCTGCAGAAGAAGGCGCACAGAGCCAACACGAAAGCATGCGATGAGTTTTGCTTAGTCAGACACTGACAGAGCACGCGTGGGAGAATGCAAACAGCATGGTCGGTCTGTGTCGGAGGAAGAGTGGGAGGAAGGGCGCTTTCTACTCCGCTCTGTGAGCGCTCTTTGCCGCGAAGGACATCCCCGACCCGAGAATGGCTTCAAAAAGTGGACCCGCCAATGTGGGAGTTTTTGCAACGTCCCAAAGATGACACCGAGGTGCGCCGCCCACTTCGGAACTGATAAGGCTGCTGCACAGCGATATGAACAAGCATTAGTCGTGTCATCCCCTCCCTAACTCGGAGCCCTTTTCCGGACCATCGGCTTCCGTCAGACTCCTGCTTGTCCTTTGTTCCACCAGATCCTTTGTTTCTTTTACGAAATACCCTTTCTGTTTCCGAAGAATATCCCCTCGTAATTAGAGGGGCTCCCCCAATTCTGTGCTCTACTGCTTCATTAAAGGTGTTTGTACAGTGGGATTCTTTGCTGTTTTCACGATTCGATTAAAAGATGGACAGCTTCCGAAGCTTTGACTATATTTGCCACGAAAGTTCTACCAACTAGAATTTGCGTCATGTACCTAAGCAGTCCTAAACGCCTGAACCATCACAATCTTAGCAGTGCACGCATAAGGCATATATCGAAAAGTCTATTTTTCGATTAGCAAGCTGTCAACTATGATTGTATCCTTGAAGATTGTATGATGATCTTTGCAGGAATCTGGATTGACGAATTCTTAAAAAAAAACTTCCGAATCGATCATTCCTTCTCCAAAAAAGTTTCTAACAGCATCGTCGAGGCTAGTCTATATTCTAGAAAAATTTCTCTGGAAGGTCCTGCTTCTACTATATGAGGGTATTGCCAAACAATGAGGCTCATTGTGCGCAGGATCACTGGTATAAAACCTAAAATTGGTAGTCCCATCTTACGCAAGAACTTTCCTATTAAACGCTACTCATCTCGCCTGCAATTCACCAAGGCGTCACAACTTGCGCTCCCCAGGTTTGTTGATCAAGCATAGTTCCACCGCTCTGTTCCTCTAGGAAGTCTCTCTTCAGTCTAGTTGAGCAGATTCTTTGCTTTCAGCAAAACAATGTGGTGTATCCTATAATCATGACCCGGCACACAACATTTGAGAGGTAATTATGGTTCTTACGAAGTAACTCAAAACAGACGTGCTGTCGAGACAGACAAAGAGAAGATGAGGGTTGGCAGAAGCATTCCGTCAACAATAAGGGCTCGTACTGATTTCGACTGTCTGGTAAAGTCTAGAAAGGCCTGAGGTTCGTGTTCACTCAACTACGGCCGAACAAAGGCGTTACCTTGTTGTACGAGATTGAAATAATCTACAATAGGATAGGATGGTTAGGATCGCAACGGCTAAGAACGAAATAGAGCATAAAACCAGACAGTAAAACGAGCTTTTTTCATGTTCATGGCAGCTTCTGAGTCGATGTTAACCAGCATGGATGGTTTATTTAGATGACCGTGGGAGTGACTGTTGTGTCATCAATTCCGAGCGAAAAAGCTTTCTTTGAAGCTTTCTCAAGGAAAAATAAAGAATGCCATCTAAGGTAGTGCGACTTCGTTCCAGTCACTAAAGAGTTGTTTGGATATATAGCCACCTCCTTTTTCTCCTACTAAACTTTCCCCTATAACGTTAGGGAGAAGAGGTATCCATCTCCAAGTTGCCCCTTAAGTGCCTTCAACTTTAGTCCATTTTCACCTACTAAACTTTCCCGTCAAATATAAGGAAGAGCGTGAATATTCTCCACCATTTTTCTGTGTCTAGACACGCATAAAGAGGTGCACGTGTAACAATACCAGAGTACGACAGCAGACTTGATGCACCCGAATCGATACGTCAACGTTCGATGCCCCGCTCAGGCCAACGAAGCTCTCCTCCACTCCTGCTTAGTATGTGAAATGGTATCAAGGGTGACGGAGAAGCAAAGTAAGCACTCTTTTTTGTCATTCGACTGCGGTAAGCTACTGTATGGATCAAATACGTAACCAAATTGCTCCGATAGAAGCAGAAGTGTGTGGCGCCACCTCCAACAACAGATTGGTTCACGTCGATTTTTATTTCTCAGAGCCTTTTACACCTACTCTGCCCATGTCATGGCTCCTGAATTTTATCACTTTCTTTCTATCACGTTCGTGGAAGCATCCTTGTTGTCCGCAATTTCTAGAAGGAACAGTTTGTATCCAAAATTATCCTTTGTCCAGAACATCGTTCTATGCTCTTGCTTCCTAACCTGGCCTGCTGCACTTCATTTTTAGAGGTCACACAGTGATGGTGTTTTGTAGGAATGGGGTCGAACGTTAAATTCTTGGTGCACCATAACCGCCTTTTTGCGGAAGGAACTTCAGAAGTCTTCCGCTGCTGGGCGGTTTTTCAGAGGACTAACATTCCGCGGCGCTCACTTTGAAAGCACTCCGTGATAACTGCTTGTACACGTGCGTTCCAGAGGATTATCGCTTATCACGTTGTGGCAGCGAAGGAGACAGAGCACTCTTCTCCAGACCGAAAATGGCCGATGCTATATTTAGCACCCATTAGCCTCCAAAGCCAGACGGTTTGTCTGTTTTCATCTAGGCAGATTTTAACTGGTACCTCTGAAGTGACCTTGGCTACGCAAATTCAATCCTGGATTCTGTGAACCGCATGCGAAAACATCAGGCACAAAATCTATTCCGAAGTTAGCAGATTTGAAGGAAACAGCACAAAATATAACTATGATGTAACGTGTCGTGACGCACATTACACGGGGTGTTTACCGACGACGTAGACTACAAGCGACTCTGGCTGGACACCTACCTCCTCGCACCCTGCTCTACTTCGCCTCGCGCACCCGCTGTAGCTTGAAATCCTTTTTCTTTCGTGTTGTATAGCACCACAGTATATGTCTTTCTCTTTCCCGTTCAGAGGTCACCGTTCATAGCTGTGGTTAGAGCAACGTGTGGTAGTCGTGCCCTCCAATTCTGAAAGGTCCGAGTGCTCGCTCTCCCAGAAAAACTAGTTTTGTTCAGACGCCTATAGTCGTTATCAGAATGAATCTGAGATTCTTTCTGCATTCCATTTATTGGGATTGTTTCAGCGAGTGTTGGGTATATATAAAGGCTCAGCGACATGGTCAGATACTTTCCTTTGGTAAAGTCTTTGCTATATCTACGTAAAAAAAATGCTTGATACCTTAGCAGACACGGATGACTCTTCAGGGATGCCACGCTAACGGCTTCGAACTGTACCAGGTTACCGTACTAACAACATACGGTAAGATTTGCACCGTTTTTCGTGAAGGAATCCTCCCTTCAATTTTTTTCGACGTGAAGTGCACAAACACTATTACTATTGGAAGGAACACTGTAAATATAAAGAATCTACCAAATAAATAGTTGGACATGGGCACTCTGGCTGACGGCAATCCCGCAAGGAGGTTCAAAGTCAGCCACATCGGTATAGGGTATCCCGAAGTGCTTCGGATTAACTTCAACTTCAATCATTCTTTCCTCCGTAACTGTGTTTGCATAGGGTGTAATAGAAATAGAATGTTACTATAATGTGCAATTGCTTCCTAAAAACAGCATAAGCAGCTAAATATAACCACACAGCTTTTAGTTGCACTTCAGTCTTCCGAGGTTATTGTATGAGGAAGCGTCGTATACAATGTTGTGTTTTACGTAACGAGCTGCTCTTTCATGTCTGAAGCCCCGAAGTGCAGCAGAGAAATCCTTACACTCATGATGCTTCATGAACCATGAGAGAGGGTAGTCGGTAAGGCCTAATGCGACTGTGTAATGCTGCCTGTTGCCTTTGTAGCAGTATTGAAGCTGTGATTATCTGTTCGACTCCGCCAAGCATCCGTGTTGTTCCTCTTTGCTGCTTCCTCTTGTGCTTCTGCATTGCCAAGTCTTGACGATTCAGACGTTCCGATCGCCGCCAGCTTCGTGTCGCTCTTGCGCTGCTACCTCATTCAGCCTCTCCTTTCCAGATGCGATTTCTCGCCCTCATCGTGCTGCTCGTGCTGACGACGCTCTCGGTGGCCGACTGCGGCTGCGGTGCGAAGTGCTCCACGTACAGCGACGCCTCCAAGTGCACCCGGTGCTGCACAGCGACCGTGAAGCGCAGTCTCCCCACAGTTCCACGACGTTCGCACCGCTTCCTGCTTCCGCAGCTCACGAATCCGATCCGGATCCCGATGTGGCTGGCCGCCTCCTCCTACGTTCAGTCGCAGCCCACGCTCCCGAAGCGCCACAACCGACGCTACCGCCGTCCGACTCGACACCTCCTCCACGAGATCCTGGCCGAGGCGCTCGACCGCCGTGACATGCAATAGACCCCCGATAAACGTGAAGTGCTCGTCTAGAGGAGTCTGTTCAGCCGCTTCCCAGCAGCGTCGGCTAGGCGGCCACGGAAGGCAGCCGAACAGGTCACTGTCGATGGAACTCACCGATCAATAGGCACCTATTTCTTTTGCTTTCCGATCGATAAGCGGGTCTTTTCTAGAAGATTCCTTCGTTGTTTGTCTCCTTGTGTGTCGTGATGAACTGCCGGTAGCCAATATTTGGTCTTGCACTAGTTAGCCTCTGTGAATGTTCCCCGTACAGTATTAATAATATTGATGTATTCATGTGGTTTTTCCGTGACCGATCTTCAACTAGGCATAATAATTTTTATTCGAAACTTGCGCTTAGTGAAGTTGAACAATTCGCTTTGCTAATAAACATGTTGCTTATCATGGATGTGAAATGGGGCCACTAAAGGTTGGCGTCAAAAAACATTAGAAAGCTCGAGGAGCTTTTTGTACGGTACCTAATCAACGCATTGGTCTTCCTTGTGAGCAAAAACCGCAAGGAGATCAGGAGCTACTCATATGAGGTAAAGCCATAATTAGTTGCTAAGCTGGGGAACCAGCACCATTCTTTGAAAGCTTGTCGGATGGCGCTTCCTCAGGGTAAAATACCGTAAGACGAAATCGAGGGAATCCGAATCATTAGCACAAAAACGCGCCCCGAAAGGGTCAGTTTACTGGAATACATGAAGGAGGACCTTCCTTGGTCCAAGGCGGACAAATAGAGGCAAAGCACCAGGCAGCTGAAGCGATTGCTTCGCTGTCAGCGTTCCTATCTACGGCATCACAGCTTTCTACACACATGGGAACGTCGAATACAGTACCCGTGAGGGAGTTAGTCCAGGAACCTCGACGTTTCACGTCCACAAAAGTGATCATAGACATTGCTGGCGGTACGGTAGAGATGGTGGCTGAGCTGAGCGGCGAAGACCAGTGCGAGCAGCTTTCCGTTGATCACTGCGCCCACTACCTGCAATACGGAATATCACCACCCATCCTCTTCTTACCCGTGAGTCTCCAACAAAACTGGCGCTAATAGGTGATATACAGTTCCCATCTGTAGTCTAAGTCCCTCTGCGGCCACAAACGAAGATTTTCCACCCTCTGGACGGGACCCAGAGCAGTCTCTTGTTACGATCTCTAACGCTAGAATACACTCCGGGATCCCTCCTCTCATACACAGACTATTTTCTCCATCCGATCCAGATCAAGGTAGACACGAGCTACGAGCTTCGAGCCCATGAGCAAAGAGTCAAGCTAGCTCTGCATCGAGTGCTCTCTAGGCTAACAACCAAACACCTGGAAGTCAAGGTCAGGTGGGACTAGAACTCGCATCCTCTGCTTTCCGGAGAGGATGCTGCGCCCCTACACTAACCACAAGACATTGGATCCGATACCGGTTCGGATAATTCGGATATGTCACTCTTTTGAAATCTCGGTTATAACGGCTATGCGAACATTGCCATTGTTAAAAAGTCCGAATATTAAAACGATTCACGTAAGGGTTATTTTCACCGGACCGGACTTTCGGATAACTGAGGTAACTGATTTTGATCAGAAATCTGACATTCTACCCGATTCGGATATCGAATAGAAGATAAGAATAAATGGTAAAGGACGGCGCTACTCAATTCCCTTTGGGATGCGCCACGCGCTCTACTTCTTCGAGATGTCGTGGAGGCGACTTGAATATGTATTTGGCCATACTTGCCTGGACTGACTTGCGGTCAGCGCTTGACCCTTCCCAGAAAAGCCTCATATCAATTCACCGACCCCGGAGTGATAGAAGCCTCGGTTGGCCGAGCGGGAAATCCTAACCAGAAATCTGGTATCGGGTGCAAGCGGCAGCTGGCACTTCCTCCGACTGCGCTACACCGACATGAAGTCCGAAGAGAAATTAGTCACTTGATCACACGAAAATCCGTTCTTCTTATAGCTACCCTTACCTGAATGATCTCAAAACCCGGCGCTTTCAAAAACGCCATTACTCGCATAACACCCTTAATCGGGTTTGAGAAAAAATATGGGTCCCCTATTATCCGAATCCGCGCCGCATTCAATGTCTACCAACCACCAAAACTACGATACCTCAGCAATATAGTGTCGCATCACTCTTTTGGTTATGGCGTTGCTAAAGCCAAGAGCTCTCTCAAGGTGCTCTAGTCTGCCGAAAGAAGTCGAAGGCGGTTGCCAGAAGCAGTCTTTACTAGCGTAAAGGCGCAAAAACGGAGGAATAACCTACCAAGTAAAGTGCGTATTGAATCGACGAGAAGCTGTGGATAAGGACGTCAGTGATCCGCTTCGCTGTGTACAGCCGCTTCTGAAACGGCACGCTCTCGCGCACTGCAGCGTCGCGAACTGCGTGCCACCATGCGACTCGATAGGTGACGTAGAGACTCCGGACGAGTAAGCTGACACCCTGAAACCGGCTGCTTCTCTCCAGATCCCATGCCTGCTGAAGGAATGCCCGAACCTCTACAGTAATCATCGTCGCATAGAGACCATGGATGACTTTGAACGACGTGAATCCGAAGGACGTCATCGCCGTGGCTGTGAAGAAGCACGCCGTCAGCACGACCAGAAGTCTTTTCATCAGCACGTTCGAGTCATTCGGCTCTCCATCGCCCTGGTCCTTCGTAGCCGAGTCAGGTGCACTGCCTTCTAAAGACGACGTCTGCTTTGAACTTTCTGTGTCGTCGTCGCTCTCAACTGGCTTCTTCTTCCAGGCCTTGAACCCGACAATCTGAAAAGGAAAAGGTCTGAGTAGGAAACGATCACAAGCTCTAAATTGCCAGAGAAAGCCTATGCCTTTAGGGTTATGACAAGTGGTGGTGAATGCAAGAAACAATGATCCAGCGACCCGGAAAATTCGAAACAGCGTTATTGGCCAAACACAAAGCATCCAAAACCATCTTTGTTGATGGATGACGGAAGGACCTCAGCGATTCGAAGGTGTTTTTGCTAGAAGCAAATCCTTAGGCACCTCAAGCGCCAGCGGCTAACCTACTTAACTTCTAATACGTTAAGTGAATTACAGAACTTCCTACTAGCAAAATCACCTCTCTATCTTAGTCTGAACTTAAACGCCGCTGGTTGCGTCACCAGCGTCAGAGATACGAGGACCATGTGACGCACTTCGCCAAAATTATAGCCCGATGAACACTGTGCTAATGACGCCAACACAACTTCCGAAGCGCCCCTTCGTTTCTACCTAAATGATCGTCTACTATACAGAAGCGGCTGCCGTAGCGTGCCTTCCCTGCAGAGGACCAGTTATGAATACTAACGTTGAGTGGATGCGTCACTCTTGCAAATTCTCTGTATTCAGGGCGCGTGTAGCGCAGTAGGGCGCGTGTAGCGCAGTCGGAGGAGGCGCGGCTGTCGCGTGCACCCGATACCAGGTTCCTGGTTCGGATTTCCCGCCCAGGCCAACCAAGCCCTCCATCCCTCCGGGGTCGGTGAATTGGTACCAGACTTGTCTGGGAAGGATAAAGCACTGACTTGTTCATCGGCTGGCCACCGCAAGTCATTGTATGGCCAAATACGCATTCATGTCGCCTCCACGACATCCCGTAGAAGTAGAATGCGCTGGCGCATCCCAGAAGGGATTGAGCAACGCCGTCCTTTATCCTTATCCTTTATTCAGGGGACAACACCTTACAACCTCCGACGGCCGTTTCAGGTCAAAATTAAATGAAGACGCTGTTCCAGCCGCTCCAGTCAAATCTATCAGCAATTCAAGGAACGCTCTGTTGACAAACGACGAATGGAATCTAGGGTCGACAAGCGAACAGTGGGAGAATACGGTCGCATTTGAGTGGGCTATGTAAGTCCCTACTGCCGTCGTAATTCATCTCAAGTCCCGCGGGAGTCAAACCCGTCTGCACCTAGAGCTAGGAGGCCTTCGCTTTTACACCTCCAACACCAATTGATTCGGTGCAACATCCCTAACATCCTCCTGCTCACCTTTCAGCTTTCACGAACCGGGATGAGCTAACTATTCGGAAGACATTATTCGTCTTCTCTCGACAATCAGGTAGGGTAATTTACAAGCCGTCATGTTATTAATATTGTCGGACTTTACCTAATCAGCGGACAGCCGCCTATCCGACAGTCTGAATAAAGACTAGGGATTCGAACCAATACTTGATAGGAACCTATCTATATTTTTCACGTGTTTTGAGAGCAGCCAGTCACTTGTTAGACTTGGTCGGTTAGACGGATAAACGCTTTTAGAAGCTCACAAATTCACAGCAGAATACAGCGAAGTACACCTTGCCATGCCGGCTATGTGAGCCTTGTCTGCATTACCCACACTGGAAGGTGGTGTGGTGATCGTGAGCAGCCGGCGAGAGGGGTTTTCTGTAGTTTTCACTCACTCCAATTCACCAACTCCTATCGTAGACAACATATGCGTTTGGTGCAGTGCAAAGAAGCGCCTTTTCAGGTGCACTCCGAAACAAGGTTCCGAGATGGCACAGACCAATCAAGACTTTCGCACCCTGGGTCAGTTAACGCCCTAATTCATTAGGTGAAGGTCTGAGATTTACACCACCTCCACTTTAACACGTTGAGCCCCTGGCGCGCGGAACCAAGCGATTTTTTGCAACGTCGACAGCTGTTTGATAACTGAAGCCACTACTTGTTGAGGAGCTCAATAAACCAGTAACCGAAATTGTTTTTTGAGGACCACAAGTAAACTACAAGGCTGTGAGTGACATCGCGTCACACGATCGGCATCGTGTTAAACTACGCATTTCCCGATAAAAGCTGAACATTTCCCAAACCAAATCAGTCTAAAGTGCAAGCTAAGAAGACGTTAAGATGACATAAGAAATTCATGTCTGCTGGGTATTTGAAGAAAAAATGACCACACTGCCTGAATAGATGCGAAATTGATATCCTCTTGAGCGAAATAATATTTTTGGAATTATTCTAAAGCACTCAGAGGCAAAGAACAGACCGGGCAGTGCGCTTGCCTAGTGCATCGCGACGTCTAGTGGAATGATAATCTAAATATTATTGTATACAAATGCGTATAAATCTAGAAACCAGCTGAACGCTGAATCTAGCTGAGCTTCAACTTTTTAACAGAAAACTGCTTTGAGCTAGTTGAAATGCATTCTGTTTAAACCGACAACGGTATAAATCAACAGCGTTGCAGCGGGGTGCCCTCCAATATCAATTAAATAACACAGGACAGCGTTCACATATAAGCGGCATTACAGCGATGTGAGAACAGGCAACAAAACTTCGAGAGTTCCTGCTCTTCTTCACTCTCCTCAAGAAGCATCTTTCCATAATTTCAAAAACAAGCCTTTGTTAAAGAACTGAACCTCTCAGTAGGTTTCGTCAGAAATGCCATGAAGAAATTCGTGTACACGCTGCAGACCGCTAATCCATCTAATCGTCAAGGCCAGCCGTGGTTGATGAAATCAGAGATAACGTAACACTAACACCATTATCACGCGATACCTCGAACGTCACCGACTGTGAAGGCACGGACCCTGATTTCCCCAGTAGATGCCAACAATAAGTGTTGGAGAACCGGTTCCAGTAAGTAGCGTAAGCGTTTCCTTCCCTACCTATGTAAGAGCTCTATTACGACGATTCCTGCTTCCAAATGGAATTGTGCAAGCAACCCCATCGTGAGGAAAAATTAGTAACGACAGGAAATTTGAAGTCAAGTTTCCTTCGATGAGGCTAAGATTGTTTCTACAACCTCCTTCTAAATCGCTCCAGGGCCCGTATTCATCAACTACTAACACGAGGGTATAGGGTAGAAATACCCACGATGAAGAATTCATCTCTATCCCTTATCCTCTATCCCCGCATAACCGCGGGTTTAACTGTAGATGGATTCGGCCGCAGAAGTCCTCAGAACCCACCGTTCATTCTAACAGCTCGATGGAAAACGAACTGTGCTATAGTGAAACAAGCAGGGTAGGCAAGATGCAGTGCTTACTGATGACTGTCCCCAACGTGGACATACGAGCACCATTTTCTCCAGTTTGAGATCAAATTTGCAAAGGACGAAACACTGATTTCCCTATCGGGTTCCCTGTATCGCACGAACCAGCTGTCGTTCCGTTGACCATTGAGCCGCTCGACAGGGCGCCAACAGTGTCTCCATTCACCCTGTCGCGTACCGGAGCTCCTCGCCCAAGGGACGCGAGCAGCGTCATAGCGTTCGTTCAGGACATTCACGAAGAAGTCGGACCAACGAGTGGGTCCGCGTCCTGGTGTTTTCTTGACATCCCTCGGAATCCAGGCCCTCGTCCAGCGTGTGTCTGAGAAACGCGGCCAGCCCACCTAATTTCCAACGAAGACGGCCAGCCTTCGTTCCGCCTAGCTAATGCTCGCTGTTATGCCAAACAAAACAAACAATCATAAAATATAAAACATTCCCAAACCTGAACCTGTAAGACTTCATCGCCCGTGGATTGCGAATTTTCATTTTGCGCTTCAAATTGTCCAGAAACGTACCATCTCGAACCGCTGGTTCGCCACCAACGTCACTGCTGTCACTGACCAGACGAGAATGAACCAGATAGCGAAAACGGTGGCGTCAGTTATTCGATGGGCCCAGTCGAAGGTTGTCGGCATTTTAGCGTCCCTGGAACATCGAACAGATCTCGGATCTACCTTATACTTCTTCCATCCAACCGATGCCGACCATCAGTTTCTTATAATCTTTCATCACCGAAAGTACTGAAAGGGGCACCTCAAGCAGAAGTGCCCAAAAGTAACTTGAATTCCAAACGCTTCCAGCAAATTGACGACAAACTATAAAAAACCGAATATGTAGCTCAGTGCACTAGAGACAATTCAAACGGGGGTTGCTTGCATTGCGGCAATATGTCTGTGCCTCTTTAAGCTTTTTTGCTCTTAGTTTCCCAAAGCAGTGTAGAGCTGAGTATCCATATCTGTTTCTATATTTCTGCGCATTTTCGAGAACTCTCTATGCACCAAATGTGCCACTTTAAAGTAGAGACACCTTTTTGGCACATCTGCCAAGCAAAAGATTCTTGACATAATCCTAACTTCATCTCCTATTCAAAGCAACATTTATGTGCTCCCTTCTTTTGCGACAGCGAAGTGCAACGTAGTCGCCTTTGAAGTTCACATGCCTTTGCTGATGCAGCGGGATTTACTAATTCCGAACTTTGTCAGGGCGAACTAATCGGGTTTAGCCAACTACTTCGGTTTTGTGGATTGGTGTGTAGTCTTTCAAGGTTATCGAAACATTGGCGACCAGAATAAGAGGTTCTGCCGTGTGGAATACTCCGGCTTATCCAGGCACGTACCCTTCCAGTCAACAAGGTCACTAGTGATACATTATCCGAAGCACATATCCAATCTGATGGCCCAAAAAACACTTCTCTTTAACCAATTCAAGATCTTCTTTCACATCCACAACATAGAAAGGTGTGTCAGAAATTGGATCATCACTTAGGTAGGTTTGCAGCATACTGTGAAAGATGTTTTTCAAAATCATGTAATAAGAAGGCTCTATTTTCCTTAATGCGATATAAGCTGAAAGCTCACCAAGAGTTGCCTGTCCTTAAAGACGACGCCGGTGTTCTTTAAAAAGACGATCCTCAAAAAGCAGAAGCACTCGCAAGTTATTTTGCTTCCGTTTTTACTTCAAGATTGGAAGAATGTCAAGAGAATTGAGTAATTTACTCGAGCAATTAGAAACAGGTGAGAGGTCCAATATACATGAAGTATGTGATTTTGTGATAAAGCCCAGTGAGGTGGTAAGAATTATGAAGCAGATGAAAAGTTCTACGTCAGCAACTTTCGATGGGATCCCACAAATTGTGTTTCAAAAACGTGCGATTCACTTTACAGGCCTCTATCAATTATTTTTAACCATTGATGACCGCGTGGGTCAATTTTGGGCTGCAGTTTTTCTGTCGCGTGGGACTGCGCGAGCCGATTTTGACCCGCGGTTATAAAACAGGTTCGCTGCGGCCCATTTCTTGATTTTTCACAGTTTACGAGTAGTCATTAGATACGTTGGATCCTAGCAATGTTTCTGCACTGTGGTTCGGGACTCGCTTACTTCTAAGCATTGATAAAAACAAATAATCAACACCGCACACTATTCAAGCTTCACAAAAATTCATACTATTGACAGACTCCTTACATTTTACAAAAATGGTTATGCACAAAAGAACTAGTAAAATTTCTTGTAAAAATTTTGAAAACAGTCTAGACTAAAATACTTCAAACACTTGCTATATCGTGTGGTCACCTTCTTCGCACGATTCGTGGCAAACCTGCGCCTTTTTTTCTTTGCAGACTTTCTTATAGTAGCAAATACATCTACATCTTCTACGTCCTGCTTTCGGACCTATTCTAGCCTTCTCCAATATTTGGCTAACCCGGGAGTTTCATTTGGATTATCGTGAAGTAATGATTTCATGAGATTCACTCGTCGGCGCGGTCCCACGCGACAGACACGCGATTGCTCGCGCGGTCGTCAATGTGTTAATATTACCATGATATATAGCGAAGTTCCCGTGATCTGGATGGAGTCCATTATCAAGGCTATTCCAAAAAAATCCGAATTCCGTTTTACCTTCCTCCTTTAGGCCTATAAGTACAACACCTGCTCCAAATCCAATCAAAATATTAGAAAAAATTGTGCGGCATAGAATAGTTGCTCATCTCTCTAGAAACAGGTTAATTCCTCCTGAGCAGCGCGGTTTTACGGTAGGCGCCTCTACAGCCACTCAGCTTGCAGATTCTGTCTTTGACTGGAATTTTGCTATAAATAACGGAAACTCGGTTGATGTCATTTACTTCGCCTTGTCCACAGCTTTTGATAGGGTCTGCCATGAGAAACTTCTCATCAAGCTTCACCAACTTGGTATTCAAGGTTCTCTTTTGAGATGGATTCAGTCGTATTTGAGTGGAAGTCATATGCGCGTTAAGGTTAGGAACTCCTTTCCAAGTTGCTTCGAATGCAAAAGCGGAGTGTCCCAGGAAGGCGTACTTTCACCGGCACCATTATTTGCATACACTTACGATCTCCCTTCAAGAATATTAGATGGTAACCAATTGGAGGTACAAATGTATGCTGACGACATAAAATATACGGTGCATATAATAGTGACGACAAGGATAGGCATGTCAAGACTTATCTCAATCTGTCATTATTATGACGGAGTGCGCTGATGCTTAGCAAATACTTTTGAATATCACCAAAACCTCTGTCTTCCATATTGGTACTTCAGAGAATGTGGAAGAGTACAATTTCAACAACTACTCCTCACCTCTTTGTCTGAGGTTAGTGATTTAAGAGTTGCCGTGGATCGTATGTTAAATTTTGGAACTCATATAAATACCATTGTAAGAAAAGCTTTTTCTGCTCT
The DNA here is from genome assembly GCA_947396885.1 of Heligmosomoides polygyrus polygyrus. NCBI lineage: Eukaryota > Metazoa > Nematoda > Chromadorea > Rhabditida > Heligmosomidae > Heligmosomoides > Heligmosomoides polygyrus. The sequence goes on along the minus strand of OX377205.1, from coordinate 69,944,140 downwards.
GTTTTTGATTTTTAGAAATATTAAAAACACTGAAAGCTCGACCCTGATTAACTTGTACAAGTCCTACGTCGTACCATTACAAAAAACGTTTACAAAATTTTTTTATCAGATGCGTACGGTCCTCGTCTGACTCTGGTCCAATTCTCTGTTATAAGGAAAGGCTTATGCTTTTCAAACTTAAAAGTCTATTGTATAGACGCATATTCAATGATCTCGTTTTCTGTTTTAAGGTACTAAAAGGGAAAATAATTCTCAGAGCAAGAACTGGGAGTTCTTTCCAACACTTGGTCACCGAAATAGTCATTATTTTCGCTATCCCGAAATCAAGAAGAAAAATCGTGAAAAGATCTTCAATTGCATTTTCTTTCGCGGTGCTCGTTGGCTACAAATGTTACCTGCAAGTCTACTAGAAGCTCCGAACAATCACATTTTCCGGAAAAACTTGAAGAAGATTGACTTGCTCCCAGTTTAGCACATTGTTGATATATCGTAAGCACAACATTTGTTCTTGCATTTCTTTCTTTCAAAAGATTTTTTTTATTTTCAGAGATTTCTATTCTTGCCCGTTTCCAACTAACTTTGCGTTCCTATCTTTGTGAAGTTTGTGTTATTCTGTTTATAATAACTCTCACTATGTAATGTTATTCTTCACGAATCTGCATTTGATTGTTTTTTTACATGGCTTTGCATTCCTTGACACCTTATTGTTCTGTGTAATCCAAAATCTAATTTCACTTTACCCTTCCTCCCTCCTGGAGGGGCACTGATGGAGGCGTCGGACCTACAATGCTGGTATCCGGAGCCAATGATCTAGCTACTTGCAGTGTTGGCGGCCTACTGCTCCTCTTCATCCAGTTTCTCTACCCTAGACCCGTGGATTTTTCACTTCTTTCTTTTGATTGAAGGTTGTTCTCATCGCATAGCTAGGATGGATACAATAGGTTGATCTGTTGAGGTTTTATTTTACTCTACTCAATAGTTCTCGATTATTGATACATCGTGTCCAGTGTGTTCACTAACTTTATTAGCGCACAATTTTGGTGCAAATAAATAAATAAGCGTCTCTTGGTAATTTCAGTTCCGATACCTTCTGAAAGCAAAACTCTCATAGTCTCGCCTTCCATCTTTTAATCAAAGCTCAGGTTCAGTAGAAGGGGATGGGAATAACGCGTCTCGTCCGCTTAGTATTCTCAACATTTTGCACGCATTTTTTGCCTATAATTCATTGAAAAGATAGAAGAGCGCCAAAGTTAGACGCTGCATTGTCGCCGACACGAAAATATTTGGTTCAAGTGCGATTTCAGGAGAACAAACCTCTACTTCCCTTCAAAGGCCAAGCGTATTTCTACATGTAAGCTGTTACAACAATGTTTTGTTGCGATCAAAACTTCTAGCGCCAGGCAAGACTCGAACCCGCACCTCCCTCTGACCGGGGGGAAATGCTCTACGCCGTTACACCGCTGTTTAATCGAACGCAACATCCACACCTCGTGGGACCCGTTAGCACTCACCCGTATATCGGGATGAGCCGGCCGCTGATAAAAGCATGGAACCAGTTAAGCTGTAGGCCAATTGAATCATTACTTCTACATGAGTTGGAGTACTGCAGATTGACTGCATGGGTAAAAGGATCGGAAACGGATCCATAACACCATAGCGAATTGGAGGCGCTTCCCGAGGATCGATCTCGGACCTATTAGCTCATTGATACATTATAAGGAGTCTAGAGACAATTTCTAACTCGCGTTTCAGACAGCTGAATTTTCCGCAACGCTACAGCTGAAAATAAGGCCTATTATCTTGCGATGCGAAAGCCTCACTTCATAATTAAATGATAATATTTTATCATAATAGTAACACGTTAATCGACTAGAAACCACCCCACAGAAAAACGTGGTGCAGTTACTTGTTTATTGCCGCAAAGCAGGCGGAATCTGCGATGGTCTGATATTCTACCCCTTCTTTCTCGTGAAATCCTGAATTTCGCTTTAACCCTATCGCGACACGCGCGATTTTGAGGTGATTGCCGTGTGGGACAGCGCGCATTTTTCCCGCGCGTTGATTTTTTCTATCATTTTATTTGTATTATTTGTTAGATATGAAAAACAATAACAAATGAAGTTTCCCATGGACCATCTTGACCGTAGCTATTAGTGGATTCATTGATTAAAAGTGTAGTATCAAATATGTGATAATTTTCCATGAACTATTTTTAATGGTGATGGTGTCCGACGACATCGTCGGACATTGTCGTGAAAGGGTTAAAAAATTGTTCACTGCGCGCTTCTGATTGTGCTCACGGCATCGTTGCTACTTGATAATTTCAGACCTTTGCTCCTCGTTCGTAGTAGGTCCCGAACGACCCACATAAGATAGCGAATCAATCGCTTCATGCACAGATCATGCGGCAAAAGTACCGGATCAAACACCTTATCGCACGTTTTCCGCTGCCTTACCAGCTAATTCAAACCCACAACGATTCCTACTTTTTGGCAGAAAAAACTTCGGAAGCCATACATAGTACAGAGCGATACCTGGTAGCGGTCACCATTTGGTCCTTGTCGGGATTCCTCACGATCACATAAGCAAGCACCAGGACCTTCTCCATCACGAATTTTCTGAAAACAGAAAGAAGTAAGCTGTCGTCTGGATGCGGTACTGAGCCGTACAAAGGGATTTCAGAATCCGTCTGACTTTTTGATTCGTTCCAGCAACCTGTATCGGAAGCAAAAAGCAGCTTCAAGCGACGCATTGAAAAGGTGGAGTGAGTGAAGGAAGGACTACAGCAATACTTAGTCATAGATGCTACTTTCAAACCTCAACCACCCACCATTCCAAGGCTGCAGAACGGGCTCGCCCTAGGTCCAAGACATCGCGATTTTATTCAACTGATAACAAAATTTCTCTTTGCATGGAGTTCTACACTTGTAAACGATGTAACAATTACAATTTTAAAGAACACACATATCCTCACTTTGAAGATTCATGTAAGCAACACTTACGTCATCAATAAAATCATCATCAATCGTCATCATTGCCTGTCTGTTCTGCCGAGCGGTCGCGTACCTCAGTGCTCCGACTTCGTCGCCCACAGTCGCTTTCACTGCATCTTCGAAGGTCTCCTGTATCATCCACTTGTTGAGAAACCTGGTGGCGGGTTTCGAGGTGTCGTCTAACTCCAGAGCCACCATATACGGTAAATCCTGTGGTTCATTTCGTGCCTGTGTGCGCTCGTGGTTCAGGAACTAATCGATTTCTGTTCTCGTGATTTGGCCGACCATCGATATGCCGCCTGCGAAGACGTCTCTCCAAAAATCAAGCAAAACGGTGGCAGTTGATGGTGATGAACTCGGTTCCGAGGACGTGACGGCAGCTTTCGAACAACTACAGGCAGATAAGAAAACGCCCGGGTTTATTAAGATCCTCATGAGCCATATGTTTTCCTTTCAAAAGGAGCTATGTGCGGTCTTGGCGAAAAACCAAGAACTCCAGGAACAAGTGGCTACCTTGCGAGAGGAGAATTCGGCGTTGAAAACCGCTTTAGCTGAGGCGGGCAGAAAAAATGAAGAGCGCTCAACACAAGACACTAGTTCGACTAGATTTTTGTCTTATGTCGATGAAAAAGAGCGGCTACGCTCTGTTGTTATATCCGGTGTCGCAGAGTCCAGTGCCGCAAAATCCACTGATAGAGCGATTCACGACTTCGAGTTTGTTAAAAGTGTTCTTGATCATCTTGAAGTGGAGTGTATTCCTCAATTGTCATATAGGCTTGGAAAGCCGATTGAAGGCCGACCACGCCTTTTGAAAGTTGTTGTCCCTAATACATATTACCAGTCTTTGATTATACGGAGGGCTTCGAGGTTACGCTCTTTCTCGCACAGAGGCGTTTATATACGCCCCTCCCTAACTAAGGAAGAGAGAGAGCGTAATCGTGAAGCCAGGTTAGCCTATCGGAACTCTCATGGTGTAGCTATTCCAACCTCTCAAGCCACTCAGCTTAGCGTGTCATCGGTAAACTAGTAGGTTGTCCTCGGATACCAGCTTCGGTTCTGAATTGTCTCTACTGTAATATACGCTCCATACAGAAAAATATCCTCCCACTGAGGTTTACCATTCAAAGCCTTAACTGTGACGTTATTGTTGTTACTGAATCTTGGCTAAATGAGGCAACCGACTTACTACCCATTCTAGGAAATCTATATGATGATTTTTGCTATCTGAGATGTGACAGAGCTCATAGAAGAGGTGGTGGTGTACTCATTCTTGTTAGGCTTGGTATTTCTTTTGAGCTAATCTGTAGAGAATCTGTTCCAGATGGTTTCGAAATACTGTGCTGTGATTTAAAATTAGTTGAAACCACATTAAGACTTGTTGCAGTTTACAGGACTCCTAGCGCGTCTATATCGAGCACAACTCAACTCATTAAGGTAATTAGTGATGTCTGCTCCTGCAAGTCACAGTGCATTATTTTGGGTGACTTCAATCTTCCCGATATAGACTGGTCTAAACCACACCCCCTTAGTGGCTCTATGACGTCAAGATGCTTTGTGGATATGTGTAAATCATACAAACTCCACCAGAACGTTTTGACTCCTACCCGTTATGGACATGTGCTTGACTTAATACTCAGTAGTCATCCAGGTTTCGTTAAAGACATTGTCTTTAGACCACCAATAGGATCTAGTGACCATTTGAGCATCACGTTCAAGCTTGAGTGTTTTGTAAGAAGAGCATCATACCGATTAAGGAGAGCATTTAGTAAGGCCAATTACAACCGCATCGTTCAGTCTCTGCTGTCTCTAAATTGGAGAGCACTGCTAGAGGAACATTCTAGTGTCAATGACAAATACGAATTCTTTTTGGCTATTCTGCACAAATGCATTGAGGAGTTCGTTCCTATTGAAAAGGTTCCCTTAAACTTCAGAAACCTTCCTTCCCATCTGGTCAGGCTTTTTGAGCAAAAACAAAGAGCCTGGCTGATGTACCAACACCACCCATCATTACATCACTTCCATCGTTTCAAAAAGTTTAAAGACGATTTTGATCGACGTTTGGATAGGTATAATAGGTATGTTGAAAGAAGAATTCTTGAAGGTTCTAAGCGAACATCATTTTATAAATTGTTAAATGCCGTACTAAAGCGTCCTGAGAGAATACCCTCCTTAAAAGACGAAACAGGAAACTCAGCAATAACGGATTTCGAGAAGGCCACCAAGCTAGCTGAGCACTTTCGGAAGTCTTTTTCGGATTGCCCGACAACTATGGATTCTTCTACCGTTGTTGCCACTCCTCCCAGTATGAATGACACGGTCTGGTTTTATAAAGAAGAGATCTACAATGCATTATGTGCTTTACCTAGCTCGTACACCATTACTCCAGATGAAATACCATCATATTTCATCCGGAGAGTTGCCATTGCAATCTCTTACCCCCTTGAACATATATTTAATGCTAGTTACATGCAAGGTGAAGTACCGATTCGATGGAAACACGCATTTGTTACACCAATCCCTAAGAAGGCGCCTTATTATTTAGCTTCCAATTACCGGCCTATTAGTATCACTTCTGTATTTGCCAGAGTGTTTGAGAAAAAGCTGAAATCTGCGCTTGTGTCCTACCTAAATTCAAATTCTCTAATTCCTAATGAACAATATGGGTTTCGAGCAGGGAGATCCACAGAAACCCTGATGTTGTCAGCATTTAATGATTGGACTCTAGCCATCGATCAAAAAGTCAACGTTGATGTCATTTACTTTGACTTCATGAAAGCCTTCGATAAGGTTCCTTTGAACAAACTGATGACCAAACTTGCGGATTTAGGAGTTCATCCCAGAATCATCAAGTGGATAAAACATTTTGTATTCGATAGGTCGTTTCAAGTACGAGTAAATGAATCTTTCTCAGAATCTTTTCCAGTAACTAGTGGTGTTCCTCAGGGAGGCGTTTTGTCGCCGATTCTCTTCACTATCTATACTGCTGAAATTCCCTCCCTGATTAGTCGCTATGATGTTGCCTGCAAAATGTTTGCAGACGACATAAAAATTTATAAGAAGGTTTCTGGCGAGGAAGATCATGTTGCTCTTCAATCGGCAATAAACACGATTGCGGATTGGTCAGCAAAATGGAACCTTCCTCTATCAGGACAAAAATCCCAAGTGTTTCACATTGGGCAACAGATTAACAGAAAGAGTTATCACCTTAATGGGATGCAGCTCGGTAGCCCAACTACTATACGTGACTTAGGATTTGTATTTGACACAAATCTTTCATTCCGAGAACATTGTGAACTTATAGCGAAAAAAGCTGATCGTGCTGTCCACTCTATATTCAAGTCTCTACGCACTAAATCACCTACACATTTAGTGTTCGCCTATAAGACATATGTTAGGCCGATATTAGAGTACGGCACGACTGTATTCAGTCCTAAGTGCAAAAAAGAAATCAATAGGCTAGAGTCTGTTCAAAATAGCTTTACAAGAAAGCTCTGGATAAGACTTCATGGTTTTGATTACACCACCATCCCTTCAGCATCCACTCGGAACAATATCTTTAGTCTGCGTACGCTTTCGTTTCGCAGGAAAAGAAACGACTTAATCATGATTTACAAGATGGTGAATGGTATGATTAACCTCTCGCTCCGGGAATTTTACTCTGTCTCTCCATCTAACACTAGGGGTGGACAGTGGAAAATAATTGTTCCTAGAGCAAAATGTAATACCAGAGCAGCTTTTTTCACTAATCGTGCTGGCAGTGAATTCTTGAAGTTCTCCAAGAATATTACTTTACCTAGCACTATACGGCAATTCAGAACACAAGTTGAGCGGTATTTCCAAGAGGATTCCTAATTGTTTACTGCCCTCTAGACTTGTTGTTTTCTGTGCTTGTTTGTAGGACTAAGCCTATGACTTCACTTACTATGCCTTCTGTTGGTTTGTAACTATTTTAGTTTCTGTTATGCCTGTTTATTCTTACCTACGTGGCTATCCACGTACAAATAAATAAAAAATAAAATAAAAACCTGACGAGCTTTTCGAATACATGGCGCGAACTCGTCTTTTAATGCAATGAATGACTGCTGCCTTGTTGCGCGTTAAAACAAAAATCGATTTATGAATTCTTGAAAAATATTATTAAAAATATTGCACTTATTCGTGGAGCTAAACTAAAAAATTGCAAAGGAAGTTTCCATGAACAAAAAAATTTCTAACCATCCTAGATTCTGCAGCTTAACCTGTAAGAAGCTCGTTTAGATTTGGAAGTTGCTCAGTTTGACTTCAAAAGCGTCAGGCTTGTTTAGAAGAGTGCACAATTTGATTTAAAAAGTGTCCAATTTGAAGTGACAATGGCACATATACATATTCGCGAATCCTAGCCCCAACAGAGTGTCCTTTATTGAATATCTCGATATACCGTACATATCGAACGCCTTCATTAGGGTAGCAGTACTTGTGAATAAATATGAGGTCGAATTCACTTCCGGCGATTTAAAACGCCAGTTGATCAGATTTTGAAGAGAAAAAAAACGATTTCTTAATATCCGCCTCATCGGCGGAGGAATCGCATGCATAACAGTTTTTAGGTTGCGTTCAAAAGTGCTTCCTGAACCGAATTCTGGCTTTTTGCACATAAATCTCGAAAACCGATCGAGTCCTTCCTACAACCTAATAAAAGTCGACTCCAGGTATCCAGCCAGGAAACGGTAGCTGATACTCCTCTCCCGATGAAAAACGTACTTCTTGTCGACCACGCCGTTTCATTTTCAGAACAAAAAAAAAATAGCTGGAATGACTGCATAATGCCGACGCAGATTCTTGGAATTCTCGCCGGGGTCGCAGAGGACGCTATTAACTCCTTTTCATCGCCGTTGTTATGATATCACCATTGCGCCACTGTCGTAAAACTTCGACACCCCCTCGATCGTAGCGGCATCTCCGCTCCCGGAACATCTCATACGTCTTCTATAGCAGGGACAGCAGGGCTTCTACTAGCCACAACAGAACAATGCTTCAAGCAGCCCTTTTTCTAGTATTGTAGACGCACTATAGACCTCACGATAACAAAACGTGCCGTTTTTGATTATTTTACCCATTTGTAGACTTCAACTTGCTTCGACGGTCAAATGTAGCGCAGTTCGAAGAAGGCGTCCAATCTCGCGTGCAACTCAATTCGACGTTACGATTTGGTTAGGTTTTGGCAAGGTTTCCCTACCTCACGGGACGGTGAAAGGGCAGCGAGCTTGTTTGAATTGATCCTGTTAGAATAATACAATACTGCTTTATTTAATGAGTGGTCACTGTACAAAAAAGAATAAATGGTGCATATTGCCACTAATCGACACCTTCGTGGGATACACTATGCGGCCTTTCCTACGGGATTTCAGGAAGGCAGACTGAATGCTCTCTGGGCGAAGCAACGAGTTGAAGTGGCTAGACAAACAAATATACTGCCAATTCAATGACTTTGCTTGACCTGGACGTGACCCGAACTCCCAAGGCTTGATTTGGGGTGCGCCTGAGAGCCGGCGATTCCTTCGACTGCGCTACCTGCCCTCGTGTAGATTAAATTCGTATGCAATTACTTTCTGCCGTATCGTGTGCACGGTAAATGAGTGGGAAACTTTTCTGCCCTTCAATTTGCTCTGCTGAAGCATGTTGATCCTTCGGTTTCAGCACAGTAGACTGAATCGCTGCCTTCCGTGGCTCAAAGGTCTGCCGGTGATGGAGCGACGCCACCTTATGCCAATGCTGTCTGGTGATTGGCCCCACCGGCCTAACAGCAGGGCGATATCACCCCATCAGCGGTGGAAGATTGAACTTCCGAAAACGATGGTTAACATCATAGTTAGCACGAAGTAAAAGGTTCACCTAAAAACCTTGGCTCTGCCACATCACTAGTAAATACATTGACAACTAGCCACTCGGAGGTTCAAACAGAAGAGAAGCTGGATTTTACTGCACCTCAGAAGTCAAGTTGCAAAATTCGCACAAATTTGACAGTAAATCTAGTCCTTTGGGATCATGCCTATCAGCTTAGATTTCCTTTCTTCTCTTTTTTAAAAAACTTTTTTAACCACTCTATCCTTTTGGTTTCGTGGCCAGGCACGATGCCTTTACGAACAACGTATATCCACTGCCACTCAGGTTGTACGTCCCGAATGTCATCCGTGCGTTCAATGTGCCTTTGCCTATAACCCTGCCCACGTAAGGGCCTGTTTGTACTAGGCGATGGGAGCGACAAAGCGAAGCATTCCTACCGATTTTTCCCAGGAAACTGCTCGACACTGATCGACACGTATCCTTCGCCCTGTCGCTCCTGTCGCAAAATAGGAACAGGCCCTAAAGCTCCAAGACAGATGGAACTCCAAAGTCCTAGTCGTTAAATTACGTCTTTGCAGCTTTAGACACTTATCTAGATCTGGACCGTTTAGGTGTTGTTCGTAATAAATACCCCACATGAGTAAAAAAATAGCGTTGACCAACTCATTTCGGACCCACCACGCGTTTTATTAGGTTGAGTCATCATGCAACATTTCCTTTTTTTCTGGAATTCAAATCAAACACGCTGAAGCATCATATTCTCTTTGAAAGCTTGTTTTCTTGCAATCATTTTGAGTTATGAGTCGTTAATTTTCCTTCCTTGGGCGCGTGTGGCGCAGTCGGAGGAGGCGCGACTGTCGCGTGCACCCGATACCAGGTTCCTGGTTCGGATTTCCTGTCCAGGCTAACCAAGCCTTCCATCCCTCCGGGGTCGTTGAATTGGCACCGGACTTGTCTGGGAAGGATAAAGCGCTGACTTGTTCATCGGCTGGCCACCGCAAGTCATTGTATGGCCAAATACGCATTCATGTCGCCTCCACGACATCTCGTAGAAGTAGAATGCGCTGGCGCATCCCAGAAGGGATTGAGTAACGCCGTCCTTTATCCTTTATCCTAATTTTCCTTGCGTTTTTGAAAATTCTTATTCAGTAGAACGATGACCGCTCAAGGTGGAAAATATGTGACTTCATTTTCAATTAGTTCAAGCTCGGCAGCAACCCAGCGACGGGGGTCAAGCACAATCAGGAAGTTACCGGCAACTTCACTCCTAACCGAATAAATTATTGAAGATGGTATCAGCAGTTGCTTTCCGTCCAGAGGGGCAACAAAGAAAAACCGCTCCCGGGAAGATCAACTGGTGTGAACAAAGGGCGCCTGCGCCAATTCATCAACTCGAATTGTTCTCAGACCACACTAATACTGAGCGCTGATCTCCACAGATCCCAGTGAACCATCGCTCGTCGGCTGCAGTAGATTGGAAGCTCACCAAAATCGCCGTCGTCAGTCCCTCACGCTTTGACAGAAACCCAAGTAAATCGCTGTGCTTCCGACTGCCGAGAGCTCCGACACCGGTTCAGGCGAGAGAGCTTGGATCGAATCCTTACCAGCGATGAAAAGCGGATGCTTCACTTCAACTGCATAGCTGGAACGCGAGGAGCTGGGGGTTCCGACGTCAAAACCGGGGCTCCACCGAAATAAGGTCCTGCCGTATGCTAGGTGGATGTGTAATGGTCCAGTGCACCGGAACATGATCCACGTAGTCAAATCTTCCTCGACGCTCACCTGTGCCAACAACTCCACTAGATCCAGCAACGATTAGTAAAAAGGTCGATATGAGCCAATATTACTTCCACCAGAACAACGGCCGACCGCTTACAGCACTTCAGACGCTGGCAAAAATCTAGGAATTGGGCTGGACCACTATACACTCCGAACACTCCGCCATCTGACTGCCATTTGCTTCGGTCGATGGACCACTTCCTCCCATGGTAGGCGCTTCGCAGAAGTCGATGAGTTCACGGCGGTGGTACACGACTTCTTCAGGTCGAATCCGACCCAATTCTACAGAGATGCAATCCACTCAGTTTATGGAAAGCGGAAGAAACTCATAGAGGTGGTAGACGGCGATTACTTTGTTTAAGTCAATCATTTTTCTCTTGTGCTATAGTCTTATTTTTGTTGGAATACAAATTTTGTTGCAGAACTTATGACTCAACCCAATACATGCACGAGATAGGACGTGGAGGCGTTCTGCGGTGACTACATGACAGACAAGTCAGCGTCCCAACTCTTCTAGACCAATCTGCAGGTTCTGTGCTTAGAGTTTTGAAGTTTATTCGATATTCGAATAAAATTACGCCCTTCTCGGAAAAAGTCGAAATGCTTGAAGACATTAGTTTAAGCCTGGAGCGGCTGATATAGAGGCTATAAGTTGTTACAGGATGTTTTGTTACGATCAAAACTCTTGCGCCAGGCGGGACTCGAACCCGCATCTTCTGCTTTCCGGGCAGCGATGTTCGCCTTACACCAACGGCGCTGTTTGACCGCACGTAACATCCGCGATATCCTCGAGGTCCGTCAGCACCCACCCGTGGTACGGGGTTGGGCCGGCCGCTGATATCAGCATGGAACCGGTTAAGCTGAGGACTTTACTAGTAACAATGCTTGAAGACATTAGTTTAAGCCTGGAGCGGCTGATATAGAGGCTATAAGTTGTTACAGGATGTTTTGTTACGATCAAAACTCTTGCGCCAGGCGGGACTCGAACCCGCATCTTCTGCTTTCCGGGCAGCGATGTTCCACGGGTGGGTGCTGACGGACCTCGAAGATATCGCGGATGTTACGTGCGGTCAAACAGCGCCGGTGGTGTAAGGCGAACATCGCTGCCCGGAAAGCAGAAGATGCGGGTTCGAGTCCCGCCTGGCGCAAGAGTTTTGATCGTAACAAAACATCCTGTAACAACTTAAAGTCGAAATATTTGATTTTCGACTTATTCGAATATTCGAATATGACTTCCTTTCGGTGTTACGCGACACTCATGAGAGCTTCGCTTACGATTAGACGTATCAGCCCTCCCCCCTCCCCCCCCCACCCTTCACAATTTAATGAGGCACCATCAGCATGGCATAACCGCCTAAGCCGCTGCTGTGCGCCGATGAAGATGTGTCTTCAGCGCATCTATCACAAATCACAAAATGCGGCCCGTCAGAGTGGGGACGTTGCGAGCCTTTTCACGGTGAAGAAACGATCCCAGGGTTCTTGGAAACAATGAGAGCTGGTCACTGCAGAGGTCCAGAGAGAAATGCTTTAATAATAGAACGCCTATGAGGTCATTAGGTGTGGGCTGTGGACATAAAGACTAACTCCCAGTGAAAGAAACAGAACAACAGAACACTCATTCCCGCCTACCGTTCTCATCCGGATCGGTCGATCTCCGCTGCTCTCTTCGCTTTGCGAATTCTTCGATTCAACTGCACTGATCACGAAATGGCACCTAAGAAGAACTCCAACGATGAGGCGCCGTCATGGCTTATGCCCGTGCTCAAGCGATGGGATGAGTACTTTGAACGATTTGAAAAGGTCTTTGAAGTATTCGTTAAGATGCAGGAGTCACAAGCTGCAATTCTTAAGAGGCTTGATGATCTTGAGAGCAAGCTTGTCTCCGAATCTCAAAGAAACTCCGACTCGAGGTCTGCCTTGTATAGTACATTAGTTAAATTCAAGGCAGATACAAAAATTGTTGATGCGAAAGCGTGCCGCATCACTTGGGTCGGCATTGGTGAGCAAAACAGTGAGTCTGCCACATGTGCCTTCGATAGGGAAGCCATCAAAGAGGTGGTTGAGACTTCTGGTGATGAGGTTCTCCTAAGCGAATTTAACAGTGGCAGAATCACTTTTCATAGACATCCAAAGTTTCGGAAACAAGCAGACAGCCAGCGTCCTCGTATAATCAAGATATCCCTAGGTAGTCAAGAGCTCAGGGACAGGATGCTGGAGCATATGCGATCGGGAAGGCAATCGCTAACGAAAGACTATGTGCATTCGTACGCTAGAACCGATTACACCAGAGAGGAATTGGACTACGATCGCTCACTACGGAAAAAGGCAGGTATAATGAATAGACAAGAAGGTAAGCTTCTATATATAGTCAGAGATCTGGCTATCCACAAATTGAGTAATCCCCGCGACTTGCCAGCTCGACATAACATTCAGTCCACTTCCTGGATGGTTGGATCGGTGCCAGCATCCCTGCCACCTTCTTCGCCGCCGGCCCCCTCTCGCGCGTCTTTGTGCTAGGGTAAAAGAATTGCCAACACGTTAGACAGAACAGCCACCTCAAATCCCCTTCCTCAAATTCATTCCATTCATCATGATTTCATTTTATTTAACGCGAGATCTATCGTTAACAAAATACCAGACCTCAACTTCCTTTTGCAAAGAATGCCAAGCGGTGTCTTTATATCAGAAAGCTGGTGCAAACCAGATAAAATCCATGATGCGATTTTAAGTTATGATTCCAACTACACCGTGTATCGCTGTGACCGCAGAGGCGTGCGAGTAGGTGGTGGAGTGCTGGCACTTATTCATAGGAAGATCCGCCATAGGCTTATAGCAGAAAGAGATTTTAGCTGCGAAATACAGTTGCTAGCCTTGCAGATCGAAACAAAGCATGGAAATACTTTGCTTCTAATGTGCTATCGCAGCCCTTCATGCGCAGCAGACACGTTTACCGAGTTCATAGATTTCCTCCACACTCTCTGCGAGGACTGGAATGATCATATTCTTCTAATGGGTGATCTTAACTTTCCAACGATTGATTGGAGTTGCATGAGCCATAGAGGAAACATTTCAACCCGTTCGTCATCTGAGTTCCTGAGCTTTGTCGTATCACTGAATCTAGAGCAAATAGTGAGACAACCTACCCACGGCCTTAATGTTTTGGATATCCTATTAGTTTCACAGCCTAACATAATTTCAACAGTACGTGTCCTTCCTCCTTTCAGCACTTCGGATCACAACAGTATACTTTTTACAATTTCTGAGGTAGAAGAAAATATTGTCCGAGTGTATAATGGTAGTAGGAACTTTTTTAAAGGTGATTACATATCTATAATTTCCGCTCTTGGTGATATAGACTGGATTGCAATCAGTAATTCCTCTGACAGTGTTGACGCCTTGTACACGAAAATTATCAGCATATTCCATCAACTTATAAGCAAATACGTGCCTTTATTGAAGCGCAGAGCAAACCGTGAAGAATACCCAAGAAGTCTGGCCCTGCTGAAGGCCAAAGTTGACAGTCTGCACTTTTCTGCTTCTTCTGTAAGAGACGCTAGATTCGCCAAGTTCTCCCGGAAACTTAAGAGAGCTCTAGCTAGGTATCAGATAACCAAAGAAAAAAGAATCGCTTGTTGCGGCAATCCAAAGCGTTTCTTTAACTACTGCCGAAAGAAACTAAGACTGACTGAATGTATCCCAGACCTTATTAGCGATGGAAGGTACATTCGAGATGATAGTGGTAAGTCCAAATTATTTGCTCACTATTTCCAGTCAGTATACAAGCAACCATATGACTCCAATGTTACCTTGCCTTCCGTAACCGACAGTGAATTGAACTGGGTAGATATTACGAGTGAGACAGTTTACAGCGTGCTACGTAAGCTACCAAACAGAGTTTCCACATCGCCTGACCGGATTCCTTACATATTCCTAAAGAAGGCAGCACTAGGGCTCGCCTCTCCCCTGACTATACTTTTCAACCGACTCCTGTTACATGGGGAAGTACCGAAACTGTGGAAAATTGGCCTTGTACGACCAATTCTCAAGAAAGAGCCAAAAAACGACGTCACTAATTATAGACCCATATGTCTAACCAGTTCAATAAGCAAGGTTATGGAACGCATTTTGTGCAAAAAGATAACTTCGTACCTAAATGAAAATCACCTACTTCGAAAGGAACAGCATGGGTTTCTTGAGCACAAATCAACCACGTCTGCCCTTATTTCTACCATTCCCTTATGGCATAGAGAATTAGATAGAGGAAACTATGTGTCTGTTTGCTACCTAGATTATGCAAAAGCTTTCGATTCCATCTCCATACCTTTACTGGTTAAAAAACTCTGCTCCTACGGGATCAGAGGTCAACTTCTGAATTTCCTGCGTTCTTTCCTTACTGACCGGGTTCAGTCTGTAGTAATAAACGGTAACTTTTCCCCGTACTATCCTACACCAAGCGGCGTTCCTCAAGGAACGTGTCTAGGTCCCCTTCTATTCATAATCTTCATTAACGACTTACCCCGCGTTCTCCCGCCCGGTTGCTACTGTAGCATTTATGCCGATGACAGCAAACTTTTTACAGTCAATGACTGTCAGAAGCTTCAAGACTCAATAAATGCCGTTGTAGAGTGGTCTAAGGCGTGGTCCTTAGAGATATCTGCTCAAAAAACCGCTGTCATGACATTAGGGCGTCACCATCCTAATGTCTCGTTTACCTTAGGGAGTTCTACGTTAACATGCGTTAGTAAGATACGTGACCTAGGTATTACCTACGATACAAACCTAAGTTTTGAAGAATATATTCACGACAGTGTTAGGAGAGCGCTCAGGTGTTCGAACTTCGTTCTCAGATCTTTCAGATTGCGAGATCCAGCTATGCTTTTCAGACTTTTTGTCTTGTATGTAAGGCCCTTGTTAGAGTATTGCTCACCGATATGGTCGCCACAAAAGAAAGCGCTCATAGATGAAATTGAAAAGGTTCAGAAAAGTTTCACCTATCGCTGCTTTATCAGATGCGGTCAATTGGGCCTTTCTTACGATGAGCGATTGTCTAGACTTAATGCCGATGCACTAGAATTCAGGCGTAAGATAGCGGACTTTACACTAATGTATAAGCTGACAACAAACGAGATAAATCTTAGCATTTCTGACCTTTTCGAGGCCTCGCAGACTATCGGTAGATTGAGGGGCCACCCATTCCGTATAAGACCCGAAAAACCTAACTCCAGTGGCTATGAAAACTCCTTTCTTGTTCGAAGAGTTGCAGAATGGAATAGTCTGCATCCCGACCTTTTCATTCATAGGAAGTCTTACACATTCCAGACCTGTTTGACTCAACGACTAAGACAACTAAGGGATGACGCTTCTGCTTCGGCTAATGATGTACAATGAATTCAGACATCAGTAGGCCTCACACTCATAGTACGACCTAGCTACATTGTGGCTGGTGAACCCTGCACTTGAGTGCCCGCGCACGGGCTGACGTCCCGTGTACGATGGCTCAGCGTATGTGCGCGCTGTCCTAGCGCGCTATACCGTGAGCGCAGTCCCCCTGGTGTAACGACCTGCTAATATTTATTGATATGGGAATTTGGAGTGCCTTTTCGTGGTTTCTTCGGTCCTCCTTCCTTCCACTGCGGCTGGCTCGCTGGCTGTTGGTGGTTGTGGTTGTTGTGGTTGGTGTCCGTCGCGGTCGCTCCGGTGGCCGTCGCGGTTGTCCTGGCTCGTTGGCTTCTGTCGGCGGTCCGTTGGGCGAAGTGTGGTGGTCCGTCGGTCCAAGAGACGTACGGCATCCTACTTAGCGGCCTCTTATATGTAACTGCAGAACATTCTAGAAAGGTCAATGACCAGATAATGGAATTGTATAGGTCAAAATGGCACGTCTGTGGCGATGAGTTGTGGTAGTGTTGTACAGTCATCATTATAGGCAAGAATTCAACCGCCAAGCTGCTCGATGCTTCACCCAGACGTTCGGCGACACTGTCTTCCACAGCACATCAATGCTTTTCTTGCAATGCTTCTTTTCATTGAAAGATCCGACATTAAGCTGACCGCTGTCAACGCCGTAGAACAATTGTAGCTTACGAGTCTGCTTTCACCGAACTAAATCTTCCTGTCCGTGTCACTATATAGCGCAGTGCATCTCATTCTCTCTATCGCTATTTGTACCTCTAGCGGCTTTACTGTTGCACAAATTGGGCATAGTGGAGCATTTTTTTTAACGAACTTTTATGCATCTGAGACACTGTATGTCTTGAGTCTTCTACCAACCTTCTCTCAATTGAAACGCGAGCAAGTAAGGGCTTATGACCTCCCATCACGGTAACCTTCTGGGGTGCGTACCAACTTTTACCTTTCAATACTTACAAGGTCCACCCCACATAGGTCACAGCTAGTCTAGCACCTATGGTAGTAGTATCATAAGCCCTCTGTCTTTTGCCTCGCGGTATTCTTTTTCTCATCGCCGACTGCACTCTAACTGTCTCAGCAAAGTACGGACGGCCTCCTCCTTTACATGCACGATATGCGCATCAGTAAAGCTTTCAGCGATTCCTAACCTTCACCAATTATTCACGAATCCTACCCTTGCTCTATTTCCTTCTTGTTTTTCTTTTTTTATTCCATGTTCTCTTTCAGTAGCCAATTTATTTTGCTTTTCCTGTGAATTTCTCTTCTAATTGTGTGTGGTTTGAATTGGCAATAAATAAATAAATAAATAAACTCTTGCAGGCCATCCAAATTATAAATAAGTCCCACGTGATGGCCTTCATTCTGCTTAATCATCGCTCTCTGAAAAGTTCTCTTTATCTGGACAGCACCGGGCATTTACACATCACCGACAGGAAGTGAATCAACCATAATCACATGGGTAAATATGACCGTACTCTGCAAAAATGAAGATGCTATTCCCGCAATGCTCTTATCTATTCGGCTTCAATGGAATCCTTTCATGTGGCTGCACCTTGCACTAGCGCTGCTCACAAATGCAGAGAAGGTTCGAGCGAACGCCTACACAACCTCACCAGCGATACCACTGCACAGGGAACAACCCCTCGTGGAAAACGTGTGCTTATGCTGTATTAAAATTTCAGTTGCAGCTGTAGTCCGACGCTTGCTAGTGTACTAGCCTGCCTTTCTCACAACTTACTGTAATGGGTCAATTTACGGTCTCCAAATATTAGGTTGGCAACTAATTTCGTGGACTCTCAAGCGCCTTCAACAAAAGTGTTCATAAACAAATAACAAATAATAGTTTTCAACCAAAGTAAGATCTGTTGGAATGCGGGATTGCTTCCCATTTACCAGCTACCTGGCCCATCCCACAGCTGTAGAATTCTTGTGCTTTTGCAGCCAAGAATCCTTGGAGGTGCATTTTGACATGGTCCACATTAATTAATCGTCCTCCAACCAAGAAGTGCTGCAGCGAGCTATGAAGGTGCTAGTCATTTGGCGCACAGCCTGTGCTGTAAGGTGAGTGAGTTAGACGCTCCCAGCTAAGGTCTTCGATTTTTTGAAGCTCCCGATTCGTGACGTGTGATCTGGCGTTATCTTGCTGATAGATAATTCCGCTCCCGAAAATCTGTCTGAACCGATTCTAGCGGAGTTCAGCCTGCGCACGGCCAGGCTGAGAAGAGTAGATTACAGCATTAATGCTGGAACCGTTCTTGACGAGCTCCCAGAAGTTAATACCTTCTTGACACCACCAAACGGAGGGAACGTAGCGAACCGGACGCCTCAAAAATAGAAGACCTTGACTGGGAGCTCCAGCTCCTCCACGTTACAGCCCAGACCTTGCGCCGAGTGACTGCCACATTTTTAGGTCGGTGCAGTGCTTCTTGGTTAGAAGACGATTTAATAATGTGGACCGGGTCAAAATGCACCTCCAAAGATTCTTGACCTTAAAAGCACAATAATTCTATGGCCGTGGGATAGACCAGCTACCTGATAGATGGAAAGCACTTCTGCGTTCCGAGGGATCTTATTTTGATTAAAGATTGTTAATAGTTAATTGTTAATAAAGACTTTTGCTGAAGATTCTTGAGAGTCCACGAAATTAGTTGCCAACCTAATACAACTTCTGCCATTTCAAATCGGCAGATTATATACATCCTACCTGGATAAAGTTACCGACGGTATCACGTGTATCACCTGTCGTCCCGTTGATCATCGACTTGCTCGGGCGGGCGCCAGCAGCGTCTCCATTCGTCCCTGTCGCGTGCCAGAGTGCTCCAATGGATTCTCCTTGCTCGAGGGACACGAAGAGCATCATATCGGTCGTTTACGGCTTTCACGAAGAAGTCCGACCAACGCGTTGCTGGGCGTCCTGGTGTTCTCCTGACATCCCGCGGAATCCAGTCGGTGACGGCGCTCGTCCAGCAGGTGTCTGCGAAGCGCATTACGCGGTCGGCCCACCTAATTTTCGACGACTTCGCCCATGCGACAGCGTCTCTGATCTTCGAACGTCGGCGAAGCTCGGAACCCCGGAGGCCTTCTCTCACTTGCGTGAGTCGTGTCACTCCGAGCATGGTCCTCTCGATTCCACGCTGTGCGACGCTGATCGCGTGTTCATCCTGCTTTCGTATAGCCTAGGTCTCTGAGGCTATGTTAGGGCAGGAAGAACAGTGGGCACGGAGTCGGACGTTCTTCGTTTTCTTCGCGACTTCTTCGACGCTCTTGAAAGCTCCCCAAGCCGCTCGTTTCCTCCTGCTCAGCTCTGGCGCTAGGTCGTTGGCCATATTGACTTCGCGACCCAGATACACGTAGCTGGAGCATTCGAAGATGTTCGTTCCGTTGAGCGTGAATGGGGCATCAGAAACTTGTCCGTTCCTCATGAACATTACCGACGGTAGTAATGGTGAAACTATCTGGGGCCGGATTCATCAACGACTTACATCAATTTAACAGAGAAAATACAGCCGAAATCTCTGATAGCGCGGCAAAATGTTTCACTACATCGCTTGATAACCGCGCTATTATTTTTTCGCCTGTATTTTTTTTGTTAAATTGCGGTAATTTGCAGATGAATCCGTCCCCTGGAAGAATTCCTCAGTACGCAACTTCGGGGACCGACCTCACGCTGGCAGTACTGCTTTCTTCTCGTCACTTTTCTTTTGGCCCGCGGCGTTCCAATGCATTCTCCCAACTCTTTTTCCTTTTTCGGTTGGCAAAGTGCACGTTCTCATAACCTCGGAATATGTTCCGGAGCACTTTGAAATGGGGTCGACTGATGGGGTCGACGGTCGAACAGAAATCAATTTAACTTGGGGTCGACTGATGGAAGCTGAGGAACCACATCATGTGATTTTCGTAAAGAACACCCTGTCACTACAAATGACTGCACATACTTCTGACTGGGGATGCTCTAGTACATTTTCCCACAAGGAGTATCCGCGTATTCCTGAATTGCTTTTTCGAAAAAAGAAAAGCACCGAACATAAATATCACTCCTTAACAATATACAGGGTGGCTGAAAAGTTCGGGCAATTTTTTGCGGCGCTACTTTTGGCCTTGAAATTGAGGTTTTTTGTTATTTCTGTTGTTTCCGTTGTATTCCTCACGCAATTTTGATCTAGAATCTGTTGCTCCAGTTTTCTCGTTTTCAGTTGTGCTTGCGTTATGTCTCGTGAAAGTGAGCGTATCACCGTCGTCGAGCTGCACAAGACGGGAATGAGGACCGCGGACATAGTTCGAACAACCGGCTTCAAACAAAGGACCGTCTACAAGATTGTAAGACGCTACAAGGAGACTGGCGGGACCTCGGACCGTCCCCGCAGCGGCCGTCCCACCACTGCGACAACACCGGAGAACATCAACAAGGTTCGTTGTCGCATTAGCCGGAATTCTGAGGTATCGATGAACAAGATGGCTACGGATCTCGGGATCAGTAGGGAACGAGTCCAGCATATTGCCAGGAGGAAGCTGGGATTATTTAGCTACAAAGTAGCTCGTATTCACTTCCTCAACGACGCGATGAAAGCTGAGAGGTTGAGGAAATGCAGGCGAATGCGTCAGCTGGTCGGCGATGGTCGCTTGTCGAAGGTGCTGTTCACCGACGAGAAGATCTTCACGGTCCAGCCGGTTCACAACCATCAGAATCGCCGGCAGCTGCTTAAGAAGGGTCAGCAGAAGACGTCGGCCGCAAGGACCATCAGCCGCCGCCATTTTCCAGCCTCGGTGATGGTGTGGGCTGGAATATGCGCTACCGGAAAGACGCCGCTGGTCTTCATGGAGCAGAACGTCAAAATTAACGCTGCCAGCTACCAGCAATATGTCCTCCGCGACGTACTGGAGCCGTGGGCGACGAGCCATTTTGGCGAAACCGGATTTTCTCTTCAGCAGGACTGGGCACCAGCGCATTCCGCCAAATCCACGATCGCCGTTTGCGAGGAGCTCTTCCCAGGGTTTTGGAGCAGGGACATCTGGCCATCCAACTCGCCTGATCTCAACCCGATGGATTATTCTGTGTGGTCGATCATGGAGCAGAAGATCTCCACTACAAGATACGCCACCGTTAAGCAGCTGAAATCGGCGTTGTTGAGATCCTGGGATGAGATTACAGCGGAGCAGTGTGCGACCATCATCAGCGACTTCCCAAAACGACTGCGAAAATGTATTGAAGCCAAAGGAGGAAATTTTGAGCACTTGTTGTGAATTTTCCTGTTGTATTATGTTGTTGTTGATCTAATGAAGTTTCTGTTATTTTTGTTTGTAAATCTTTGGCGTTTATGTAGTTTTTTCGTACTGCTGAAATACTTTGAAAAATTGCCCGAACTTTTCAGCCACCCTGTATGGTCTACCATGTAGTGGCCTGCTCTACCGCGCATCCAAGTAACAGGACTCACTAGATGGCAATTGGGCTGTGGTTCCTCTTCACCTTGAAGACGGTATGCTTCACAGATGGTCCCCTTCCTCTTGACATTGCCGGTCGCGGTACTGTGGGCGTTCTCTGCTCAACTGTCATTAAGAGTTAGCGCAGTCGTTACACTTTAATCGTGGAACTTTGAGCAGTTGATAAGGCAAAGCAGACGTCAGGTCATAAAAAGTCTGCTATCCTACAACCTAGCAAAGAGGCTTGAAAGGCGCTTAGAAGGACAACACAAGGCTTGGAGGATACGTTTGGGGAAAAACTGGAGCAAACGCTTCCACTCTGGCTTCGCTTTACATGCATCGTCTTCTTCCTTTTCATAGGAAGTGGACTTGTATATTGACTTCGTCTTAGCATTAGTTTGCAAACAGAAGAGCATCCTAAAGGAGATTGCTAGCGCCGTCCTTTATCACTTACTAGGGAAGGGTTTTGACCTCCCATGGAACTTCAAGATGAGACCAGGATCATTATTAAGAGCTCGGAATGCTGATTACGAGTATGGGTGTTAAAATTGCAAAATGAAATTCCTGAGCGAGTTATGGCCTGCCGAATGCGACGGGCCTCACCACAGCCCGGCCGTGCGATGCACCTGGCGCGAGAATGGTGAGTCATCGGGGCCCCGTAAGAGGGGACCGCCAGCTGCGGCAGTGGCGTAGGGGTAGTGCTCCTCCTCGTCAGGTGCTACGAATGGTTGGTTCGTTCCCCATTGCTGCCGGTTTTTCTGCACACCATAATTTATCTTCGAAATGATCTTTTGTTCTGAATTATGAACTATTTGATTAAATAGCGAGGAAAACTACCATACACGCTTGTAAAAATGCTTCACTGTGCGCAATATTCCGGCCGGGGCTGATTCACCCTCTAGACGTTTTTTCTTCGGTCCGATGAAAAATGTTATGAAAAGGGTCAGGTCGTTTGCTAGGCAAATAGCGCGGAGTTCAACATGACCCAGAGAGACAACCTACTGAAGGTTCTATCGCAGATTTACCGTATGTTTTGTGCCCCTAGGTTCTCAAACTTTTTAAAATACTCGTGGCATAAGGCAGGGTACATTGACGTGGCATAAGGCAGGGTACATTGATGATCACCCAGGTGTGTTTGTCACTCCTGGTGAATATTTGTTTGATATTGCTACAGTTGACTGTTTTGCTGCTGGTTGTAGAGAGGCTGCATGTATAAGATGTGCAGTGTGTGAGCAACATGTCTGCTTCACACATTTTTTTGCTTTGTTCCACGAATGCCAAGGTTGTTAGAAACACCTCTAGTTGTTCAATATATGATTTGGACTCTACTTGCGCAAAATAGTAAACAAAAATTTGACCATACCAGTTTCTTGCCTTCATGCATTTTTACAAGCGTGTATGGTAGTTTTCCTCGCTATTTAATCAAATACGTGTCATAATTCAGAACAAAAGATCATTTCGAAGATAAATTATGGTGTGCAGAAAAACCGGCAGCAATGGGGAACGAACCAACCATTCGTAGCACCTGACGAGGAGGAGCACTACCCCTACTCCACCGCCGCAGCTGGCGGTCCCCTATTACGGGAGGCCCCGATAACTCATCATTCTCGCGCCAGGTGCATCGCACGGCCTGCCTGTGGTGAGGCCCGTCGCATTCGGCAGGCCATAACTCGCTCAGGACTTTCATTTTGCAGTTTTGACACCATATTCGTAATCAGCATTCCGAGCTCTTTCTAATGATCCTGGTCTCATCTTGAAGTTCCATGGGAGGTCGAAACCCTACCCTAGTTAATAGCACCAACACACTGTTAGCAGCTCACTTTTGAAAGGTAAACCGCTGCTTCGAAAGCTTCTGGCCAGACTTTAAAGTCTGTAAGTCGCCGACTCCCAACGACGAGCAACAGCTGAGAACAAATGAACTGACGCCGTCGGCTTTTACCTGGAAGTAGACAGCAACGCTGCATATTGAACACGACATCATCGCTACCCTCTCCACAACACACATAGCATTAGTCTGTGTATCTTCGTCGTTCTTTTCGTTAAATTACGAAATCATGAGTCCACCGTTGGAGTGCCATCAGAGAACTCAATCCTCCGGCACATCGATAGATCATGGCGGTTGCTGAACACGACCGCTGCGTATAACTGCTTCGTCTCCCAAAGTCGAAAGGTCTGCTGTTCATGTTAAAGGTCGTTCTCTCGTTCTACCAAGCATGTCTCCAGTCGAAACGCGGACTTCAGCGAGACCTTCTCCAATTATGCCGCTCCAACATTCCCCTACAGTTCGTACAGTTCTTTCGGTCACCGTGAATACCATGGCCAACTATCCCAAATGGTCCTCCGCGACGCCCTAAGGTCCTCCTTAGGTAGCATTACCAGTCACAGAGTACTCCAGCGGGCTACCATCGCTTGGACTAGGCTACGTTTAAGGCCTATGGCATACTCTCACAATTCGCCGCCGGCACGCTGTGGGAGTATAGCACAGGAGTGACCCAATATTGACAGTCTTGCCACATTTCTTCGAGTACGCCACCTCCGGGGTAACGGACCCTCTCGTTGACTTATCATTGGTAAAGCAAGATAGGTCCAGAATACTGTTAAGGACTATTGAATGTGTTTGTTGCCAGTATGCTGTGCGAGACGAGGTTTCTAGGTGAGCAATTATTATTGCGGGTTGACGTTTTGACCTTCCTTCGTCTTCAGAAGCCTGAAAGTGGAGCGCAGGTTTACACTTGTGCTCTACTCCACCAAACGCTTTAGTCACCCCAGCATTTTCGACCCACTCCCCGAATCACTACAGAGAGCATGAAGGAAAGAGACGCATGGGACTCACCATAATGGCCGATATTCGCACATCTAGTCGACCAGAAGAGGCGAATGAGACCGACTCAGTGGGGCTGTCGCTGATCGGTCACTTATAGTTCACAGTGGGACACAAATGGCAAGAAGTTACTCGTAGCGGAGAGGCACTCATTTCGGTTGTTCAGCACTGGGTTTCTACTAAAAGTCCAGAACGCCTTAAACACTTTCCTTGCCGAGAGCTCTCCCTCAGTGGCTAAAATGCTTCATTTCATAGACGTTCCCACCGTGCGCATCAATTCTATTTATGTTTACAAAGTGAACTGCTCAGTAATCCACGCCTTTTGCTGGCTAGATGTCTCTGTACACGCACTGTCAGGACCCTTATGGTTTTCTCTGTATCTACCATTTCAATGTCAAATTGGACACTTTTCACCTCCAACTGGACATTCTTCTAAGCTAGCCTAAGACTTTTGAAATGGAAACGAACTCTTCTAAATCGAAATGAGCTTCTTCTACATTAAACAAGAGAGTCACTAAGATGGTTAGAATAACTTTTCTTCATGAAAAATTTGGTAGAACTTTCTTTGAAATTTTTCAGTGCACCTGCTCGAAGGTGTGTAATAAATTTATAAAAAAAATTTATTCTTTGAGAAAGAATAATAAACTGAATTTTGTTTTGAAGCGCAACGATGCAGCAATCATGCAGTACATTGAAAGACCGGATCGCGCCATGCACTCAAAAAGTAACTCACAATGTTTATTCGATCGACTGTGTAAATACTGTTTACATGCAGCACTAAAGTGAGGATATGTGTTTTTACAATTCTTTATGTTGCACCGTTTGCAGGTGTAAAACCCCATGCATGCAGAAATTTTGCTATCAATCAAATAAAAATCGTAACGTTTCGGACGAGGGCATGGCGCAGGCTTTGTTTTAGCAAAAAATGAATAATAAAAATGGCAGCCTTCCTGCTCTTTAAAACAAGCCTTAAACCACTGCTTTTCTTCAAAAAATAAAAATTTTATAAAATTTCAAACCATGTGTTCTCTTACTGGAAGTGAATTAAAACCTCAAAGAAAGTTATATTCAAAAATTCCTTCAACAATTACTATAACCCAATTGAAGAGTCTTTGTTTAATATAGAAAAGGCTCCTTTCGTTTGGTTCGTTTTGATTTGAAAAGTCTTAGGCAAGCTTAGAAGTGTTCAATTTGACGTATGGTGTCCAATTTGATTTGAAGTGCCCAGTTTGATTTGAAAAATTCGTACAATTCGACGTGAAAATTGTATATTCTACGTTGCAGGAAAAGCATTCGATCCAACAAATTGCTCTAATCCACTAATGAATTTGGCCCTTTTTCAACGTTCAGCAATACTACATTGTCTTCGAGGGCTTTCCGTCATAGTTGCACATTCCCCTGTAGTCCCTCCTGGCTACCGCGGCTCTGTCATTCGCGTTGGTGCGGTTGTGAAGGGCCTTCCTCTAGGTGTATGAATATACAGATGCGCATTACGAATGAAGACTATCTGGGAATCCTTCAGGCAGGTCTTTCTTTTTCCTCGTATCTTTTTTCTGTATATTCTTTGACAACTTCTCAAACAAGTTCTCGTGCTCATTCAAGAAGGACAGCTCTTGGCTCCAAATCCATGGCCTGTGTATTCATCAAAACTTATTTCAAGTGCCTGTTTTCTGCAGAACACCGGAACTGATTACAGCCCAGGGGTGCGTCCTGTCGTTCGCTAATCCGAACAACGAAATCGAAACCAGCTCTCTGGTCTGTAGCGAGATCTGACTGATAAGTCGTGTTGCGCTCGCAACGGGCGAAGACGCAAGCGATGATGTAATCAAGCGGCTGGAGTTCAGATAAACACTGCCCACATGACCACAGCATCTACAGTAGATAGCGGAATTCCGATCTGTTTAGACCGACTGCACCTTATCTGAACCGGAACACATCTGGGAACGACAAGCTCAAAGAAGCACTTGCGAACACCGCAAAGCGAGGACGACTTGAGCTTTCAATTCTGCGTAACAACAACCAGAAGTGCACGGGTGCGGTGCTTAACATTAAACATACATGATTTTATTTTCGCAACAGATTTTTACACTCTGCTAGTGTGTTGGTGTGGGTTGACGGGAAGCTGCCATGGCCAAAGCTGGCTGCCCAAAGGTGTCTTGAGGTCAACTTCAACAAACAACAGCAAAATACTCAGTCTTCTTCCAACATCTCCGAGCTAGCTCGCGTTTCGTAATTCTGTTCATACTATGCTCCAATATCATATCTGCTCGCCACATAGAAGGTTCGCAAAGTGCATAAAATTCCCCTTCGACACTTCGAACTATCGCCTCCCTTTCCTCCATACATGCACTCCAAAATACTTCGAAACGTTTTGTCCAAACGACTTGTCACAAAACTGGAAGGTCCAGAGAGACTGGGGGTGGGGGGCATTACGAAGACCCAACGGCCGAGAAGATTGCGGCATTCTATCAGTCACAAATCTACACGTGAAAAACACGTGGCTGAAACGTGAGCCAGCACTGCCGCCAAGTAGATGCACAGCGCGCTTGTATATACGAATGAAGAGCTAATACACTTTGTATTTTCGGTCGTCGTCAACCACAAACGTCGTCAGCCTTTCGCTATAGAATGGCATGGAGAAGCTGCAGCTAGAACACGATCAGAAGGAAGTCACGTTTGAAAAGAATCCCACTAAAAACGGACTACACGAGTTTTCTGGATAGACTTAGATTATGAGTAAGAAGACTCTTTATACGTATTTTTCTGAAATTATTCGCCATCAACTGAGCGATGCGTAAAGAAAACACCTATCAGATCATTCATTCAAATGACAGATGGGCATGGAGTCCCACAATTACCCGAAGTCTTAGTTTCCCTTTGCGTTTATCAGGAACAGGTTATTTTCTGAGAGCAATCACCTGTCCTCCTACTGATCATCGATTCGCTTGAGCAAACGTCAGCAATGCCTCCATTCGTCTCAGCTGTTGGGCGCCAGTGTAGTGCTCCTCTTTGGTCGAGGTTCATCAAGAGTGCCATATCATCCGTTCAGGACTTTTACAAGAAAGTCCGACCAACGCGTTGGCGGACCAATTTGTGCTGTTTTAATATAACCAGACGTTCAGCCGAACGTCTGGTTGGGGGCTTCGTCCCAAACCCCGAGAATGGAACAACCTCAGTCTTTCTCCATTCTCCTTTAGGCCTTTTTACTTTTATTAAGTAAAAAATCGGCTTTACTATATACCTTAGTGCAGCGGGATATGGTAGGGCAGAATCTTCACCTAGGAAACCCAACCACCCTCTATGATGTGCGCGATTTATTTTCCGAAGTGTCCGTTCTCTGCATGGCGAGAAACAGATCATGAGTGTCCCAATCCGAAGTGCTTAATGTGCAGAAACATAATTAAAATTAATCGGTATTGGTCACAGGTCGACACCGTTTACGGTCCGACGGCAATAACACTCCTCCGAATCCCATAGTCAGTCGCTCTACATCTTCCCCACTCCCCTCCCGCTTCTTTACCTATGTGCTGGCAAACTAATGGAGTGAAAGTCAAGCACGCACATGTGACGCTGAGTCCCGACTCACGTGTAATCAAGTTGCCGCAACGTCTATGACACTTCTGTACCTCGGCACATGTGCCACGACTTCTGTGACCCGTCTTCAGAAACCCGACGCACATTGGACGATCTTGAGAGAAAACACTGGTCTCCCTTATTCCCCTCTCTAGTGGTCCTCCTTTGCTGATCCTCTCTTCACTCCTCCCGACCGTATCTAGAAATACAAAACCGGGAAGATCTGTCGACTCCCGCATAGAGTTGCGGCAGACATGGATCAACTCCCTGCTCCTATTATAGTTTTCGAACGTCGACGATGCTCAGAACTCCGAAGACCTTAACCCAGTGTCCACTTCAGGCAACCCGTGAACAGAGAAAAGCAGTTTCCCTCCAGTCGAAGTCGGCGTCGAGTTATAACCTCGTGAAGGATGGCCAATTAACAATGCAACACCTATTTTCCTCATAACGCGGTGGATTCCAACAGGTGCGTGGACATGCAACCAGGAGCACTTCCCCTTTTTTACTCCAATTTTAGGGGGATACTAGTGCTTAACTGAAGAGCGGGGATATTCCTGAGCACAATTCATCTGCGGAGCTGAGGGTTAGTGAGATAAAGCTGAAGAAGACGAAGGTACACCGAAAACTAGCCGTAAAGGAAGTCTTTGCTGTTCGGCAGATAAGAATTTGAATAAAAACACTTCAAGGAATATTAAAGAGAGACGTGAAGTAGAGATTAGGGGATATTCAAAATAGTGCGCTCAAGTGAAGTATCTTACGAACTACCTCATCATATTGGAGATATAAGCGTTCTCGTTGGACCTCATCTCCGCCACATATTCTACTGGTACGTTCCTCATTATGATGAAAGGATCGAACACCAGTAGCCGAGCCATCGCCCATGCAGCTGCTGCGCCGAGAACAGTTACCTGAAAATGTAACATCACAACGATCTCTACAACCACATCTCCACCGCCAATAAATTCCATTTAAATTTGTCTAAAAAGGACGGAACACTATTTGTCCGTCGGCCGTCGCATGTTTTATTTTCAAATCCGCATTTAGTGCTTTTCCAGGATAAGAAAAATGATAACGGGCGGAATTATTCAATTCCTCTTTAGATTCGCCACGCACTCTGCTAGAACAGATGCCGTGAAGGCCAACTGAATCCGTATTTGGCCTACACAATGACATGCGGTACGCATCTTCAATGATTTATCCTTTCCAGACGAGTCTGCTATCAATTCAGCGAGACGGAGGAATAGAAGGATTGGTTGGCCTGGCTGAGAAATCCAAACCAAGAACCTGGAGTCCGATGTACGCTACAACCGGCGCCTCCTCCGACTGCGCTGCCATGCGCCATTCTCCAGGACACAGGAGTGCAGATAATGGAAAGTGAGCCAACTGCGAATGTACAAGACAGGTATACATCGTGTCTTCTCTAGAAACCAACCATAAGAGGTTTCAACTATCACCTCGCCCGGAGGAAGCATAAAAATGAACAGAACACCTGTGACCCAAAATTCGTTAACCAAACGCATATTATAAATACAGAAATTGCAATTCACACTCACTTGACTGCAGATAAATGATATGCGCATGTTAATCATTACCTAAACCTTGCGCTATAGTAAACTAAAGAATCAAGCATATTCTCGACCAGTATTTCGATTTGTAACACGCTTTCAGCTTCAACGTGATCTGAGCAATACTGGTAAGTACAATAAACCACGTCTTCCTAGAGACTACTAAACGCTCCGTCTATCCACGAAGATCGCGCTACTTTTCAGCCGACCTCGAAAGGAGGAAAGCTGAGCTTGCCTATACCCATCCAGAATCCATGCCCAATACGATTACCCTGTTCTCGCGTTTGCAAGGTACTACTTCTTCACTGCACCACACGAACTTGTTCATTAATATACACCACAGAATGCTGCGATTTCAATAAATAAGTAGCCAAATCGAACAAACTGACCCAAATATGCTCACATAAGAACACCTCTATAAGAAGATGATCCACTCGAATCTGCTGTAGGAACCACTGTACTACAGCTGCCGCATCCCTGAAATTTTTACGTCGTACACAGTGCTAGAGGGAAGGATATATGGAGATGGATGAAACAGGACGTATATCAAAGGACGAGGAAGGATTCTTACCATATACCACCTGTAAGAAAACGGAGTTCTGACAAGGAATCAAGGAAAGGAAGTATTGAAATCTTGGGGCCAACCAAAAACGGAAATGAAGAGCACAAACCCTTCTACAGTTGTACGTTAGCCTTTAAAACTGCAACACTTTCCACAGAGGGCTCATAAAAACACTGAAATTGTCACTTATCTGCTTATATTCGTTCCACCGCGTTTGTGGAAGGAGCATGGCATGCCCCCATAAGGCAGAGGTTCGACTACATCTATATCTATGAACCGTCGATGAACTAATGAAGGTATAATTTGGAATGCGCCTCCTTGCGCTCTACGTGGAAGCCTTTGCGATGCATTTTTGGCATGCATCAGTGAAAACAAGCGACTAGTGAGTCAGTAGTTTGCTACTTCCCTACGTTTCTACTAACTCATCAGTACCGTGAAAATGGAAAGGCTCTTTATTCTCAAATTCAAATAGACCGAGATGAAATTGGCGCCTTCTGCTCACTGGACAACTCGAGCCAGGGCGATCTCACATCAGAATCTTTTATGTAGCTCACGGAAGGTATAAAACACAAGTATTCTAAAAGCTGCCATGAAGATCCCCATCACCTAAATAAACCTTCGATGGTTTGGCGGAGGTAAGCAGCATTTCACTGATCAGCGCACACCAAAAAACATTTAAAAAAGAGCCTCCACATTCTAATTTTATGAATTTCCAAAGCAGTAACAAATGACAAGGAAAAGCCCAACCTGGAGTACTTGATCACTGCTGCCACTTTCTCTCTGAACAGAAATATCGTACCCTTCCCGCCTTCGACTAGAAAAAACACATTTATACAAATGACAACAGTTACTAGAAGCTAGATTGGTTGAAATCCCTCACTTGAAATGTGTTCCTTTGGTCCCTTCCGCCAGTACTGCTCGACGGTCAAAGAGTATGGGCAGTACTGCCCCGAAGTGTCAATCGAATTTCTCAGGCGATCACTTGGAACAGTGATGATGGGTACGTTAACATCGACCAGACGAGCACCGAGCCACAGCGCGAAGAACCATCCCAGTATTAGTCCGCTTAGAACGGACTTCGCCTCCATCGTCCTGAAGGAATCGGCCGTTCTACTGAGTTGGGAGAGCAGCCATAGCGAAATCATCATCGTCAAGCGACAAAATAAGGGGAGCACCTCGTGTGAAACGGATGCCACCACAAGAGAAGGAAAAGGAGAACGTAAAGGAACGCGAGACGACTTCCTCGCCATAGCATCTGGCGCCTGCTAGATGGCGATTGATCTGTGTCTTGCAGAGCGCGTATTACACTGCCAGTTACTGCCGGTGAAGGTCTGCCTAGTAGTGGGGCAAGGCGACGGTGACAGTAGATTAGAGAAACCACCTAATACACCCAACACCATAAACCTCTCAGTGGCTTTATTTGTCGCACACTGAATCACTCTGAAGGAAGGGCCGATTGGCAGGGCGTGAACACCGGAGTAGGTGGTTTTCTTCCAACATTGCAACTACTCGGTCGCTGTGCTATGTACCGACATGCGAACTGTACTGCACTTTACCAACGTAACAGTGCTTTTTGTCTGCATCTAATGCACTGTCTGAGACAAGAAATGGATACATGTGCACTTGTTGCACAAATAAAGCCGTCAAACGGTGGCAGCTCCGCGAGGCCCATGTGATGAGGCCTGAGCAGGCCTAACAACGTATGGATGATTCAATATTTCAACATGCGCGTTAGACTCCACAGATCTAGAAGCGTCTAGCCAATTACCTTCAGACCAAGGCCCTGTATGTTTTCCGTGTGGCCTATACATCACCCTACATAATCGATTGGCTTCTACCTTAATGTTACCCCCTAATCGATAGAGGTGACTGGAATGCAACGCCTGCCCTAGACTCGTAATGCTGGCGAGATTCCGAGCACCACGTTTGCCCGAGTTGTGCATGTTCGTTGGGGTGCCGTCCACGGATAAAGTATAGGGCCAACGTTGAGAAATAAAAATTTGTTGCCTTTCCCTTTCAGACAACTCGACAAAGCTACAGCTATAAACAGCTGTTTTAAGGTCTGTCCAACAATGTATTCGAAGTAGGATTTGTCTCATCGATGACACACACAACAGAACACAACGCGATATGTAGAAACACCGTCATTGACGGAAATCGAACCCCCTGAACCTGCTCCTGAGGCAAACTGACTGCTACTATGCCCACTGCCACTGACTCGGGACACTAATCTCCTATGGTTCCCCAACACCTCATCCACACTGCATCAACTACCCCAGCCTGCAGTCGCGAACAAAGTGAATCATGACATGCCAGTAATGACATAGGAGATCCACTTAGCAAATCTGATATACATCTTTGTAATCAGCACGTCAAACTCTTCTACAACATGTACGTCTTCCTTCAAACTTCCGTTGGAAGGTATGCCATTCCTTATTTAGCGACTTATAAGAATTCACCGAGAACTGATTTGTGGTATTCATTCACTGCGTTCCAATCCAGCCCCACTACGACATACAACCAAGTTTACCTTCCCTGGGGCCAGATTTATCAACCGCTTACCAGCCGGTAACAATATATCGGTTATCGTTTCTGTATCTCTGAACCTCTCTGTATCACTTATTACGTAGACCGATATGGTGAATCCACGTGAGATGATACCGGCGGTGTCGTTAGTAAATCTGGCTCCAGCAAGCAGAAGGTGGGGGTTTGAATCTCGTTGGGTGCCAGAGTTTTTACCGTTACAAGACACCATCGCACTCCGTTTAATCTAATGGAGGAGCTGGATGACTTCATAAAATGGAGCTTACATCTGCACCTTGCGCTGGAAAACTGCCAATAGTCAAAAGCCGCATCCCACCTATACTAGATTTATATGTAGTAGGATAGTACGAGTAGGAATTCAACCGCCCTCCTCCGTTAGTTTCTGTTCATGAAATCCGCGAACACGACACGAAATCGTGACATAGAACGCTAACAAGAGACTGCCAACGGTAATAAATTAGGAATTACACCAACATTACTGGATGACATTCCCACCCCAGCGAGCAGATGCTCCTGATTTAAGTAGCAAAGCACACTGGTCCATTCAGCATAGAAATCTGAACTTTGTACACCGCTGCTTATTACAAAAAGATTTACTGCAGGTGAACATGCTGCTAAAACACGAACTGAACAGGTACAAGTCAAAGAGCCTCGACAAAGTATGGGTCCAACCTAACGCACAGAAATCGCTGCCGGAAGAAAGGACAAAGACAAACCTCGGAAGACACTGTAGAGTTAAAACGATAACAAGTTTATTTGCAACAACAAACAATCCATGCTATCCAAGTTTAACGCTTTCCGCCAACTCGTGGAGCGGCGGTTTTCACTGGCTTCGGCGGCTTCACCTTCTGCTGGGCGGGCTTCTTCTCCTGGAACAGGGAAGAAATAAGTCTGAAGAAACATTGCTTTCGCAGAAAGCATGGACAAAGAGTATAACTCAAGTGTCGGTTCGACTCGACCGCGAGCTCATAGCAGTCCAAAAATGTGAAGAACTCACAAATGAGGACTACAGCGCATCACGGGAATAAGTGAACCTGATTCTTTGGCGCCTTTTCGACACTCACTTTACCATTTGGGCAAGGTGGGTTCTAATAAAGCGCTCAGCAGAGAAGCAAAGATAGTAATACAGAACACCAACCTTATTCATTGCAGCTTTAGCAGCTCGAGCAGCCTTGTTGGCCTCCTTAGCGGCCTTCGCGGCTTGCTCACGCTGCTGACGTCGGAAATCGGAGGTCTGATTACGCTTGGCCAAGATAGCCTCCAAAGACATTCCAGCGACGGCTCGGTTGAGTGTGTGGGCGACCTTCTTTACCTTCTTCCTCTGCACATTCTCTTGACCATATGATCCCTCAAAAACGAAAGTGATAGGTGGTGGGTAGCTTTTTGCCATTTCTACATGAAAGAGGGAGAAAATCGCGGGTACAGCACCTCAAGGGATGCTCAAGAGATTACAAGAGAAACAGATAAAAAGGTGAGAAGTAAACATACCTTCTTGTGCTTGATGCGGTAAAGAACGGTCCAGCGAATATCTCGAGGACTGCGCTTTAACTTGGTAGATCGGAATGCTTTGGCCGACAGGAAGATTTGGACCTAAATGTCAATAGGGTAGCAGCGTATGTTCAACGCACTTCTCACCAATACCCTTTTTCTACCTTCTGATGCAAAGCTAGGCAATAACTCTGAAGAAATATTGCTTTGCTTTTGCAAAAACATGGGCCGAGGAGAATGACTCAAATGTCGGTTCGACTCGACCGCGAGCTCATAGCAGTCCAAAAATGTGAAGAACTCACAAATGAGGACTACAGCGCATCACGGGAATAAGTGAACCTGATTCTTTGGCGCCTTTTCGACACTCACTTTACCATTTGGGCAAGGTGGGTTCTAATAAATCGCTTAGCAGAGAAGCAAAGATATTAACACAAAACACCAGCCTTATTCATGGCTTCTATTATAGTAGGTTGCGTTGAGTAGTTGTGTTTTTTCTCATGTCTACCGTACGCAGCGCAGTGAATAAATCTTAGCTTGCTATATATAATTCGCTTAATCCGTGGGTCACATTGTCAGTCATGGGAAGGGGGAACTGAAGCCAAGAGA
Source organism: Heligmosomoides polygyrus polygyrus (assembly GCA_947396885.1). Lineage (NCBI taxonomy): Eukaryota > Metazoa > Nematoda > Chromadorea > Rhabditida > Heligmosomidae > Heligmosomoides > Heligmosomoides polygyrus. Next base: position 69,909,562 of record OX377205.1, on the reverse strand, counting down.
TAACTATGACAGCGCGGCGTATGCCAGCTGGTTTTTCTTTCAGCTTAACCGTGGGCGATTGTTGGCGAACTGACAACCTCGGCGGCGGATCACCCAAGTATGCGATATATTCAGCGGGCATCACGTCAGGATATGAATGGGGATCAAGTGCAAAGCGTGAGGAATCTGAAGACGTGCCGCAGATGTCCAACGAGCGTAGAGATTCAGAAGACGAACTGAAGACGTCGTCCAACGGGCGTAGGTAATCAGAAAATGTGCGGCAGACGTCGTCCAACGTCCGTAGGGACTCAGGAGACGTGCTGATGAGGTCGTTCAACGTGCGTTAGGATTCAGAAGACGTGTGGCAGACGTCGCCCAAGGTGCGCTGGGATTCAGAAATCTGCTAAAGACGTCGTCCAACGTGCGTAGGAATTCAAAAGATGTGCCGAAGACGTTGTTCGAAGTGTGTTAGGACACAGAAGATGTGCGTCAGACGTACAACGTGCGCATAGATTCAGAAAAGTGCCGCAGACGTCCAAATTCCGTAGGGATTCCGAGAAGGGGACCAGGGAAGAGGGAGGGGATCAGGGGATCAGCAAAGAGCGTTCACTGGGGGGGGGGGGGGGGAGGAACAAGAGGTGACCCGTACATTCCCTCAATATTGTCCAATGTGCGTCGGGTTTCTGAAGACGGGTCACAGAAGTCGTTGCACGTGTGTTGGGGTGCAGAAGTATCATAAACGTCGGGACAACGTGATGACACGTGAGTCGGGACTCAGCGTCACGTGCGTGCTTGACTCCCACTCTGCCACTCGGGGAGCGGGGGGAGGGGGGCGGTTGAAAAAAGAGTGACTATGGGATTCGGAGGATATTATTGCAGCCGAGCGAGCGTAAGCGGTGTCAATCTCTCGACCAATACCGATTAATTTTAGTTACGTTTCTGCAGATTAAGTACTTCGGATTGGAACTTTCATGATCTGTTTCTCACCACGTAGAGAACGGGCACTTCGGAGAATAAATCGTGTACATTATTTATTATTATTTATTTATTTATCAGACATGAACATAGTCATGCATTACATAAGTAATGACAGAAAAACAGATACTAAATCACACATACAACAACAAACATAAAACTAAACACAGCACGTTTAACATAACTTTTTACGTACCATTAAGGACTTGAACGAACTCACGGACATGTTTATGATGTTCTCATCCTCACCTAATAATAAATTCAAGTCCTTAAGATTTCTGTATGTGAGGAAGTTTGATCTCGCCTGCGATTTTGGAACAGGGAGGTAAAGCCTTAGGTTGCCTCTCCTATTCGTAGTCAGAGGTGCACCAAAAAATAGCGTGGGATCTATTGAAATTCTGTTTGTAAGAATCTTAAACATCATGGTCATGTCGATCATCTTCCTTCGACTGCGGAGGCAAGGTAACTTATGCTGTTTGGCCCTGTCTGGACCTCTAGGTATGTTGTCATAGTTGGTTCCAAAACATCTTAAAAATAATTTTCGGGTGAAGTTGTTCTGTACGCTTTCCAGAAGAGCAATGTACATGCGATAGAGGGTGACTGGGCTTCATAGGAGGAGTGAAGATTCTGCCCTACCATATCTCACTACATTAATCTATATAGTAAAATCGGTTCTTTACTTAATAAAAGTAAAAAGGCCTAAAGGAGAATGGAGGAGGATTGAGGTTTTTCTATTCTCGGAGTTTCGGGCCAAAGCTCCCAACGTTTGGCGGCCGTTAGGCGCTGAACGTCTGGTAAATAAACAATACACAAACTGCCCAATACACAAACGTAGGCGCTTCTACAACATCCATGGAGTAATAGGTTCTTATAGGGCGGGACATCTACCGCAGCTTTGTCAAAACTAGCCATATCATGTTCTTTCCCTTGTTCAGTCTGCGCTCATCTGCGCTCACTCAGGGCAGGACACAATCAAAGCATGCCTTGCACACGACATGGGCCCGCTCCCTGTAAGAACCCAATAGCAATAGAAGCCATGTCCTATTTTTTGTTCACACATTTTCCCTGAGGGTATAAGGTTCGGTAACATCTCTAAATCAGATATGTGCCCTGTTGAGTTATTCATCCCATTGTAGTTAGCCCGCCAGCACCATGAAACCTTAAGGAAATACCTCAAGCTTGAATTGCTGTCAGATCAGCAACAATGACCTATTCACAACAAGGAATTGCAAGATCTATTCAAGCAACACAAGCTAGCAATGAGAATTTTCCCAGCGGGCAAGTAATCTGTTGAACCTTCGTTGGAAACTTAGGGGGGGGGGGGGTGGAAACGGTGGAACTTCAAACTCGTCTTGGCAGCTAAAAATCACACTCGCCACGTATTTCAGCGATGCAGCTATCAAATAAAATTAGCAGCACTTCTCTTAACCCGACAAGCCCAATGTATAAGAAGTCCGATTAACTCTGTGCTATGCGAAACGCCCGTGTGCCTTATTAAGGTGAAGATATTGCGAAAAACGCTTAGAGAACACCAGCTAGCCTAGCGTGGCCCGCTGGATGGTCCACGTGAGGTACGTAAGCCATCCCAATGTGGAGCCGCGCTAGGGATGCTTCTCTACCCAGAGTCGGTTTCGGGCTTCGCCCGAACCTGATTACCTTCACTAAAGAAAAAGTTGTCCAAAGAACGACTGCCTAGTCAAAAAAAAAAGCATTTCAGAAGGCAGATTCCGTTTTCGTAGCATGGAACGCTGCTCAGTCTTGTTGAATAATCATCTCGTAGCTATGTTTGACTTCATCCACGGTAGCAAAATCTATTTGGGTACTTCATTCTGGTATACCTTGACGCTGATCTTGAGCAACTGCTCGACGGAAACGAAGCGCGCTTTGGATTCAGCGGTTAGTCCTGCCCAAACCACACTTCTCGGGCACAGCGTCTTTTCTTTTCTTTCTTTTGAGTTCTTTTCTTGTGGGGGGGGGGGGGGGGCGGGGTTGCTTCAGCCAGTAGGAGTAGCCCACGATGACTCTTGGGGGTTGTGAACGATCTCCACAGTGAAAAACTTTTCATCAGTCTAGATCAACTCCTCGATGCGGCCCCGTTGCAGCTCATTCAACAATTCCTTTGCCTTCGGTGCGGTGTTCCTGATTTTGGGAGCAGCAGCCTGTGCTCGAGAGCGACGTCGCAGGTGCCGGAACTTTTATCCCAATAACTATGCGCCACCCTGCACATCCTATGATAATACACTGACATAACCCATGAGGGGAGTCTTTCAAAGTCCTAGCCTTGGAAGCCATTCCCTCCTTCCACTCACTGTGAGGTAAGCGTAAATAAGGAAGACAAACGAAACCCAACAAAACCCGTGTGATTTGATACGGATTCTGCCGGTAAATGCTATTCCACATAAGCATTGGTCTGATCTCATCCACCATCACTATTGCGAACACCTGAAGAAAAAAAAACAGTGCGACCGCCTTTCACGCCTGTTAACAGCTACTTCCTCTACATCGACACCACAATGTCCGGGACAGGGAAGGTCACGTTGAACAACAATTCCCTCAAGTCGACATTACCATACAATCATAAAGACTACTCACGAAAAACCTTCGTTTATATGGCCTACTACCACCGATGTTTGAAGTTGATATCACTAAGTGCTAAGCGCGGTCCCATATTGACTACGTAAGTTTGCAAAACTTCATGAATACCACCTCTACGGATTTCGCTGGAGACGTTCAAATTGAATGTCGCCACCTAACAAAGAGTGTTCCTCTACTAGAAAGTACCGCCCACTAATCGAGTTGAAGTTTAATCGATGCGTGGTATACTGACATTCAACTACTATCATACGACGCGAATTGAGCAACCATTTTAGCATTGAAAATAAAACAAAAATGTTACTTTCGGGCGCACATAAACGCACGGTGGTTGGATTCTGCGCTCATAGGAGACCAAAAATCTCCAAGACGCCACAAATGGCTACAGCAAAAGAGAATTTTGAGAGCTTTCGCCAATAAACGAGCTAGTATTTGCGAAGGTATAAGTTCAAGAGTCCTACTTTGCTAGAACTTCCAGTCAAATAAGCACGACAGATATTTCAGCTTTCAGAGATCTGCAGCAATTAAAGATTCTCAGCGCCTCGCTTCCTCGTTTTACTGATAAACCTCTACAGAGTGCTGAGCCAGAGCACAATGGAGCGGCAAGCAACGAGCACCAGTAATTACTCTACTTACTTTCATTACAGTTACCATGATTTGCGGCTACTCTGAAAGGCTGTTATGCACACAGGTTATTTAAAAATAAATTTCCACGTCTTTCCCAAGACCTTAGTTGAAAAAGATAAACAGAAGAAAATAAAATGTCCTTTATGTGTGTCCTTTATTCCTTCTCGCAAATTACCACCCATTTTCCCAAGAAAATCTATACACTAAACACCTGCGGTTTTAAAGAAGGTATGGAAGAACAATTCGGAGTGGGGTACTCCCTCCTAGAAGTGGATATTTTCGACTGATTTTCCAGCTGCAACCTATGCTAGGTTGACATGTTGCGCTCTAGGCGGCGATGGTGTACACCAAGACTAAAACCGTCGAAATAGTAAGCTATAGCATGAAGAAGTACGAAAACCATCATCATTAGAGCACATGCCCCCCTCTCTTGTCTTGCGCCTGGTACAAGATCTCCCACGGCACTGTCACTACAAATACTGGGTAGGCTTCCCTTTGCGGAGTGACATGGTTTAAGGAACTTATCACGTCGTCCTGTAGCGGAAATATGCTTTCGAGAAATGGGGAGTCTCAGTCCAAGCGATACCGATATGAAAGTGAATCGTACGGGTCACCGTCCCTAGATGGGAAATCATCACGCAGTTGTCTCGAAGATTGAGATACCGGTAGAATGGTTTTTTCTCAGAAAATAGATGCTTGTTTTCAATTTTGTCATCACTGTCAAGAAGGCACAAAGAGGAGGAAAAGATCAAGGTCAAAAAAATGATCATGAGTAACACTCCCAGCAGAGCACTATATGGTAACCTTAGTAGTAGTTATGCCTCAGGCGATTCGCGTAGCATGGTTTAAGGAACTAGAATTACTTTTAACCAGAACGAAGTCACACCGCCACGACAAACACACCCCAATCGCTGCCAAAACAAGTAAAAAATCAAACAAGAAAAACGAAAACAGAAGAAAACAAAAATTTACTACCTTTCCATCGGGACGGACGACACGCTTCCCGTGACCCGGGTAGATCTTGTATCCTGAGTAACAGCAGGTTTCCAACTTCATTGTTGGCTGTGCCCTGGTTCGATGTCACTGAAAATCTAGGTTCATACATACTATACCAAAGTAAAAGCAAAGCGCTATATCACGCACATCAACAACCGAGTGAAACGAAACATAAGAATCGCGTTTTGAAGGGGAGAACGCAATAATACAAGGTATAGCGCTGAGGATAGCGCCAATAGTCGAGAATAATCGTGGAATGCTGCCAACAAAATGAACTCGTAATAGACTCCCATGGCTTGTAATGGTTTCAAATTCAAAACAACGATCCATATAAACGGTCTTAGCTGTTATTGAAAAGCCTTTTAGGTTGAATGATAAAAATCGAGAATTCTATAACATTGGAAAGGGGCTGCTACGCAGCGTAGCGTTTTTTCCGCACAGGACCGACAGGAGATTTGCACAATTCTATTGAAAATTTCGCCTTTTTTGGCTTGTAATCCTCCCTTTGTCTCTAATTTTGTGAACTAAAATAGATACGAGACAAAAGTTTAGTGTGTGTCTAGAGCAGCGACCAGCCTAACCGGAACGACGGATCCGGCTCATTTCGAGAGTTAACAGATGAGTTCCCGATTATACAAGAGAAGAAATGCTTATTCGTAAAGGCAGTGAAGCGAAAGATTGCTTTTTTCTCGTGAGAAATTACCAGAAGGAGGCTGGATTAAGTATAGGGGATTGCCAGCAGCCGTGTAATAGATAGGGGGTGCTACGCAGTTCATGGATTACGGTAGCCAGATTGGACGAATTTTCCGACTTTTCAATTCCCAACTCTTCCTCCTAATCTGGTTCCTTACGCTTAATTGTTCCATGGCTGGTATCGATTGTGTGTATTTTTGCTTTCAATTGCATCAGTTTGTTCGGTCTTATGCTGAAGTTTCGTGAGAACCGCTCTCACGCGGGCTGTTTGCGCTTGGTGTTTCACTAAACTCGTTCATTAATTTGAGTCTGATCCTGCATACATTTCCTTGCAGAACTTGCGGTCAGTATGCTGATTCCCAGTAAGAACAGAAAAGCCATCTACGAGTACCTCTTCAACGAGGGAGTCGCCGTTGCCAAGAAGGACTTCAACCTTAAGCAGCACCCCAACATCCCTGGGGTTACCAATCTCGAGGTCATCAAGGCACTGAAGGTATGGTTCTTCGCTTGTTATTGTCCTACTAAACATTTTTAAATCGTAGAGGTTCAGGTGGTGCGACTTACAGCTATTTGTTTTGAATTTAGAGCTTGGCCTCTCGCGAACTTGTCAAGGAGCAATTCGCGTGGCGACATTATTATTGGTACCTGACCGATGAGGGTATCGCCCATTTGAGGGAAGTATTGAACCTGCCGGCCGAAATTGTTCCTTCCACCGTTAAGAGCAAGCCAAGAGATATTCGTGCGCCCGCCGTTGACCGCATGCAACGCTCTGGTGGGTTCTTGATTAAGTGTTGTTATTTCCTGTTCTGGTTTATTTGTTATTTGGCTATATTAACTCATTTGTTCTGACTTGCTGGCATAGTTCATTATTGTTTATATTTCTCATCTTTGCGTTAGGGGAGAGATGGAGCCCAATACATGCCCAGCAGTGTTACGTAAAACTGCTGAAAAAATAAACAGTTCGAGTTAACTGATGTAGTTTACGACGCATGAATTACTCTCAAAGTAATGTTTCATCGTTAGATCAAATGGAAGTATTCTAAGGCATTGTTGTGCAAAGGACCTATTCTTCACAATAACTTTTTGTCGCGGGACCCTTCAGGGTCGATGAAATACTAACAGTCGTGACTTGTCCATCGGCTGCTCACAGCGAATCCTTTATAGGCCCAATACGCATTCAATCTTCGGCACAATCCCAATGAGGGGGATTCCATCTCGTAACAGGACGGGCGTTGGAGTGTCCACCCCACTCCCGCGGCTTCCTCGAGAGTAGTGGCTGCCTCATGTTGTACATTATGCTGCATGTGTGCCCATTTCAAATATCATCTAAATGTATGACCGTGGACCCCCCACCCTCGTTAACGGGATTGCACCCAAATTTCATCTGCGTTTTCTAGAGATAGAATGCTGCTTCCTACAAAGGGTTGTTTTGGAGTGTTACTGCTGCCACTTTTGGCTTTCTTGTTCCAACTAAGGCCTATGTTATACTTCGGCGACGCGTCGTCGACGCTGCGACACGTCACCGACGGCCCGTCACCGACGTCGCCGACGCTGACGTCACCACCGACGTCGCCGATGTCGCCACAGACGCGCCGTCGACGTCGGCGACGTCGGTGACGGATTCTGTGGCGGCGTCGGCGACGTCGTTGACAGGAGAGCATCGGAGCGCGTTTTCAGTGTCATCATTTGGTAACCAATCTGCCGTTAGAAACGCAAGGTGATCACATCTTCCTCGAATTCGCATACATTTTGTGCTTTTCTTAATATGTTTCAAGACTTGATGATGATTCTTTGTTCTCTATGAACGGTAGTCTGCTCATCCATTGTTAATCTGCTGAATTTTCTCTTCTAAGTAGCAACAAGATTGTAGACATTCAGTTCTTGCACAATCAATCAAGCCTAAAATGCAAGGTTTCAGAAGGCGGCATGGCGCAATCTGGGCTATTTACAAGCTAGATAAATCTCGTTACCCTGTGTTTTCATATGAGTCTCGAACGTCTTCAAAGGGTTCACTAGCAGCAATGTTAGAACCTTTCAAATAGTACCTGAATTTTTAAGGATACCCTGCATTTTTCGCAAGCCATAGTGCGTTTTTAACTCATATGAAAACACTAAAAAAAGCACAAATCGATAAATACAAAGTGACCGTACCGATAATCGATATCGATACGGTCACTTTGTAAAGAGATTGCAACAAGTATTCAAGCGAAACCCAATCAGTCGAGTGTAAAATGCAAAATAACAGACGAGTGCATAGCGCAATCTATACCGCTCATACGTCAGAAAATTTCTATTTTCCAAGCTTTTATATGAGCCTTTAACTTTTTCAATACCATTTTGTGACCAAAGTTATCACCTTTCTAACAGTGTATACATTTCTTGAGACACCCTGTATTATTAGAATTAGGCAGTATAAAAAAGACTCACGCCATCTATCAGGTAGAGATACGTATATTTTTAGGCCTTCTGCTGAAACTCTGTTCTCTGTCTCAATTTCGTTGTTTGATGAAAAACACTCCAAAGAAACTTTTTACATCTTTTCCTGCAAGCCTTAAAGGAAACATTTTTTGCTGGCATAGAATGCTACACATTAAAGACCACAAGAATTCTGTGAAGTCCACATCTGACCAACCTTAAATGGACGTTAAGAGTAAAAAAGGCACCATTGGTGTCCGCAAGACGGGCGTTTTTGCACTTCTCGGTTTCGTAATTCGAGTTCCGCCGAGGATGATGACAGTGCCGGGAACGAGGAACCCACCCACAAACAAAATACTCCCTCGGAGCGCATTTTCTCCCACCCTTGGATGACACTAATAATGCGCAATGATGCGGCCCGACGGCCAGCGACAGCCTGTCGCCGTGCACAGCGCGGCGACCGACCGACGGACGACGTCGTCGACGCGTCTGTGGCGACGTCGCCACAGACGGCGTCGCCGACGTCGGCGACGGAAGTATAACACCCCCTGCGGAGCTCTCGGCGACGTTGGCGGCGCGTCGCCGAAGTATAATATAGGCCTAAGGCCGACCCTATAAAACTAATGTCTTATCGCGACCGAACTGTAGGCAAGGGGATCTTAACGTTGAGGAGATATGAATAACAAGAATCGGTCATCTCTAAATTCCTAAAAGCAGCTGTTCAACAGTTACGGTGTTTTCAATATCTAGTGCAGCTCTGTTTAAAGCAGTACCCCTTATTGGCCCATTTTGAGTACTATCTTCTCGAAGGTTTTGTAGCGACATCAGATTTTTACTACTTGTTTTCATTTTAATTGCGCGTGACATGGTGCGAGATGATATTTTAATTGCGGATGTGCAAATTTTGCTTATTTTGCGCCACTATCGCGACGTTGAGACTGCAGCGTGGTTCCGACTTCTATTGTGAAGAGATTGTGGTAAACCAGAAGAAAAGAGCGACGCTCATAAGCGGGCTTGTGCCCGCATCGAAATTGCATATGCTCGTAGGCCAACTACAAGGTATGGCTTCGCTGCCCACGCGGAGAACAGAACAGAACAAGACAAGAGAAGGAACTCCGGAATGTGGCTGATGTAATTCCCGTGTTCTGAACACAAACATTTTTCGGTGCCGGTGCGATGCGGCCACGCTACGTACAGGTGCCGGTGCCATCACACCGGCACTGTATGTGTTTTCCGCTGTTTTGACACTTGTATGTGATTCTTCTACTATATACTATACTACACGTAGAAGATTTCGTTGGCTCTAGACCTTTTCGGGACCCGCGTTGAAAGCACCCTTTCAAAAAACGTTTCCATAGGAAAGTTTACGTTTCTTGAAGAAAAATGACAGCATGGAAAATCTACAAGAACGAGTTAAATAGTGACGCTGTGAAATGGGGGGGGGGGGGGTGTTGGTCTCCGAAAAATTTGTGACACAGAAAAAGAGAAACGAGACACTCTTTGGCAGAACTTTTAAACGCTTGAGGCATGAATTGTTTCTTGATATTACTTAGCATTTAATTTTCGTAGGGTTTCATTGGAAAGATTTTCCATTTCATCGAATTTTAGCGAACTCATTCTATTCTTTCATGATTTTTGTTGATAGCGAACACATTCTATTCTTTCATGATTTTTGTTATTAGATTCGCGATTTTGCGATGATTCGTGATTACGATTCTGCGGTAAAACCAATCCTCACAATTGGTTTTTAAACTATAATTGTAATTCGGGATTATCAATCGTGTGTGGTCTAGTTCATCGAAAGTCTGCTATCGGATACTTTTGTACTTACCAGGAAACTATCTCAACGGTAGGTCGGAACGGCTCAAGTGTTGTATATGGGCAGAATCGCCTCGCTCTGGGAAACAAAATGCAAGTATCTCCACTCCAAAACAACTCTGCGCAGAGCTAGGAACGACTGAAGTTGGGCAGTTGCCGGCGTTAGCACTATGCCTGCAGGCGGAGGGCGGGGTCAAGTTTGGAAACAGCGATGACGAGCGAGCAGCGTTGGCGCAGAGGGTAGAGGGACGGCTTAATCCTTATGATCGCTGTTTCCAGCAAACTTTAGCCCGCCCTCGTGCAGGCATAGGACTAACGCCGCCAACAGTCCAACTTCTGTTGTCCCTAACTCTGCGCAGAGTTGTATTGGGGTCAAGCCATTTGTGTTTTGTGTTTCCCAGAGAGAGGCGATTCTGCCCATATACAACACCTGGGCCATTCCGACCTACCATTGAGATAGTTTACTGCTTACTGCTAATTACATGGTGAAATCTAGTCAGTGAACGTCTGCATCGCTACTAACCACGCATACCCTTAATCAATAAAGGAGCAACTGCGTTCGTAGACCGAAACACTTGTTTGCCTAGAACAAAGTTGTTCAAAACTTCAGGAAGTAGTTCGCTCAACAGCTTTATTTCGCAACCCTTCTCCTTGCTGACGGCCCATGCTTGCGTGCAAAAAATGTCGATGTGACGAAATTGGTTGTTGAGAAATGATCGGCACAATCCCCAGATGCACATACCCTAACTAGGATTGTGACAAATACTTCTTGTTAGCACGATGATGACACTGTGTTAGAGGTGACGTTCAATGTTTCTCCCCATGGTGTTGTGGCGGTCTAGGTGAAAGCTGGAAAGGAGGCCCAATCTCGCTTTGTTCATAAATTCGTAGAAATTGGTTAAAAACTTTACGCTTGAAGGGGTATATACTGTAACTACTCACGCACGTTTAGACTGGAGTAAACTTGTGGTGAGTGGAAAATATAAGCCTGTGTTATCTTCGGCGATCGGGGGCGTTGGCGACAGTGTTGAGCGTGTGCTAAGCAGAGCTAACAGCTCGCCATCGCCGACACCAGCGTCACCGAAGTATAACATAGGCCATAGAGGGTGTACCCCACCCTTCCCCACTTTATCACCGTATTCACTGTATTCTACGAGAACTGCCGTCAATTAGAGTTTTTTGAAAGATATCTCTGCCCGATTATTACTTGCTTTTTGGTTTTCGACTTCCACTAAGTTTTATTAGGTTTCATGTGTTTGAGGTCTATTTCTAAACTGAGAGAAAGCTCCCAACAGTGCAATTATTCTGGCGGTCAGCACTTGTGGTTGAGGTCTGGTTTCGAGTTAGGTATCTGTTTATTTCAACAATCTGCACTGATGTTACCCAGAAACTTGAATTTTAGTGCATTGTGGTTCCTTCTTCCTTTGTGTTGGGACTCATTAGGTTTGCAGAAAATCACATTTGATCAAACTTTGGCAACACTTTTGATCGTTAGCGCTACTTTCTTCAAAGAACTTTATATTGGCGTTCTGTAACAAAGACATATATACTCTCAAAAAAAAAAAACTTTCAGCAGCCTCTGTGAACGGTCGTTTATGTTTGGCACTGCCAGTTTGTGGAGCACGTTTAATAGGGCTGCATTCGCAGTTTGTTCTACGAGTGAACTGCTCTCCTAGCTGTTGTATAGTTGGGAAGCTTAATGCAGAATTCAGTGAGGAAACTACTACGTATGCTTCATTCGTTTCAATAATAAAAGGACATGGCTAGTAGTACGAAAATACGATTTTCACCGCACACGCGACGGCCTATGCCGCCTGCGCGACGAACGGCCACTGACTCAGGGCTCCAAAGTGGGGTGTTATGTGAAAATTTGAGCTCTAACGAACTCCTGGATTATGCTCTATTGTATGTAGATATATCGTCTTTAAAAATGAAGCTCCTTGTTACAAAGGGACCCTAAATCTCTTCACAATAGAAACATACGTTTATTTCTTTGATTAAGTCTTCCAATTCTCTCTCGAAAATCCATTTCCTCTGATCAAATGCGAAGGAGGACTCAAATAGCTGAGCAGAGGTAGAAAAAGCGGTTTTATGTGGTTACATGAGCATTAGGCGCCGTGGCTGTAGCAACACACACTATGTAGATGTCACGCTTGCCGCAGCAACCGCGGCGGCGGCCGCGCGCTTTCGTGTGTTCACCTTGTTCCCCGAAGCACAGCTGAAAGTGGTTATTATCGCTACTAGGTCGCGAGCAAGAATAGTTGGAAAGTCCTGATAGAGTACCGTTGGGCTAACAGCAAGGTGTTGATTGTTTATTAGTTCTTATTGCTCTCTCTGTCCTTCCTACGGAAGGGAGTCTTGAGGACGGTGATCAACTGTCGCCTGCATACGATACCAGCTTCTTGGTTCGGGTTTCCCTCCCAGGCTAATCAAACTTTTCATCCCTCCAGGGTAGGTGAATTGGTATTTGTCCGGAAATGATAAAATGCTGACTAGTTCATAGGCTAGCCACTCACTATAAGTCATTGTGTAGGCCAAATGCGCATTCACATCGCATCCACATCCTTATAAGCAGAATGCGTGGTGCGTCCCTAAAGCGATAGAGCAATGCCATCCTCTACCTATATCCTTCATCCTATTGAGTCGAAGCGCATGACCTTAGAAAGTGGCCAGCCTCGGCAGAGGTGTGTTGGGAGCCTTATTATTTCGGTCGACAACTGCGAAAAGTCCTGGGAAAACGTGGCACTATCGCGGACGTTTGGGAAACGAGATCGGTTGGCCTAGAATCCGCCTCCGTGACTGCATCACGCACATTACCAAACGCACCGAGTGTGAAGTGCTTGCGCTGGGAGGATCAGTCTCACCTCCTTATGTACCTGACAAGAACTGTACCCACTTAAGATCCTGCAAAGCAGTCGTTCTCAGACCATGGATGACTGGTACAGCTAAATTATCGAAATATTGTGTAGATGGTTCAATGTAGTGTCTACTGTTTCTAGTGCATTCTGCACTATATTCTATTCTATAGCTATTCTATTGTATATTCTATTCATTCTCTTTTCCGCCTGTGAAATAGTTCTTTTTTCTGACTCCTTTGCATTCGCTGTAGTTCAGGCGTCCCTCTACTGTATTATAAAACAGAGACATCGTCGTCATTCTACTTCAAAACTGCCTGCTATGCACTGCTCACTATTATGATAGTCCATCTCATGCTTCCTTGTTAGAACAGGGTCTAGCTGATTCATCAAGCAAGAAGCTAGAAAGAAATTGGGTCGTGCCTGCGAATGTGAAACCTATTCTTATGTATGGACCTCGTACCTTTCTAAGTGTCCCGAATTATTAGGGTGTCCAGAAAATATATGCAGAAATACGACAATTTTTTCAAAATAACACAATTTTTTATCGACATTTTATTAATCAACCAAGTAATTTCCATCAACATTGACTACCCTTCGCCAACGTTCCACAAGACTTCGAATTCCTCTGGCGTAGAAATCCGGCGACTTGGAGGCGAAAAAAGCTCGGAGGTTATTTTCGAGGTGGTTGCAATCTTCGTAACGCTTCCCTTCCAGATGATGCTGAAGTGATCGAAAAAGGTGGTAGTCACTTGGGGCCAGATCTGTGTTGTAGGGTGGATGCGGCAGAACTTCCCATCCGAGTTCCAGAATTCTCTGAGAAGTCGTCTTCGCGATGTGTGGGCGCGCGTCATCGTGCAGCAAGCGAACTTTGTCGAGCCTAGGCTGTTCCTTGCGCACTTGTCGGCTAGTCTCTGCAGTTGGGTAGCGTAGTCCTCGGCAGTGACGGTCGTGTTGTCAGGCAACAGCTCGAAATAGTAGATCCCATAAAATCCCCACCAGACGCTCAGCATGACTTTCCTCGCATGAATCTCGTCTTTCACAAAGATTTCGGCACATCATCGTGTTGGCACCACGCACGTTTACGAGCGTTGTTGAAGTAGAGAACCCATTTTTCGTCTCCTGTGACGATGGTGTCCAGGCAGTTGAAGGTGCGACTTCGGGAGAGCAGCTGACTGCATATGCCCAGACGTCTTCGCCAGTTGTCGTCGGTCAGTTCGTGTGGGAGCCACTGACCGAGCCTTTTAACCGTTCCAAGAGATCGCAGTCCATTGTCCACGGTGGATCCGGAGCAACCAAGAGCAGCAGCAAAACACACACCTTCATATGGATGCTGCTCCGCCAGTTTCCTCAGTTCACCCAAAGATATCGTTGTCGGTCGACAAGAGCGAGGTTCATCTTCGAGACTCCTGTTCCCGCTTCTGAAGCGTTCGAACCAGCTATACACAGACCGTACAGAAGGAGCTTCAGAACCGAATATACGACACAAGTTTCGATAGGCTTCTGCAGCGGAGTGCCCAGATTCATACTCGTAAAGGAGTACGTGTCTAATATGAGTAGACAGTTCGGCCATCGTACAGTGAAATAGGCAAGGAAGACTGAGCTGGTTATGTTATGCGGATACTGTTGTATGTCCTTATATAGAACTTATGTTGAAATCTTCAGAACATTCTAGAAAAAATCTGGACTACTGCGAAATTTTCTGCAGATACTTTCTGGACATCCTAATATTATTTTGCCTTTGGAAACCTACAATTAATCTGTATCTTCCAGCAATTATGCTGTAGCTAGAATGATTTAAACTAACCTGTAGACCTTCCTTGAACCCGTTCATGCTTCGTATACACAATGATAAGCGTTTCAGCTCCGGCCAAAGAGGGAGATCACGAGGCGTACAGAGTTGCTGACAAGGTCACCGAGGCCGGACCTGGATCGGCTATGCCCTACCGCGCCGGATTTGGAAGGGGCGCCCCGCCACCGCAGTAAAATGTTGATTTATTGTTTTCAATAAATTGTTATCTCGTTTTGTTCGTGTAAGTCGTTCTACTCGTCGGTTGTTGCCAACACAATGTGATCTACTGGAACAGATTTGCCAATTCATGCCAATTGGGGCACACAAAGACGTGTGGCTGGGAAGTGAAATGCCGTCCTATTTGTTCTTCGCACATGGAGAGCTTGGCTGGGAGTCAACTTAGTCCCGGATTTGGACTTAAACTGGAGAGATTCAGGCGTCCTAGGGATCAAGAGTTTCGTCAGGGCTCTAGTTGATCTCTCGCCAGCTGCCTATATGGCACCTCCACGACAACGCAAGCACGCTAATCCGCCTGTGCAGCTTGTTGGCCCGCAGCCAGCAGTTAGGTATGTAACTTGCTGTTATTAGTCTTGTCGAGTTCTGTTAGGAGTTGTGGTGCATATCCTTGAGAACTTGTCTACCATAATGAGTGGAGGGTAGGGATTGGCCTCCTCTGTCTATCACTGTCCTTTTCAGCTTACGGTGAAGTGCTGTGTCTCGAACAATTGGTATTCGTGGCTAGAGTAGGCTAGTCCTACATTAGAGTAGCTACGGACGTTCATGACTGTATGACGGTCTAGGTGCTAATTTTAGTTGAGAGAAGGACTACGTTTTTCCCAGAGTGAGTGTGAGAAAACTTGAAGTGCAGCATACAGTAGGAGATTAACACATATACTCGACTCTTGCTATAAAGTTTGGAGGACGGGAGAAATTCTACGTTGTAATGGGACTGGCGTCCTAACCGGTGCTGACCTTTTTTACACCCTTACGCGCAGCAAATCGCAGACATTGACTAAGTACTAAATATAAGTATGCCTATAGCGAAAACATATGTAACCATGAAAAGGGTCTGAAGTACAGTTGTGCTCAAATGACCTATTCGAATAGGTATTCGTATGGTTTTCATTCGAATTTGAGTATTCGAATTCGAATGTTCGAAATTTGTGGGCATTCGAAACCACTCAAGTGTTCGAAAAATTTTCGAGAGCGCAACTATAGTGTGAAGGCAAACAACTACATTATTAATGAAGCCATGACCTTAGAAATACTTTCTGTGATGCGCGTAAGTATGACAAATGTTTGTGTGGAGTAACTTGTATCAGACGTCGGTTGGATTGGTCAGCAACAAAAATGTGTAAACTGATGCTGCAGGATCAATTTGTTGCGATCAGAACTCTCCCGCCAAGCGGGACTATAACGTGCTCTCCCTGCCGGACGGGTTGTTAGCCCTCTTTACTGTCAGCGTTGGTAAGCCCCGATATCCCGTTTCAAATGGCTTATGAGCACAGTCCCGTCATTTGGGAGTGTTGAGTGCGATGAAACAGCGCTGTTGCTCTATTCCTGTTCAAAGAGCAGATGATCAGGCATGAGTTCCGCAGTCCAGAGTCTGATCGTAACAAGACCTTCGACACTACATAACCTCTACCAGCTGCTCTACTCTCAAAATAAATGTGCAGGGCAATGTTTGAATAATCCAAGTGTCACGCCACATCTTCTCTCGTTCCATATAGGTGAGATCTCCCAACATACGGCGACTTCTAACGAATACCGGGAGTCTTCCACTGTGCTTGACATATTGCTGACTATGAACACTTTTTTTGTGGCGCGCGCAAGCGAAAAACGTTGATATGCATTCAATACATTGTTGTAGATATGTCGCTCGTGACTATGAACGGGACAACATGATGGTAGGTCGGATCACAAACACAGTCAGCATCTTTCTCGTCTTCGGTTTCCGTGTGGGACCGTATTTGCGACCTAGCCGCAACATAACAGGAGTAAATTTGAACAGAGAGTTTCCTTTAGAATCGCGCTATAACGGGAGTGGCGTTATATGCGACACATCTTATCCGGAGTTGGTGTTTATTGGCGTAAAGCTAAACCGGTCGGTTCCCGAAGAAATCTACGTTATATCGAGCGTCGAATCTTATCCGGAGACGATATAACGGCGAATAATTATAAAAGGGGACTGTATTTTGATTCCTATCTTGTTTTACCTTAAGCGATACATACGACGTGTGATATTGTTGAGAGCCAAAGATTTTATGCCACGCCTTTTGTGATGGACCACGCTAGCGTCTTGTTTCTGACGTAGCTGGGTGTTCATTTGACTTCTGGTGGATCTTCACTGAATAGAAGGCGAACTTCTAAGGGGTATTTGAGAAATGGGTGCATTCAGGTCAGGCTGTGGATTCCTTCCTAGAAGTTGATATTTCCAATGTGCAATCAACGGGCGGGTAGGGCATCGCGCTTTCGCAGCGATGACTCGGTCCTCCCTGAGGCAGTATGCTCCAGTAATTAAAAAGAATACAAAAACTGCCGTCATAGGAGTGGAGCCTCATCCCTCACCATGTTTTTGGACGAAAATGTTTTTCTACTGATAGTGAGATAGCAACGCAGAGTGGCTCCGGAAGTGTGGGTGTGGGGGAGAGGAGGTGAGTCACTGAGCAAGTTCAGTGGATAGCACGTACGTCATGAACAAAATTAAAGTCACTCTTAGTTAGGAGGCTTTAAATGTGGTTCAATACAAGGGTACGGCGCACCAGCTGGGCCTAAAGGGGCTGTCATCGCTGTCGCTGCTTGTATTCAGGGGTGAAACATATGTACATAACCAGTATATGGAGAGCGTTTGTTTTTTGCTGCTCCGTTCTTAGAAAAGGTAAAGCACATATAGCTGGCACCTATAATATTATTCAGCCATTGAAAGACAGAGTTACCTGATTTGAACTACAATTAATATTGTTGCAGCGGAGCATCTACTACTGACGACAGCTCAGCATCGATAACTGGCGTGACTGTGTCCGTGCATCCAGTATGGCCGGACATGCAGTTCACTCAAGGCGAACTGTTCTTCGAATGCACGCTGTTCCTCTACTCGGTGTTGGCACTGTTCCTACAGTACTTAAATATTTATAAGACGCTATGGTGGTTGCCCAAGTCGTATTGGCACTATTCTATGGTGCGAACTAGATTGCTGTTGTTTCGGAGTTCTTCAGCGATTTCTTCAGTCGATTAAAACTGCCGTTTCAGAAGTTTCATTTGATCAACCCGTATTTTTTGTCTTGCGTCGGTCTGTTACTGGGATGGAGAGTGACGAAATGCTTCTGGAAAACGGTAAGCTGACGTACGCGTGTCAAGATTCTTTATCCTTCCTAAAAGTGTAAAAAAAAATAGATGAACTGGAGATTGAAGGTTATTACCTTTATTATTCCTTTCTGCCACACTTCCATGACTCTGAGTGGTGTTCAAAAGCTAGAAGTTTGTTGAAGTTCTCATCCTACTTTAAGCTTGGATAGCAGTATTAGCGGGGGACGGTCAGGAGGTACACCCGCCCCCTGCTGGGGGGTGTGCGATCTTCCTCTCATCCCCTTGCTCACGCATCCCCAACCCTCTAGGCTTCACCAAGAGTCTAACGGCTGCCTCACGAAACCTTTGACACGCAAAACAAAAGTTTCCGGTCCGTAGAACGGCCGTGTACCCCCTGACGCCACGCCCCCAGCAGGGGGCGGGTGTACCTCCTGTCGCGCTGCCGTGATTAGGTTGGGAGAAGTAGTACATGGAAGAAGGACTGTAATCTACACATTCTTGCTGCATGAAGATGATGAAACTGAACGTCTGCAAAAAGAATGATGTGGTGATGGCGAAGGTTCTAGCATGGAAAAGGGTGCATTTCGAGTCGTGCGGTACATGAGCGTCTGGTTTACAGTCCAGCGTGCTTGTAATGGCAGCCAGTACTAGAACTCGTCAAGAGTTCTCTTATTCAGATTACCGAGTTGGTGGCGACGCTAGCTGTGGATCAGTCGACGTTTATCCAGTCAACATTAACTGTGATAGAATACGCCATCGTTAAAACTCCGTTGATGACTTTGATCATTACAAGTTTCTTGTTTAGGTAGGAATCACAACCTTTTGTTATGTGCGGTCCGTTTCTCTTGACATTCTTCTTTTCTTTTCAGTTTTTCGAGGATATGCCACGACTTCCCCTTAAATTCTGTGATGTATTTCTTTCATCCGTGAGTTCATCATTTCAGTAATTCCTAGGCTCACTCAAGGGAAACGAGTTCTTGGGATGGGGACGCTTTGAAGGCTGACGTCACAGGAACTGTGTGCTCTGGGCTTCTCGGTCATAAAATAGATGCGGTTTGTCGTATAGTGTTCCGGAGCTGTAAATAAAGATCTATTTTCAGCTTGATATTGTACACGGTTGTATTCTACAGCGAATTAATTGGGAAGTGGCGACGGTTCAGGAAGTCATTTGGGGAGTGGTCCCGCGGTGATATAGATATCGCTCAGGTTAGTCTTCTTTTCAAGTTAACAGCATCAGCGGAGTTCGACGTATTACTTTAGCTCTATGTATAACTTTTATATAGTAGGAGTAATTATCTCTCATTAGGGATCACAGTTTGATTAAGTCCAGGGGCCGGATTCATCAACGACTTACGTAGCTTTAACGGAGAATTGTAAGTGAAAAGCTCAGATAACGCGGCTTATCGCTCACCATACCGCTTTATTAGCCGCGTTATCTGAGCTTTTCGCTTACAATTCCCCGTTAAAGTTACGTAAGTCGCTGATGAATCCGACCCCAGGAGTTATTTGGCCAGCTGTGAGAGTGACTTTCGATAAAGGTCATGGTATAAAGTAGTCTACAATTGCTTGCTCGAGCCTGCTAATCGGAAGCCCTTGTTAACCACTGCAAACTTTGAGTGTCTCTTACTCGTCTGCCTCCAGGATTCTGTGAACACAAAATACGTTTTGTCACTATTTAAAGGATGGGGATTTTTCCTGCAGTGTTCGCTCTTACGCGCCTGTTGGCGCAGTCGGAGGAGGTGCCAGCCGTCATGTGCACCGATTCCAGGTCTCAGGTTCGCATCTCCCACTCAGCCCAGCCAAGCCCTCCATTCCTCAGGGGTCACAAATTCGTACCAGACTCGTTTGGGAAGGATAAAATATTAACTTTCAAATACGTTGGCTAGCGACCCTAAGTCTTTGTATAGGCCATATACGCATTCACGATGCCTCAACGAGGTCCCTTACCAATAGAATGCGCTGAGCATCCTCTAAGGCCTCGTGCATACTTCCCGTCGCCGCAATTGAGTCGCGGCGATGAGTTTTGCAGAGCGACGCGAAGGAATTCGAACTTCTCAGTGCTCGTCGCATCGCCCATCGCTCTGCAAGGGAGCGCGGCGGTGATCCGTCCAGGACTAACGCTAAACACCGCGCGCGGAGCGAAAAAGTATGTCATGCCCGCGATGGGCGCGGGAAGCCATCGCGCATGCCGACTGCCACTGTTGCGGCGGCCGCGGCTAAGCTTCCTTTGACTATTCCACCGCGTACGGCGGAATGACCATGAGCTGAGCACCGCGATGGCATCGCGGCGATGGGAGTATGTCCCCGGCCTAAGGAATTGACTATCGCGGTCTTTTATCCTTTTTATTAGTTTTCTCCGTCATGTCGTACATTGAGGGATTTCATTTGCTGCTGTGTACCGAGTAACTCCAAGGAGCATTCTGGTGGTCTTGATTTTACGGGGTACACGAGTTCATTGTTTTGTAAATTAATTACTGAACCGGGTTATAACTATATACCTCTTCTTCTATCTAGTCACTGCGGGCGTTTTGTAGAAATCGATTGAGAATGTTCTATTTCACTTAGGTGTTGTTTGTTGTCATTATGCAATGTATCAACATTAACACTTGCTAGAACTCGTAGATTTGCTGGTATTTAAGCTGATTGATCGTTCGGTAGAACCGCCGCCAGCACAGCTCGATCTTGATTCAGTGCTCCATATGTGCAGTGCTAATCCAGGTACAGTAACTTGTTTCTAATCATTCAGCAAGTGATACTTCGGCAAATAAAGGTTCTTCAATCGCGTAATGTTTAGTTCAAATTCGCGAAGAGGTGTCGTTATTGCTGGAGGACATGTATTTGAGGTTGAAGCGAAGCCTATTCGCTGGTGTGTCAACAGCGTTCTTGTCGATCTTTTTGCCTTGCGTGTTCGTGCCGGTGAGTGTTTAGTTAAGATTTTTCATACCCTTTTGTTGTGCCTCTGACTGCTTCTCATTGTTCTCTTCTGTGAGCTTTTCTTTTGATTCTGCAGAATTTTTCCCTTTTCAAAGTAGCCTTTTAGAACTGCAGCGTTGTACTAGTCTTTTACGCAGTTATTTGCTACTCCCCACTTTTACTTCAGTTCATTTCCAGAAACTTCTCTTAGATTTTCGCTCATCACCTTCTTTCAGTATAAAACATCGTTGGGCATATCACAGAAAGTGTTAGTGGATGAAGCGTGGGAATCTGAACTGTGTATTGTGGTGGCACTTACCGCATTTTCACTTTATATTACTTACCTGATGCCGTTGAATTATCTGGATCTGCTGCACAGGTTAGTTTTTGCTGCCTGCATTTTGTATACTTCTTAAATTGCTCATTATCACTGCTATTCACTTCAATACGTATCATATTTTCAATGGCGTATAACGATCTCTTGGAGCTCTAACGGTAAACGATAAGGTTACGGAAATTTGTTGATAAAACGTTTCAATGACGTCAGTTAAACGCTTGGTTCGACTTTTGAAAAACGATTCATTTTTCTTAAAACCATGTTTATAAACGGAGAATCAACAAGGCGTCACGTATCCAGCGTAGGTTTTTTTTGGAATGGAGGATACGACAATGGAACCAAAGGTGTCCTTGGTAAAGAATGAATGGCAAAAAAAACGAGGAGTAGTTGCTCCCGAATGGCTCGACAGAGAGTTTATTGGCTTAGGTTTAAAAGACTTATAAGGCGAAACTCTCTGAAATAGTGGTGCTGATGGATTTAATACAATCCTTTTTTGAAGGATTGGTAGATTTGGGTTCTCGATGGTTTCTCTCATTGCCTTCATTACAGTTTCTTAGTGAAAGATTAGTTTTTAAACCAATTTTTATGGCCTGGAGACCTCCAGTGCTTAATTGAATTACTTCCAGCAAGCCAATTTAACAACAGTCCACCACTGTATCCAGTAAGTAAAAACGTTTACCCTCTTCGGTGACCCGTGCGAAGAGCATGAAAATGGAAAGGCATTCGTTTTTCTTTTTTGATAGCGAAAAGGATGATCGCGTTTAGTTTCCTTTTGTAGTGTGTCACGCGTTTATTTTTTGTTTGTATAACGAACGAATCAAATGATTGCTCCCTTTGAGAGTACTGCTCAATGTTTGATTCCCATAACGTGAAGATATCTTTTCGACGCAGACTGATTGCTTTGTCCTGACCGTTTCAAATCTCCTCACCGACATCACCTACACGTTATAAAAATAAGGCCGAGCTGTTCTGAAATGTGTGATTTGTTACAATCTAAAATAAGCAGTGTATTTTTTGAGGACGGCGGTCTACCAGGGTATGAGTGCTGCTTATAACTGTCTTCGATGAAATCAACTACTTTAGTTTTTACTTTTGCTTTGCTTTACTTTATTTTAGTTTTCGTTCTTTTATCTATTCCTGTTCTCTTCTTGGTGAGGTGTTCTCTTCTCAGCCAGCTCAAGATCTACTTTTCCATCAAATCTGAAGTCCGTCACTGTCACATTACGGCTCCTGAAATGAAATGGTGTTTTTAAGTACCATTCTCTTTACCGAAGACTTCGGAGGACAAGATTTATAGCCCGCTAGGTGATATTTAGAATTCAGAATTTAGCGCTGCCAATAAGTATCCACGGACGATCTATACACGTTGCTCTCGGACCAAATTCGTCGCAAACTCAGATATGGAGAGAAACCGTGTAATCCAGAAAAAGGCCACCTACAACGTGTCTCTTGCGGCTGCGCTCGCTGCGATGAGAGTGTAATGAGCGGCCGCCCGCGTGCGGTACGCCACCCCGTTAGATGCGCCCGCTGTGTGGGTGGCCGGTGTTGAAACCTTGAAATTTCTGCAGGGCCTTTTATAAGACCCAGTGAACAATTTTTGTAGACCCTTGCTGGAGCAAGGGTAAAATGACCTCATGCAGGTTGCAGAGATCCAGTTTGGCAAGAGGAGTCAGGATTTTATCCTTTCTAAATAAGTATGAGCAGTTGAGTTCTAGTCGCCAACTCACTATCAGTGCTCTTCTTGCTTAACTGCGGTTTCAAGAAAGATTATCTCTAGAAATGATGAGATTATCTCTACAAGTTTAAGTAAGTGGAGTACAGCACGTCACAAATAGAACGCGATGTGACTCTATGTACTTCTGCATCTCTTAATCGCGGCGGAGCATTCGCTTTTAATTGTAAAGAGTGCTGTACTTAATTATGGGTCACTTAACTAAAATGGTTAGGACGAACGTTCAGCGATTGCTCCACTTTAGAAGCGCTGTTCATCTGGGCACCTGGGATCAGATCGAGGGACCCAAGATCGGTCAAACGGGACAAGCTAAGTGAGTGTTTTTGCGTTACTCTCTACAGTTGATAAAGATGGAGTTGTTCTTTAGCTGGGCTCCATCGCCATGGGTGGCTCAGTGTCTCTATTCGGACGGCGAGACGGTTCAGATGCCGGATGGGCGGTGTTACCGAGCTCGAGGATCGCCAGCACTGAAAACGGTTGCTGCCGAGCCTGGATGTCCCGAACACGACAAGTTTTACGTAAGCTTTCGTATGTGCCCGTAGAACTATTTGCGTCCAAGAATTTCAGTCGTGAATAGCACTGTTTTGCGTTCTTGTCATCCCTTTATCTATTCGTTTCGCATCCAACATAGTCGCTTTCATGTTTCACTGTCATGGACACGAATTTCAATTTGCAGATGCTCTGCGGACGGCCTTGCACCCTCATCAATGGCATCTGCATCTTTGAGGGTGCCCTGATCGTGACGCAGTTCTGGATGCTAGTACTGACAACCGACTGGCAACACATTGTTACATTAGTCCTGCTGATGTTTGCGAATTATCTGCTGCTAGCGAAGTTGTTCAAGGATAAAGTAAGTTCTACGATTCTAGTTCTCTCTAAATCTTTTTTGAATGATCGAGTTCGACGACAACCGATGAATGTGTGCTACAGAGGTTTCTCCGACATCAAAAATGGGCATCCAAAATGGAAAACGATCTTTGCAGTTTCTTTCCTGTTCATTATTCTCTCCTCTCTCGTTCTTTTTTGTCAAAAAGCAAAGTAAAGGCAGGTAAAAAGATCCCTATAATAACTGAGAAAAATGAAATCACTTCCTATAAATTACTTCCCTGTGGTGCGACCAACGGTAGGCAGCTAGTGCCGTGCTAGGTCGTCTGAATGCAATTTTTTTAAAAATAATTACAGCCGTTTTGGATGCTATAAAATGAGTAAGTCGTCGAACGCCTGCTGATTTGTTCACAGTTTGTCGCGGACTGTGTAGGGTAAGATTAGGGGATAATAAACCTGTGCAAACATCTTACGTTTTATTTCTATTTGATGTCATTGGAAAGAAACGGTGCGCCAGCTGATAGGGTGAAAAGAATAAACTCCATTTATTTTGATTATTTATTTATTTTTTAATTTATTCACTCCACATTATTGTGCGCAGAAGCCAATTGTAAGCACGTGAGCGCAGCGTAGTGAGAGAAAGACTACTGTAGGAAAAGGAATTGATAGAACTTCAACAAATTCAACGACACACACGCTTGATATGCAAAACGGAACAAACGCGTAGTCGTGTAAACCAATAAGAGTTTCAACGCAATTATGAGAATTATTCGCACTGGTTGCGGTAAAGAACCTCATTGTCTCGGTGTACACTGCTGTTGCTAACATTGCAAGGTCGCCTCCTTTCACTGACTGACATTAAGGTTTTTGAGTTTTAGCAGTTACAAAATGGTGCATCTTCCTGTCGAGAATCGCTACCAAAGGTAGTCTGATGTGATACTATGACTGTGAGTCGTCATTGGGTTTCTACGGTTTTGATCGCAGACGTGCCAGACGATCCTCGTTATACAAAGGCACCTGTTTTCTTGAACGCATTCAGTGTGTCTCGGTTGAGTAACACAGCGTGTGTTCCTTATATCATTTCTCACCAGCTTCGAAGTTCTGTTGAAATAGGGGACATTTTTGTTAGTAAGGAGGTCTTGAACTGTACACTGGAACGTGAACGAAATTCGGTTTATATTTCAGAAATTTGGTTTTATTTGAGCACAAGTTTTCGGCCACTAGTTCAGCCTCTTATTCCAGTCCGCTTAGTGCAATAGTGTAAGGGCCGGGTGAAATGGATAGTAAGGTTTAGGTAATCGATAGACCCGATAATCACGGGCACTCTTCAATACACAACACCTTAGTTAATAAAAAAACCTTTATCAACGAACAAAACAATTTACTGACAGATGAAAGAAAACAGAAGCAGAACACAAATGCACGTTACACAAAATCACGATCCTATCAGGCCCTAACAGACCCGCTGAAGCGCAGTAGTACTACTGAAGAGAACCTAGCTATCACGAGGCGTAGACCCCCTAAGAGACTCACAGGCCGGAGAAGCTTATCACCGACGACCTTATCACAGGATACGCTCACTCACCCTGTTGCCTCCGCGAGATACCTTAGCGAGGACCCGATACCGTAGCGCTGATGAGTATGTTGCAGATGAGACGTACACTAAGGCCTCCTACTCGCAGGCCTCCGAGCAGGTAACGAATCACGAGACACTCACAACGAGCAGCAGTCCACCGAACGCTCACGAAGAGCTAATGAGACACAGCAACGCTCACGAAGAGCTATCGAGACACAGCAACGCTCACGAAGAGCTATCGAGACACGGCAACGCTCACCAAGAGCTAACAGGACTCCAAGATGCTCACACAGAGCTAGAACGCTCACTAAGAGCTAACAGGGCGCCAGAAGGCTCACCGCGAGCACAGAAGACGGTCCCTAAGACACAACCACCCCAAAAAACTCTGACTAGCCGGCCTTAACCCTCTTGGCGGGCTCTTCCTTTAACCCGCTTCCCGCGCCTTGGCCGTCTCGCCTGGGGCGCGTTTGCCATCACCTATATCGATCCTAGCCTACGCCTCGCCTGTGTTGCTTGGGCGCGTTTGCCGTCAAGGGGTCGACCACTTACTGAGTCCTGCGCTTCAGGGGTCTGCCCGGATTCGGTGAGTTACTCTTCCGCTTATATTCTAACAATAGTCGAAGTCTTAAGACAGGCGGTAGAGCGTGCTCTGGGCAGAATGGGTGCAGATGGCTTCCTGTGGTCACTACCACACCATTTGCCATATCAGACCTTGTTACGAAAAGCAACGTAGAAGAAGTATTGGATAAGAAAGGATGGGGCATCGAATCTGGGAGCAACATGAAAATTTGTTGCTTTATAGCCAATTATAGGTGTGCTGAGAAAAAGGTTAAATAGTAGTTCACCGAATTTTAAAATATCGATTACTAAGACTTTGTTTAAAGGCTCTGGGAAAGAAAAAAATTGTATGTATCGTCACGACCTTGATTAGGGATGGTTATGGTATGTGTGTTCATAGAAACATTCTTTTACAAAATTTGTCACTGTTATAAAAATAACTAAATATACAGCTGCAGAATGCGTTAGGTTTTAAGGATAAAAGAACATGGATTTGTGGTACCTATATGTGCACGCAAGTGTGTGAGGGGCACAGTACGTGCCTCTGTCGATCCCGAATCTGTAGCAGCGGGGAGCCAACATAAAGGATGCCACCTACAAAACTTGTGGCATAACATAACGATGGTAATCAAGGCGACTAACTAACCGTGTTGAGATCTGATAGGAGGAAAACTGGGTGCTTTTTATTTCGCGCTTCATAACAATTGTTGAAAACATCTACAATCGGTCTTGGTGGTCTTGGCCTCCATAGCCACGCTTTGCTTGATAATAGACTGTGGAACTTAGATGCTGAACGAGCAAAATAGGTCTGTAATGTTTGAAAAGCATCGTCTCTCTTCCACTCAGGTTATTCTGGGTCGCGTCTACGACCCGTCGCCCGAAGATCTGGCTCTAATTCAGCAGATTCAGCTGGAGAATCGCCTTCCGCACTAGCAGCTGCTGGTGAGGACCAACCTTGCTGCTAGAATCGTTGTCTGTGTTTATTGGCACTGCGTGTACAATTATTGACTTCTTTGCCTTTTAAGGTGTATTTGCATGGTGTATGTACATATTGAAATAGCTTGCCAAAGGGTTGCTGACTTGCCGGGTGGAGGTGCTGATGTGATCACGAATAAAGATGTGGTTTCCTTGTTCGGTTCTTCAGAGAAACAGACTTGTTCGTTACCGTTCAATGTTTCTATAATGTTCAATTGATGTATATTGTTTCGAGCTTGATGCAATTTTAGAAACTCCCAGTAAAGGCAACAACGAGCTGGAAAGCGGAGGTGTTCAGCTGGAGGAAGATATCTTCCTAAAGATGACTGCCGTGCCGCCGCTTTCGTGGATTGCGCACCCCGTACAGGTGCAGCTGGTCCCTGGTGGTTCTGATCAACTGGTAGACGGAAATCTATACACAGTGGATCCAGTAACAGGAAGTGTAGTGCTGGTTCGTTTCCGAAATGATGGTGAGTAGTTCTGCGCTGTTACGGTTTCAATTCACCACTAGAGTAGAGGATGTCTATTGAAGAAGGATGACACAGACCATAAGGCCTTGTAGAGCTGCTGAATTATCAGCTCACCTAATTGTGTCAGCTGTGCCACTCATTTTGCTATGCGGTTTACTTCGTCCACAGCAGACAGCGCTCGTTCCAACTATTTTAGAGGGAGCATTTCGTGGTATTGCGTAGAAGTCGTTGTAAAGGTTTGGAGACGACAAGCAGATCAACTACGTCGGAAGACGTCAAGCATATGTCACACCGAATCAACAGTAGAACTGTTGATAGAAAATCGATCTACTACTACTGCCATATCAGACCAACGCGGACCTCGCCATTATGCGGGACAAGCGTTGAAGAAGAAGATGAGGAAGCCATGTCAGACCAACGTACCGTCTAAACAAGACCTGCACCGAATGGAAACCGACCATTATCGCAACTTGCTGACGCTCCAGTCCAGCTTCCTCTGTTTCCGCGCACGAGACCTTCAGTTTGCATGCACGAGGATCTAAAGTAGTAGACATTCGTATTTCGCATTGGAAGAGAGAGGTCTGGATCTGGAACATAGACTTGATCTTGCGCATTTTTGTTCTCGTGTTGCAAGTCCATGGGTGGAGCGCATCAAGCGGAACCGACACTAGGAAAAATCCGTTTTTCTGTACATGTGTTGGTTCGTTCTATCTATTAGGTTGTCCGGAAATTAATGCAGGTTTTGGACCTCAAACTTTAAACGACATATCTCAAACACAACCTTATTAATCGAAGTAAGAAATTCGAGTCTACATACACGTCATTGCCCAACGAGACACTAGCTTATTTTTTCCTGTTCCAGAGAAGTCGAGAGTTCTGGAGCGGGTGAAGTCAGTTTCCACCTGGGGTCGGTAATTGAAGTATTTCTCGCTCAAAAGCTTATCCAGATGCTTGAAGAAGAGGTAATCGGTTGGCGAAAGGTCCGCTGAATATGATGGGTGCGGTAGAGTTTCATAGCCCAACTCGTTCAACTTCTGCAGCGTCGGGTGCGCAGCATGTGGTCGCGCCTGTCGTGGAGAAGGTCTGGTCCTTTTCTATTGACCACTGTCGGGTGCATAAGTCCGAATTTTTCGTGCATTTCGTCGATCTGTTGGACGTACTTTTCTGCCGCCACTGTTTCGCCCGAATTCTAGAAGCTTTAGTGAATTAATCCATAAGCAGACCACCAAACAGTTACCATGATCTTCTTTTGGTGAAACTTCGGTTTCGGGAATTGCTGCGCTGCTTCATCGCGATCGAACCACTGAGCGGATCGTCGACGGTTGTCATAGAGGTTCCATTTCTCGTTACAAGTTTCGATATGGGCGAAAAATGGATCGTTCATATTGCGAAGAAGCAGCGCCGACGACACTGCGAACCGGCGATTTTTTTGATGGTCGTTCATCTCGTGGTGCATCCATTCATCCAACTTGTTCGTCTTTCCAACTTTCCGCAGATGTTTCTAAACACCTGATTTACTTGAACAGAGTTCTTACGCAAATTCTCGAACGGTCACACGTGTATTTGCTTCCACCAAGGTCTTCATCTCGTTTTCATCAATGCCAGAGCGACGTCCGCGACATGCCTCATCCTCAAGATCGAATTCACCTCGACGAAATTTTTGAAACCAGCGCATCACCGTTGAGAATTCCTTGGCCACATACCTGATTGATGTTCCGAGTTGTTTTCGACGCAGTGCGACCGAGTTTAAACTCATGGAAGTAAATCTGCTGAAATTGCTGCTCTGACGCTTTCATTTATAGCCTAAAAAAGCTGCCGTGAAGTAATCTGCGTTATGAACGAATGGTACAGCAAGAAAGCGCACAAAACTGGCTTTGTAACAGTGTACAATTATGCACTATATGGGGGATTCTAAGGCAAAGTTTTGCCAAAAAGTCCCGCTCTAATGTTGGAGGTCCAAAACCTGCATTAATTTCCGGACAGCCTAGTAATAAATCTTGTATTCCAATCGCTTCGGGGTTCTTTTGCAACACAACATACTTGATGCGGAATGGATCCTTCGCAGATAGCCTTTGCGTTTTTTGGACAAGCATGTGTCCCGTGGAAGTAGAATGCGTGGCACATCCCAAAAGGGATTGAACAACGCCGTCCTCTCTCCTTTACCATGAGGGGTAGGTGTCTAATCTTTTTATTGCAGAGCCATGTCGGGCAGTGTGGATACCTCGTGAGGGCTACGTCTCGGTGAGCAAGTTGGAGGAGCCGTCTCCTCACTGTCAGCAGTACAGCGTTGAGCTGGCTGTCAGCATGGGGAGCATGTTCGGCATGCGGCTGCTCGAGGAGACCAGTGCCGATGAATTGAGGGAGAGGTGAGCTTCGCGTGTGGCGTTGTCTTCCTGTTTATTGCATGGGCATCACATTACATCAAAACGCAGAGCAACCAAAAGGAATGACTCCGAGTGATCTTCACGTCGACAAATTCGACTGGTCCGATCGTGGAGTTTTCTTTTCAGCTTTTTGACAGCCGGTCCCAAGGACATTACCAGTGCATGTCAACTAGTTGCTGTCTTGTGGACGTAGTGAGGCGCGAGCCACTCAAAGCATCAGCTGCTCACCCCTGGATGATCCTTCAGTGCTGCCAGGGAAGAGGAGCACGGATATTCCACCCGAGTTTCCAACACGCCCCCTATTAACAGTTGCTTTGGGGAAGGCATGATAAGTCAACCGGTTTATGCTAACCGTGCTGATGCCTCGATTGAGTTCCATGCTCTCCCCCAACTTCGGAGTGTGGATAATTTAGACATGGGTAGCTCTGATAGAGCACACTCGTTGCTTCGACTGGCTAACGCTTCCCCTACTTTGTTGGGGGCGATCAGCGTCAGCAAATCAAATATCTATTCTTGTACCAAGTTGCCCTTGGTCAGGAGAACTGAATTGCCAACTGTACCAGTAACGCATGTCGAGATTTATCAGAGCACGCCCTGGTGTAATGTAAAACGGAATAATGTTTCTATAATGAGCTGAGTGCAGTCGAGCTTAGCATAGGTTTCCCTCTTGCTACACACTGTAGGTGGCAGCACTTATTCATATGTCTTGGAGACTCTTGTTGTGGTATGCATAAATCGTCTCGAAAATGTAATCGGAACCGTTCCCGTCGTCCTTCACCGCTCCATCTGTTTAGACGTCAGCGCCTTCTGTCGTGGTTGCGAGCGAATCACGTCGATGTGAAGGAATGTGGGGACGGCTCGCTGCTGATCTTCGGAGCCGCCCGTATCCAATCGCCGTTCACAGAGGACAGCTGCTTCTGCGATAACGCCATAGTTCTCAAACGACTGCGCGCACTCGTTGGCAAAGTGCCAAAGTGATCTCAGGGTGTGATCCGCCTTCGGATTTTTTGCACCATTCAGAGCGGGTTCCGAATTCTTGACTACGCTTCGTGGCAGTTCGACGTTTTCCAATAGCACTGGCTTCTTTTCGCTGGTGTTGGTCGAATTCCTCGAATGATCTTTGCTCTTTTAATCATTTGCGGTATAATAAATGTTCTAATAAGAATCTCAACACATCGTTCGTTCAGATAGATACCCAGTTGTCTCCACTGGCTTCGATATCCTGCTATATGAAGATGTTGTCTAAAGAAATGTAAGCACTGTGTCGTAGGAACCATAATTTGTTCTATGTTCGCAATGGCCAGTAAGGAGACAGAAATATAGGTAGTGTTCTTAAATCACGACTAGGTGGTCGAAAAAAAATGCGTGCAAGCATCCCAGGGTATTTGCAGAGCTGACCACGAATATGTCCGTTTTTGAAATGTAGGCCTAACTGAAGGTTGCGGTAAGTATGAGCAGTAAGGATGGTCGAGAAAACATCTGTCGTGTCTTCCGTACGACAGTACGGTCGTCGCCGGGGTCACCAGATCAGACGTGTCAATCGACACGTCGGAGCCGTCGCCAGCATCCGTCGTTTCCGCGCAGGAAGCTTCTCTGCCTGGCCAGAGGCGCAGCGAGAGCGTGCCCATGGGCGTTCTAACCGGCCGGCCAGTCAGTCGTAGGCACGCCGCTCCCGCTGAACGGTAGTGACCTGGGGCGCTGCTCCCAATGGGCAGTGCCCCCGTGGTCTCCAGCGTCCATCGATAGTCCGTCGCCGTCGTGGGGCTTTGTCTTAGCCCGGAATCTTCAAGGATCAACAACTCAGGCCGGAGGCGTCGTTTTAGATCGCCCGTGGATCGTTGTGGTTATCGTCCGCAGTCTCGTCATCCTCGTCGACCGACAGGTAACGCCAGTCCTCTGACCAGCCTTGTTGCCTCCGTCCTGGCACACGCCATGTAGACAGGGACGGCCATGGCCGACGGGTTGTTGGCTTTGCTCCCCTGGTAGTTTGGGTGCGCTCTTCCCTTAACTCATAGGTTCTTCTAGTAGATAATTGTGTGTTCGTATTAGTATTAGCTTAGTCTTCCATAAAGATGTATAGTCAATAGTTTGTTTACTTAATCAATGCGGACTGTCGATCCTGTGTCTGTTGAACGTGTTGAAGAATGTGGGCCGGTCTTAATCCAGGAAAACCGCCTGAGGTCGGGGGACGCCTCGATCGAGGGGGTAACTCTGGGGCAAGTGTCGAGTCCAGTGCTCACCGCAAGGTGTACTATGGAAATGTGGTGGATGGAGATTGTGTCTTAACTCATTCGCGACGGTGTCCACACATATGAGTGGACAGCGAAGAGGGCGCGATGGACGGTGTCCACTCATATGTGTGGACGGGAATTCTTGGAAAGAACTTTCTTTTTTGATGTTTTTGTTCGATTTTCTTTTCAAATTCCCAAATTGTAGTAACAAACCAATGTTCAGATCTTCTTTCAAAGATCGATTAAAATTTACTTACAGAAAGTAACTCTCGCGAGGGACGATGTCCACACAAATGAGTGGACACCCGCGCGCGCCAACAAGGCAGCGGGCCGTCGCGCGCATTGTGCGCGAGAGCGCTCTCGTCGCGAATGTGTTAACATCGCGGCACTACGGATCCGCAAGGGCCTAGGGGCAGTAAAATCGCGTGGTCTTAGGGCGAGCAACTTAGCGAGCAGCGGATCCGGAAGAGCTACTAGCCGGGGCGTCGGGCGGCTTCTTCCGTCTCCGCCGATGCTTCGACAGAGGACGACCGCCCGCATCACGACATCATCATCCACTTCACTTAAACCTCGCTCCGGTGATGTTTGGCATCTGATCATGAGGTGATGGCCATTTTTTAAGTTTTAGCTAAATACGGTAGGATACGGTAGACAGACTGAATAATGGTGGCAAGGTAAGGAATACCGCTGATTTCTCAGATTCGAAGCTTTACCTCCAGGGTTACTTAAGGCGATTACGAAAAGAGTGCGCGGCACGTAAGAATCAAATCTGACATTCTGTTTCGTCATATCCGAACACCGAACTGCGTATATATGCATATGTACAGTCCCCTCCCGTTATAGCGCCTCCGAATAAGACGCGACTCTCGATATAACGTAGGATTTCTCTGGCCCCGGCCAGCTTACCTTTACGCCAATACAAATCAACTCCGCCTATCACGCGTCGGATACAACGCTACTCCCGCTATAGCGCGGGTTTGGGATTAACTCTGCGTTCAGAATGACTCCCGTTATAACGCAACCCGGATTCAGTCCCGGTCTCACACGGAAAATGAGGAGATGCTGACCGCGTCTGCGATCAGACCTACCCTTCTATTGCCTCGTTCATAGTCGCGACCAGCACTGTGCGACAATGTATCAGACGCCATATGGACGTTTTTCATGAGTGTGCGGCTCACAGAGTGTTCACAGTCAGCAATATTTCCAGCACAGTATAAGACTCCTGGTACTCGTTAGAAGCCTAAGTAAATTGGAGGTTTCCTCTATCAGAAACGACAAAAGGTGTGGATTAAAGCTCAGATGATTCACAACAATATTCTACACATTTGTTTCAGTCTAGAGCAGCTGGTATAGAAGCTAGATGCTGTCACATGATATTTTGTTGCGATCAGAACTCTCGCGCCATATGGGACTTATACCTGCACCCTCTGCTTTCCTAGCAGGATTACAGTAACAGCGCTGTCACATGCAACATCCCGATATGGTATAAGAGTGCTGAGAGGCGCAACAACGAGGATATGGCGTATGCGGCACGCGAGTTAACAGCGCTGATAACGTAATGGGCTACCTGGAAGGTAGGAATGCGGGTGCATGTCCCCGCCTGGACATATTTCATTACTGTATCCAATTTTGGCACTATTGTAGTTTACGGGCTCAGAGGTCGAGGAGAGGTCGAAAAAAATTTTTCGCCCAAACTTCGCCCAGGGAGGTTATTTGGGGTGCTGATCACGAATCTGACATCCGTTTTCGTTTTACGCTGGATACGGTAGGCTACGGAAGGTGCGGGTGACTAAGGTAATGGTCCACCGATTGCGCCCAAACTTCGGCTATAGCGGTT
>OX377205.1:69831476-69875476 GCA_947396885.1 Heligmosomoides polygyrus polygyrus | reverse complement strand
CCTTCACAGCTCCCCCATTACTGGCCTCACCTTCACTGATCTCTTTTACTGGTCCCCTCCCCTTCACTGGCCGCCATTACTGGTCCTAACTTCACTGGTCTCCTCTTTACTGGTCCTCCTTTAATGGTTCCCCCTTTACCGATTTCCCCTTTGCAGAACCATCCCACTTCACTGGTTCCAGTTCGCTTCCCCCAACCCTCATCTTAGTGGTCCCCTTCACTGGCTCCCATTAAAGGTTCTACTCTTACTGGTACCCCCTCCCCCCCCCCCCTTCCCCCTCCCTTCGCTGGTCCTCCCACCCTTCACTGGACCCACGCTTACTGGTCTCCTATTTAGTGGTCTCCCATTAGACGTGTTCGGAATCCGGACACCCCTTGCGCGACATTGGTGACACCTCTTCTGAACCCAAACACCCAATGCGCGACATCGCTGACATGCCTTCTGAATCCGAGCGCCTGTTGCACGACGTTGGTGACATCTCTTCTAAACCCGGGTGCCTGTTGAGCAACGTCGCTAGCATGTCTTTTGAACTCGAACGCCCTTTGCGCGACATCGGTGACACTTCTGACGGTCTCGACACGACGTAGGAGGCACCTTGTCTGAACACGGACGTCTGCTACTCGACTTCTAGGAAAGGCCAGACGGATGAGTAGCGGACGGACGGACAACCGCTAACTCCTTTATATGTAGTAGGATATACTTTCACATTAAAATAGAGGCTCTCCGAGATTGTTAGAATAATTTCCTGCTTATGGAAAATGTAATACTTTTAATTTTTTTTTTTAAAATTCTCCTGCTCCCATAAGTGAACACACAGTTTGAAATTTTATAAGATTTTTACTTTTTGCAGAAAATTAGTGAATCAAAAATAGTTTGAGGCCCATTCAGGCAACAACTATCTAGTGTGTAAAAAAAGGACAAATCATGCCATGAGCTCGACTAGCTGCAATCTTCATTTGGTTGATAGCAAACATTCAGTTTTCGTGCAGTATCAAAACGGTACAACAGAAACATTTGGAGAAAACACACATATACTCGCATCACAGTTCTAAGTATGCAGCACATACATTATACACTAGCAATAAGATGAAAATCGAGTGCATGCGCAATTTCTTCTTTCAATAACTAATTGATTGCTGCCTTTTTGAGCTTTCAAACAAATTTTAGTTACCATTTTTCTTTGAGAAAATACAAATTTTATAAAAGTGTCCAATTCGATATGAAAATGGTATACCACCAGCACCAATATTCTCACGCATAGCCATTGTCGTGCCGTGGGGGATCCTCCGCCCGTACATCGGTGAGGCCGGGGACTCGCCCACGGCCCGAGCTGTGGCACGTTAGACCCGCGGCGCGCGACCAGTGGACTCAGTCAGACTGCCATGCAGTATTTATTACCCTGAAGCCCTTGGTGGATCTTGACTGCCACGTGCTTGATCCATGCGACTTGGAGTTCCCACATGATAGCGTCTCGACATCTGTTGATATCTTCCGGGAGGAACCCCGTTGGTCGGAGTGTCACCCGATCCCCGGCGGTCTCTCCACTTGCGACGCTTTATGACCTCACGTTTGACCTCGACAGTTTGGTAGACCACCTCGTGAGTATAGAGATTAGACCTTTTAAATTATAAGTTTATCTTAACGAAATATTGACGACCAAACATGACATAAGCTGAACTGTGAAAGCGACCTAGACTACGTGTTAAAAAAGCGTGGAACAACGTGTGTTAAAGAAACGTGGGGATCGAGCCATGCGGCCCGACGAAGCGGAGACAGCTTGATGCTTCGGTGCATGATGAACAACAAGAGACTGTGGAGACATTGCGGTGTTAAGTACACGGCGATGTTATAAAAAACAGCCAACAGTAAAACCTCTGCGAATTCGCGAGGACACGCATTTCGGCGTGTTAGAGCACTTGATAAAAATCCCCTTTTTCAACGATATCGACATCGTGCGCGCAGCTTTGCGCGAAGTGCGGCAGTGACGTTCAGCTGAGAATTTACAGCGCTCCCTGCTCTTTAGCACTTCCAATAGCTTCAGCTTGTTCAGCATTGCCCTCTCGCTCAACCTGTCCAACCGCACTCTTCTTCCATTGTTTGTCAATTCAATGGTAGTGCCTAAGGCGTTCTCGCGAAGGCATTTGGGAGATTCTTTCCTTGTTTAGTTGTGCGCGTCAGACCACTTTGTCGTCAGAGTGTCGGACCCTGATGACTTTTAGAGTTACATGTTACATGCTCTAACATGCGTAGCTAATTCGGCAGGGACATGTTATCAGCAAAGTAATACCACGAAGGAAAACCTCTTAAACCATCCGATGGGTAAGCTTGAAAATGTGTAATGCTATTAATATATCAGTTAGTTGCGGATAAACGCAATTAAATATATTGTAGTAGAAGATAGAAAAGATGGAAGATACTGTCAGACGCCCTCAAAGGATAGCAGGCTGTGCTTTAGGTTGTAATTTCGCTCCTTTATTGTAGCTTTGAGGAATCAAGTTCTTGCGATTCTGCTTGTGGGCCCTTATAGTATACGTAGTATGTCACAAAGTAGTTGTGTCGGATGAAGCGCCGGCTGTCGAATTCTGAGCAAATGAGCTAGAGCAAATTGAGTATGAAAAGAATAAATCGCTGAGTTGTCCAACTGGCCAGGCTATTGAGTAGGAAAGGAACGAATTCAAATTGCCTCCACGAAATCCTGTGGAAGTAAGTTGCGTGGCGCATTCCCAACAGAGATTGACGCTATATGCTCATGAAAAGTGCGATGGTGAAGCATAATGAAGAACGTTCAAGCATGGGCAAGATGCACGTTTCATCTAGAGGGATGGGGCTGCACGGCCCATCCGCATAAGTAGGTATCCGCACCTTGTCGAGGAGACGTGTACTCTGCCAAAGTCAGCAAGTTGGTGGTCTGCCACGGCGTGGACTGCGCGCTCTCCACTAACTATGGTTGACATCTCTTACCATTGGCAGTTTTTACGTTCCCCTAGAGCTAGAGCAAATTGACTGTGGTGAGCAGTCCCGAAGCTTACCTTCCAGCATTCCTCATCCGTCACGAAATTTTAGATCCGAGAAGCATAAACAAACTAGGAACTTAGGTAAGGAGAGAGCCGGGACGATTTCCTACATTTTGCATACAATGCAAGACCTCAATCTTCCACTGAACTGACAAATGCGCTGTAGGAAAGAGATTATGTACACATTTATTCCGTATATGGGTATCGAAATGCCTAAGCAACTTCCACGGGTGCCGATTGTACGGTTACGTTGCTGACTTCAATGCTTTGACCTGGTGGATTCGAATTTCCCAACGCTTTCAAATGGCTCTGAAATTGGAGTCACAATTATATGCCGGCAGCATAGCGCTCATTTCGAACCCTAAACTGAAAACACCCGTCGGTTGTAGGTGGAGGGGCTAAGGGTATAATAATCTACCTCATCGTCCAGCGTTCCACTGGCCACACAGGAGTTTTGGCTGAAAAGGAAAGACCTCACGCAAACGTTCAGGTTGTACGCTTTTTGTGAAAGTGGATATGAACGAATGAAGGTCAAACAAGTTTGTGCTGAAACGGCATAGGTTTTTGCATCGGCAGCGTCACCGTAGCCAAAAAAGATCGCCGGTCGTGTGGTGTATTTCCACCATAAGCGGAAATATGGCGGATTAAGGACACTCTTATGCTATCCTATTCCCAGTTAGCTTCATGGGGTTCAACGAGGATCCGGGATTCTGGCCGTTGCACGGTTGCCGACTGGGACTGCCCAGTGAACTGCTTCTCACATCACCAACATCTTCCACAGCCTCCGTTATCTTGAGTTTCAGTCAGCGCTGCTAAAGCTGAAGATTTCGTTAACCCCGAACAGCGGTGTGCGTTTACCGGTTAGCGATTTACCGGTTTAACGAATTTGCCGGCACTTTCGCCATAAATTCTTTTACCGAAAATTTCCGGTAAATTCCTAAATTCACCGGAAAATTTAACGTTCACGACTTTTTTTCATATAAAATCATGTTCCTATCTATAGAATGGAGAAGAAAACATATTACCGATCTCAGTTTAGAAGTGATTGCTGCTATATTCTCTGACAATTGCTATTAGCGTTCGTGGTCCCAACCTCACTAAAACATCCATGCCCACATCAGGAGACAGAGATGGTGCGCTCCAGTGTGAAAGCGACATGAGACAATTTCGACTAGAGATGTAGAAGCTCTCAGAATAGACGATCGCCAGAGGAATAAGAGGAAGATACGCTCATGTCTTGTTCCCGTATTTAGTCTAAGATGTAAGGCACCGGAAGATACTCCGCTAGTCTAACTGATCTACTGGTCGATTCTTAGGCTGTTTTACCATGTAAGAAGAGAAAGAAATTCGCTAACATGTCACATTTCGTTGTTTTTTTTTGCAGTGTCTGGCTTTGCTCTAAAGTACAGCTTAATAGTTCAAAAAGTGGTAATGTAAGGTGTAAATCATTCCTTCATCGAATAAAATGATGATAATTGTGATAATTTCAAAAAGAAGTTGGACTGTTAATCCAAAAGAAATAAGCAGCATTCCAAAAGAAATAAGCAATATTCGATTGAATGTCGGATGTTCCAGAAACGTTTTTGTAGAGTTTTAATTAAGTTTTTATCTTTTTTAAAGCAATCACAATATAGATCATTACACTGTGCATTGTTAGGGTCCCGCTTGCCTTGTTTGCTTTAGGATGACGTATGCATGGTAAGATAAGGATGATATGGTTTTTATGAACGTCATGATGCTTCTGTGAAAAGTTTTACGTTTTTTCTACACTCACCGCCGCTTAAAACCAGTTGTTTCTGAGGGAATGTTAAATTAAAAAAAATTAACGGATTTACCGAATCTACCAGGATTTATCGGCAAATTTTCGCGTTAAAAATATGCAGTAAAAAGTTCCACGCCATGATTATGAAACACTTTTAAGTATTCTCGCTCATCTGGAGTCGAATTCGGCGAGGTATTAGGGTGCCCCATAATTTTCTGGGCTATTTGAACGATGAGTGTTTGGCGCGTTACAACTTCTTTATACAAGATCCAAAAGTGATGTTATCTTATCGAAACAAGGGGATTGGAATATATTTTGCAATAGCATGTAGATTAATTTTATCGGCTTATTGCCTGCACTTCGGCAGATTCGTGAAGATGAAGCAGAAATCGACGTATCGAGACTTTCTTTTTCATCACTTTCGTTCTGGACTGTCTGGGTACGCTGCTCACAAGGCTATCGCTGATTTGTTAGATCCCGACGCCTGCAGCAAGTCAACATGTGAAACTTAGTTCAGTCGTTTCCGGAAGGGAATTTACAGCATTACTGACAAGAAGCATACTGGAAGACCGATTGGACCGAAAAACGGCGAGTGCTTGCAGCAGTCAGAAGGCAACCTGCCAGAAGCGTAAGGCGATCTCAAAGACTACCAGTACTCCACGTAGCACTGTTCTGTTTTCGTTACCCGAAACGAAGCGAAAGAAGGGCAGTGTCGCCACGATGCGTCCCGCATGCACTGTCTCCCTCTCAGAAGCGACAGCGAGTGGTCACCTGTTAGAATTATCTCAACCGTTCAAAAACGATTGCATGGTTAAGCACGATTTTTTTCAGGACGAGAAGTGGTGCACGTACGATAACACTACATGGGTGGTCCACTGGCTTCCGAAGCACGCAAGACCAGAACGAATTCGTCCCCACATGGGAGAAAAGAAGCAAAATCTTCTTCCCCCCATGTGGGGAGGGAAGAAGATTTTGCTTTCATTTTGGTTTAAGAGTCGGGGAGTCGTGCACTACTCGCTTTTACCGGATGGACAGACGATCACAACAGACTTGTTCATTGAAGATATGTGGAAATGAAACGTAAGCTGCATGAGAAGTACCCGAGATTCGGTACCATCCGTGTGTCGATGGATAATGCACAACCGCATCAAGCGAAACGAACGCAGGAGACGATGAGGAAGGAGCCAGTCGAAATTGTGGCACATCCTGCGTATTCATCAGCTATCAGTTCCTGTGACTATGCAGCATTCAGAAGTCTGGCTCACTTTTTCAGGAACAGACGATGCTCGCAACGTCAAGAAGTTCAACGCGCTCGATGAATGGATCGCCAGCCAGCTTCTTTCTGGGAGAATGCAACCAACTCCCTGCAAATCGTTGGAGAAAGGTTGTAGCCACAGATGGAGAGTATATCGATTGACTACCATTTGTCATTATCTCGTTGTAATAAATTTTAATAAAAATGGTATGATAGCCCAGAAAATTATGGGACACCCTAATATTTGCATGCCTTTCTCGCTCACTCTGTCCGGTCGAAATAATGGCAGAGCCCAAGCAACAGCTGACCCGTCTCCATCACACTTGGGCGACTTCTGTTCATTTAGCAATAACGCTGTGGTACATGTTCAAATTGGGTTTGTCCGGTCACACGACAAGCTAGGGATTCACCAATACGTATTTTGAGCACTTTCGTTCTTGGGATTTTGACTCAATGCATCCATGCACTGCAGTTGATTCCCCTATGCCACCTCGATGTTCCGTCGTCGCAGTCCAAGTGGTAGAGCTTAATCACCCAAAATTTGCATGTGTCGAATCTGACGATCGGTTCCTGGAGACTCTTTGCTCCGCGCTCTCAACTGGCGGAATTAATCTCTACCTTCCCACTTTCTCAGCTACTGCGGGTCGTCGAACAGATTTCGCGATTCTACTATTCTACTGCCTGATCGATTCCAATC
This sequence comes from Heligmosomoides polygyrus polygyrus, assembly GCA_947396885.1. Taxonomy (NCBI): domain Eukaryota; kingdom Metazoa; phylum Nematoda; class Chromadorea; order Rhabditida; family Heligmosomidae; genus Heligmosomoides; species Heligmosomoides polygyrus. The sequence goes on along the minus strand of OX377205.1, from coordinate 69,868,748 downwards.
GCCTACTGCTGTATCGTGCCCAACTGCCTTGTCGATTCAACGTCGTAGCCGAGGAGAGATCTCTTGTGGCGGGAATCGCATTCATATTCAGAAACGAACCACTTGCACAGGTGTGTTCTTTCGGTTCTTTCGGTTGTGGGAGGTGCCTTTTTTTCCCAACCTATTTTTCTTCTGTTAATCGGAGGGTACATCGAGCTGATTGGATTGATGTTCGATACATCAAAGTCGAAGAGCTCGATTGATCGTTATGGATACACCATTGCGGTCTTTCTCTGTTCAAGCGCTTAAGAGGACTCACGTCTTCTCTACCTGAAGATGGTCGCCAAAGAAAAAAAACACAAGATGGATGCCGCGACTCCCGTCAATGGGGTCGATCTTGCCGTGCCGTTGAGCTGGTCATCAGCGATTATTCTCTACATGCCCACCTCAAAGCTGCGATGGCGACATACTGGACATCAAGCTACAACTCAATGCAGTAATCAGAAGAAACAAGGAACTCATGGAAGAAAATGCTACAGTTCGCGCCAAGACTCGTAGTTGGAAAAGGAAGATCAGATGTTGAGGTCACAGATTACCATGCTAAAGCAAACTCTACCATCTCAAAGTGTCCCTTCATCCAATTCTGTTGATGCCTCTACATCAACTCCATTTACTCTTGTTACTGATAATGATACTGACGATGAGTTCAATTGTTATTGTAGGAGTTAGGGAATCGTCTGCTCCTATTTCTTCAGAGATCGAGTGTTACATGACTCTAATTATGTAAGGCAAATTCTTGACTTCCTTGCTGTTGACTACTGTTCTACTGCTATCCATAAAATGGGACGAATTATTTCAGGAAGAGCCCGTTTGCTTAAGGTTGTTTTCCCTGTTTCCGTCTTCGTAACGTTGTCATTGAAAAAGGCTCCCTATCTCAAGCGGCTTTCACACTGCCGTTGTTGCTGTTGTAGCAACAAGCAACGAAAAGTGGGCGGAGTTTGTTGCTTGTTGCAGCCGCAGCGCAGTGAGATAAGATAATGAGATAAGACTCGTGATTTGCCTCCATTGACGAGCATCAGCAACATAAGCTTATATCAGACCATCGCTTCCTAAAGCGGAGCGTGATCGTCTTAGAGCCCAACGTCTGCCTCGCTCGAAGTCCACGCATCCTTTAGAAGTGGACTGTAATAGTAAAACTGTTGATTTTTCTTTAACGAGCAATATTGATAGTGCTTCCAGTGTCCAAAATCACCTATCTCCATCTCGTCCAAATACTTCATCTCCGTTTGCATCTCATCCACACATACACCTCCATTTGCTGCAGAGTCGGAAAACATCTAAGGTCTCGTAGGAACTCGGATACGTTTGTCACTTGTGTCATGGCTAATATTCTGTCAGTGCTAAAAAACAAGGATGCAGCTGCGGGACTCCTCAAGGAAAGTATCGACGTTGTCATGTTAACAGAATCCTGGGTCAAACCTACAATAGATGCGACAGTTTTTCTAGGTGATTGTTGCTCTCAATACGTGGTTCTTTCTGTGAATGCTTCGATTAAAGCTAGTGGAGGTGTTTTTCTGTGCAAGAAAACTACGCAAGTTTAACGCTTCCACTGAAAGAAGTGTAAGGACACTGGAAGTTCGCGAAAGGAAACTGCCGTCCGTCTGCTCAAAATAACCTCAAACCGAGGAAGTTAAGGCCACCAAAAGTACACCAGGAAACAGCCGCCGTCCACTTGCTCCGAATTATCATAAATCAAAGAAGCTGAAAGGACACCAAGAAGCAGCTGCCGTCTACTAGCTGAGAACAACCGTAAATCAAAGGAGTTCAAGCGATGACTGTAAAGCCGCTTCCATATACAAAGGCCAAGAGAACGGGGAAACTAGAACTCCAAAGGACTTGATTGATTACACAACCTGCAACAGTAGACTGCCGGACACAGAAAAGACCATAGGAAAATAAGAGAAAAGATTCCGGACAATTATTAGGCTAGAGCTCTTACGACCGTATAAAAGGAGCTATCAAAACACCAGAGATAGAGAATCGATGCCGCTGAGGTGAGGCACCGGCTTCCCCTTCCCCTTTCTACGCATCTCTCTCTTTTCTCTCATTCTCTTCTCACTTTATATTTGCGATCAATCTCTCTCCTCCAGTCTCTTCCGATATTATCTTCTCCTTTTTCAAGACTACGATGATGCTCTCTCTCTCCTCCCTTCAGTCTCTTCCGATATTATCTCGTTTTGTTCAAGACTATCTCGTTGACCGGGAAACTCACTCTTTGTGGTTTCTTTGAAAATGTTTAATATGTCAGCACAATAAACTGATCTTTCTCTCCAATACTATCGAAGATAAGTCGATCACAGGCATTCAATAGTCGGTAATAATCGTCCGCGAAGCTGGGGCTTCGTCACATTCGTCTCCGCTAAGGCGCAGATTCGAGTTTACATTTCGCAACTGAAAGACCTTCTGTCCGGAGCCGAGAGCCTGCGACCTCATAGGAGAGTCGTTGGCTCTAACTGCAAGAATGCGCTCTTTAGGCTGCTTAAGTCCCGGTTACGTGATAAACCACACATCGCTGCCCTGCGCTCTCTAGTGGCGAAATGATATACAAAGATGAAGATAAGACTGAGCTGCTGACGTTACTTTACAAGATTCTTTGTTACTCCTTGATGAGGACGTAAATAATCCATCTCTAGGAAGAGCATTCTCTTTCATGGAAGATTCAATTTGGCTTCATGCAGATGAAGTCATGAATGTACTCTTAGGGTGACCACAGTCAGAAAGCCTTACATCCGATTACATCCCCTGCTGTTCATTAGAAAATAGCTCCAATCATAAGCAGTGCGCTTGCCTTTATCTTTAAGCTTACGATTAGCTTTATGAGGGCGGAGGTGCCTACTCGATGGACACTTTCCATAGTAACCCCAATTTCGAAAAAGCCTTCGTACAATTTGCCATCAAATTTTAGAACAGTGAATATTACACCGATTTTTGCGAGCCTCCTTGAAAATTTTTTGAAGAAAAGAATTGAGGACCATCTCCAGAAGCATGCTGTACTTTCTAGAAAGCAACGTCGCTTTCAAAAGGGAAGTTCCACAGCTACCGCCATGATTCAAGCGCTCAATCACTGGACAAAGCGTATTGATGAAGAGTAATGATGTTACTTATCTTGATTTCAATAAGGCATTTGATAGGGCTCAACATAAGCTATTACTCTACAAAACGAATTTGGTAGGTATTCGCTCTCGCATTATTTCTTGGATGAAGTCCTTCGTTTCCGGTTGGAAATACTATATACTGTTCTGGTCAATTCCTCGCTTTCAGGTACCAGAGTTGTTCGCAGTGGGGTGCCTCAGAGAGGTGTACTCTCCCCAGTCTTTGGGAAGGGTCTGATGCGTATGTCTGAACGGGGGAAGCGAGTCATATAGGGAGAATCCTCACCCCTCAGTTAGTATAAAAATGTGTTTATTTTTTGCCAAGTCGTTACACCCAGGGAGTGGGAGGTACTTGAAGTCACAATGGAACGCGACGGCGCATCACGTGTTTGGGTCTTGTAAGCCCGCGATGCCTTTGCCGGCAAGCGGGTCGAGGCGCACTGGAAGTGAGTTGCTTCATGCGAAGAAGATCAGGGGTTTGGTTCTTCTGCGCTGCTGCATGTTTGCATTTCAACTGACTGGTTCAGATTTGGAGATTCTGACGTCTTTACCATTTTCAGATGTTTTTATGCCTAATTCTTCAGCCGAACGCTGTGGTATTCAACATGATGATGTAGAAATGTTCAACATCAGTGATACACAGATGCAAAGTGCATGAAGCAGCACTGGGCACAATACGGGCAGCGTATAAAGTACAGGCTTTCACAGTTTTTTCATACATGGACCAATGACCTCGGGAAAACCATCTTGTTCGGATTTTCAAAAGAGACCAGGAAGAGACGTCGGAGGTGGTTGAAATAAGAATCGAGCTCTGCGGATCCCGTAAATTAGTCTAAACGGCATCGATACATTCTTTCCCTCATATTTGCCTGTCACCTGGAAATCAGAGGTCTGCTGAAGATCTTCTGAAACCTGACACCAATAATGTCCGCCGATGCTCGAGTGGTGATCCACTTGCTCACGCTGAAGTGTGGCCCACATTTAGACAAGGAACCTTCGAGGGAAGAAATCAAGCTGGCCGAACGGATGGCCAGCATACTAAAGGACTTCGAAGCACGTCAGCTTTAAGCTGACGAAGACGAACAGCTGAAAGCGGTGGAAGAAGAAGAAGATTGGGATCCGCAAGATGAACTGATGGAAGTGGAGAGACAAGCAGGCATCAGGGCATATAATAACGGTTTTGGATGAAACTCTTGCTTCGGAGGAAAGGGTACGTCTTCAATTGGATTTCGGCTCCATGCTCATAACCATGTAGTGAGATAAACCGCGATTTCAAGCCTATGTTGCTGCGGAGCATCACTGGTCAACAAGACGCAAGAAAGGTACTCTCCACAGCGTACAGCTAGAAAATGCGCAGAAAACGCCCGAAAATGGTATAGACGTCAGAATCCCCCAAATCTCAACCAGACGAAATGCAAAAGTGCAGCAGCGCACAAGCACCCAACCCTCGACCTTTCTCGCATGATGCAACCCCAATTCCACTGCGCTCCAAGCCGCTTGACGGCAGAGGCATCGCGGGCGTACAAGGCCCCCAAACTCGTGATGCGCCGTATTCCGTTGTGACTTCAAGAACCCCCTACTCCTTGGGTTTAACGACTTAGCAAAAAATAAACACATTTTTATACTATTAGGTTGTCACATAAGTTCTGTCCGATTACGATAGGCGTTACTTTGTTGTAGTTTTTTTCATGGACAGAGATCATAGTTGCGTATAATTTGTATACTGTTCTGTAGCGCTTTTCGCTCTACAAAACTCACTATACTGCTTTTAACAAGTCGTAAACATAGCATCGCTTTACGTGCTGGGCAAAACCATGGAAAAAATGCACTTCCGGGTAATACTGCTTCGTGAGTTTGAAACTTGGCCACAGTGTGAGCGAGGCAACTCAAAACATTAAGAAGACCTGGAGAGAGGATTCTGCTAATAAACGCATCGAGAGCAAATTGAACCAGAAGTTACGCTTCGGAGAAGTGGACCTCGAAGACGGGGACCGTTAGGAACGACCACCCAAGCGTGGTGATGGATGTTTGAAAGAAGGACAAGAACCTTCTTCAAGAGAAACGGTACGCGAGATGGGAAGAGAACTTCGGGTCAGTCGTACAACCATTTCGAGGCACCTAGTTGTGGTAGGCAGGATGAAAAAGCAGGATAAGTGCGAGCCCCACAATCCAACAAAGGAACAGCAAAAGTGCCGTCCGTTGGCATGTCTCGCATCAGACCATCCGGAAATTAAACCAGTTGAGGTATGAAGTTTTCCCGTTTCCCGCTTTTTCATCGGTACAAGGCCTGACAGATTTTCATCTTTTGAAACATCTCGCTAGATTCCTTGAGTGTAGAATGTTTTCCAACGAAACAGATATCGCAATTGCCTCGTAGCATTTCACTGGTACTAGGGATTTAGATTTCTTCCGACATGGAATTAGTGCTCCTATATATCATTAGGAGAGTTGCACTGATTGTAACGGTTCTTACTTTGGTTAACCAGCTTCCTGTTCAGCTGAGATATCACAACGTAAACTTGCCGTCGAAAATCAGACAGAACTCATGTGACAACCTAATAATTGAGGGCTGAGGGTTCTCCCTATATGTCTCGCTCTCCCCGTTCAGACATACGCTTCGGAGCCTACCCTTGTCAGATACAGACGTTAAGTTTTGCGCATACGCGGATGGCCTAAAGATCTACCGATCAATTAGCAAGGGCACTGACGTTATAGCTCTCCATGGGCCGGATTCATCAACGACTTACAGCAATTTAACAGAGAAAATTACAGCCGAAATCACTGATAGCGCCGCTTATCAAGCGATATGGTGAGCGATAAGCCGCGTTATCTGACTTGTCCGTTGTGAATTTTCTGTTGAAGTTATGTAAGTCGTTGATAAATCCGACCACAGAGGATGCAATAAACTCTGTCCAAACATAGTCCACAGAGTGAGAGTTGCAGCTATCAAGTGATAAGTCCAAAGTACTTCAATTGGGTAGTTGTAAGAATCAATACTCTATCAGTGGTGCATGCCTTAGGGCCCGTTTATACTTCGACACCGAGCGATGCGACGCCACGTATCGTGGTTGAGCGACGCGATCGATCAATTTGGTCACTATACATGCCATCGCGTCGCTCAGCGTTGGAAGTATAAACAGGGCTTTAGTAACGTAACTGAGATCAAGAACTTGGGCTTAACGGTAACCAATGATCTAACGAGGAAGTTCAAAGAGGTGACCCTGGAGGTTCATAAAGCGACCTATATAGGGTTGTAAGGCGTTGCCTGGAAGCACCACAATGGTTTCCAAATTTCCTGCGAAGCTCTGGGTAGGTCAAAAATTGCAAAAACTGTAGCGCTTCAGTGCGGGCCGATAACACAAAACTGACGCCTGGAATACTTTTTTCGTGCTCAGAAATAGTCCTGCAAAAAGTTTAATCATTGCTAGAACGTGAGGTTTGGCAAATTCCTAATAGAAGCGTAAAAGCACATTCAGAGGAGGCATCCATCAGGAAGACGTCAATGATTGGATGGTCGAGAGGATAACGCGGTGGACTTGCAGGGGAGCGAACAAGGGGTCGATTCCGGGGCCTAGGCTTATGCATTGGTGGCTGCGTTTTTTGCATTTCTCGTTAGCTTTGATAGACACTGCGAAACTATACTTCTCCAAGCTTATAAATCCTACATCAGACCCATCTTGGAATACGGCACGCCAACACTCAGTTCTCACAAGAAAGGGATCATTACCATGCTGAAACGGGTCCAAAATAGTTTCACAAAGAAGCTTGTGGTGCGTGCACAGTGATTTGTATACGATTAGATTCCGTCTAGCACGGTTAGGAACCTAAACTTTGGCTTATACTCACTTGAAACTAGAAGGCAATAAACGACCTCCTGCTTTTCCATAAAATACTCCATGGTAAGACCAGGGTAAGGATCAGTGATCTTCTGTCGTTGAGAAAATCGATCACTCGTGGGGGTGCTGTTAAGTATGATGCTGGTAGAGCGAAGTGGAATTGTCGATGATTTTTCTTCACGCTTAGAACTGCTACTTCCTTTGAGATGTTACTCCAAAAGCACAGTGTTCCTGTTGGCTTTGACACTTTTAAAGAACCTTGGATTGATATTTAAGTTCATAATACCTTTGAGGTCTTTCGATTCTATACACAAGGAAAGTTGTGTAATATAAATATAAATAAATAAATATATGTTTCTTTTTGTGGAAGGCTTTCTGAAACAGCCATGGCGTCATCAGTATATTGTAGCGTTCAGGTCACCAGACTGCGAAGTTTTGCAGGTGGCGAGGTATTCCCATTAATGTATAATATTAGGTTGGCCAAAAAGTTTCCCGTCACTTAATTTTGCAGATTGCCAGAATTTTGAAACTTATTCCGAAACCTTCATCTAAAATTTACATAAAGGCTGGGCAGTAGTTTGCGCATGCCCAAATTTCCCAGTATCCCGCTGTGAATATGGCTTACAAAATCGTCCTTGACTGCATGCTGGTTCACCGGTTCCTGCTTTACGAATTCAGCAAACACAGCTACGCAAGTGATGCGGTAAGAGATGTGGCACGATGGGCCCTTCAACTGTCCTCTACGGCACGACAAAGGTTTGCTTCCGGAAGTTCAAAAACGGCGGTATTGACTTCAGCGGCAAATCACGATCTGGCTGAGCGGTTCCAGTGAATGACGAGAGCGTTATGGAGCTGTTTGAAGAGGATTCCCAATATGACAACTGTGAACTGGCGAGGAGCTGCGGTGCCATCGTGATTTATTATTTGCGGGGGATGGTCAGGAGGTACACCCGTCCCCTGCTGGGGGGCGTGCAATCTTCCGCTCATCCCCCTTGCTCACCCACCCCAACCCCCTAGGCCTCACCGAGAGTCTAACGGCTGTCTTACGAAACCCTTGACACACAAAACAAAGTTTCCGGTGCGCAGAACAGCGGTGTACCTCTTGACGCCACGCCCCCCAGCAGTGCGGGTGTATGTACCTCCTGTCGCGCTGCCATTATTTGCTCATCTGCTTTACCCCGGAGAGGAGTGGAGATATTTCGCTTGGATACCCCATCGTCTGACCCGTCAGCAGCTTCAAGAGTGGAGAGATGCGTTAAAAACTTTTAGGCCTTCCAACAGACTTTCGGTTGACTCCACTGCTCGGTTACTGGTGATGAAAAGCGGGTTATTTACGTAAATGACACACAGAGATGCTAGTCGTCGGAGAATCTGGGATACCAACGTCAAGGTCGGAACTCGGAACTCGGAGGACAATGATCAGTGTTTGGTGGCACGGGGTAGACGTTGCATCTGACGGATAATTTGAATCCGTCGATTTTCAAACCCGGTTAAAAGTATTATACGAAATAATGGTACTTTGACAAGGACCGCACCTTGAGAAGATTCAGACAGTTTTACCTGCTTTAACAAGATGGATTTTAAATTGATCCAAATAGCGGATTGATCTTTGGATCTTACGTCGGATAAACGAGTTGGATAGTACATCAGATTTTTGATCAAAATCGGTTATCTGAGTTATCCGAAGATTCGATCTGGTGAAAATCAATCCTATCTGAATCGCCCTGAGAGCAGCCCTTTTCAACATCCCATTGTTGACCTTTTAGCCAGGGTTTTGAAAGATATGACGGATCTGAATATTCGGATAATTCAGATCAGACGCCGATTCGGATCTGAATTATCCAAATCGGCGTCGGATCGAATGTCTAATTCGCAGAGAGCTGCTTTCAACAAGCTCTACTATCAGCACCAAAGTCTGCAACCAACTCGATCGCGTCGCTGCAGCTCTGCGTGGAAAACAGGACAAGGTCTTCTTTCTCCAACAACGCTCGTCCACACAATGCAAAGGCGACCCAGAAAAAACCCCGAGGCTTGGGATACATAGCCATGGCCAATCCACGGCGTTCATCAGACTTGACGCCCGCAGACTACCATCTGTTTCGTTTACTTTCTAACCGTTTGGAAGTCATGAGGCTTGATGATATGTAACAACTCATAAAGTCCTTCATCGACTTTTTCTCTTCAGAACCCAAAAATTTCTGTAGAAGTGGTATCCAAAAATGGCGGGACAAATGACAATATCTTTCGATAATGATGAGTCATACATTTCTTGACTGTTGATTTTTTGAAGAAAATAGATGAATTTCAAAAAGTAAATGTGAGTGAAGACTTCCTCGCCAATGTAATACAACGGCGGCCACCAGTGAACTAGGTGCTACAGCTACAGGAAATGGAGATTGTGCTCATGTAGCCGTTCAACCTAACAATAACGTTTTGGCGGTTATGATTAGCAGTTCCAGTTCTTTCGCTAGTTATTCCGGAAGCCAGGTAGTTTCGCTCGCTTGCGTAGGACTCTTCGATTCTACACTCCGAGAGCAGCTTTCAAGAAAATACGAAATTTATATGAATATGGTGGCAGCAGTCGGCGATTTCACTTACACGGACAACTGCTGCTTGTCGTCTGTCTTTCTGCCGTAGTCACTCTTTGTAGTCACCTGACTGCAATCAGAAAATTAAAAAGTGTAAAAACGTCTGTTGTCGCCGTTCTATCAGTTAGTAATGGTGGTTGTCGAGAAGGGATTCATAAAGAATCTTTCTCGTTTGTCCCTTACAGTAACATAGGTTAGTGACTTGAAAGGCTGGAGCATAGAGTGCCTAAGACACAGAGACAAGGAGGATGCATTGGGTTGATGCGTAAGGTATCGGACATTTGGGGCGCAAAGTATTTTGTTTCATCATATTTAGACAGCAGCGGCGAGTCACTTGAAGTAGGTTCCGTTAACATCCGTCGACCTTTGACAACTTGCTGTTAGGTCTTGTTACAAGGTCTTGTTAGATGCCATTTTGCCATTGCTCCAGAATGGAAAGATGTGGGCTTGAGGAACACATAATGGGCCTCTCCCATGTCGAAGCGAAGTATAGACCTCCTTGTGAAGTGCAGACCTTAAAAATGGTGTCAAATATTGGTGAAAGGTAGTAATCGGAGAGAGGAATGTCCAAGCGATTTCGTCAGCACAGCTTTCGTCTACCTTGCATTGGTGGTCTGGTGTTGTCTCGTTGGAAGTACACACTGGTTTGCTGCTCACTAGCAACTTTAAAGCCGCCTACGAATACTTGCACTTTGTTAAGGTAGACGTCTGCAGTCACTGTTGTGCCATAGAAGATCGCTGTTATCCATACACCGAACACCCGCCAAAAGCGCCAGAAGCACAGCGCTACTTTTTTCGGACATCGCGTCTCAGGACGTCCTGTGCCTTGCATATTTGCTCGATGCTAGCGCACTGCGGTATACGTCAGAGCAGAGTGCACACCTCCTACCAGTGATGATTAGATCGGCGGATCAACCAGGGACATATTTCAACGTGAGCAAACAAAGTGTTATATTGACCTGGCCTTACAAGCAGGGATGGGCGGAAATTTTGAAAATTTTCTCAGAAAACAGAAAAGCCGAAAACGGCAGAAAACAGAAAATCCGAAAACAGAAAGCAGAAAATCTCGAAATTACCACACGACCTAATTGTTTTACCCAAAAATCCATTTTTCCAGTAGCAAATGCTTTTGCATGACTAGAAATGTAGTCGGCGTAGACAAGCGTTTTTACTTGCAAGCATTTATAAAAATTTCTAAATTAAATACAATGAGAAATTCTTAAATTGTGACTCAAAGGTTCTAGGAATCTCGACATTTGAACTGTGCAACATTACTCACCAGCTCCCTTTCACAGCTAATGCTCCATTTAATGTAAGAGGCCTAGTTTCCGCACAGCTGAAAGTTTTCAGGCCAATTCACCATACAGCACCTAGCTACTCCTTAGCAAACTAAAGATGTTGTGTACTGGCCTTATATTTCACAAAACAACACGAAATTATGGCTGAAGTAGCTCTCAACATAACAGATTTTGGGTGACAGTGACCGCCCGATCTGTTGGTGGTCTACTAGCTTTTTGTTCACTCGAGTCATCCTAAATGTGATCAACAAAACGCTGGAGGAAGGAGAGGAATGCGAACTAGCAGGATTCCGGGGAAGATTCAGCACGATCGATCACATACATACCATCATGAAGCTCATCGAAGTGTCGCGAGAGTACAAGCTGCCGCTGTGCCATACGTTAAACGACCTGAAGAAGGTATTCGACTCCGTCGAAACGGAAGCGGTCGTCGAAGCCCTGCTCACTCAGAGCATTCCTACTCAGCACATTAGAGTACTTCGAGAGCTGTAGAGAAATTCACGACCAAGATCTCACCATTCTACAACGACGTCGTCATCGACGTAAAGAAAGGGGTTCGGCAGGGGGATACCATATCCCCGAAGTTCTTCAGCGCCACCCTCGAAAACGTCATGCGCAACTAGAATGGGAAGACATGGGAGTGAAAGTCGACGGCCGGCAACTGCACCATCTTCGCTTCGCCGACGACATCGTGCTCATAACACCGACCATTAGTCAGGCGGAGCGAATTACTGCCGACTTCGATCGTGTGTTTGGGTACGTTGGATTGCAACTAAATCCTACGAAGACGATGTTCATGAGAATCGGACAAGTTTCTGATGCCCCATTCTCGCTCAACGGTACAAACCTCTCCGAATGCTCCAGCTGTCAATATCGCCGACGACCTAGTGCCAGAGTTGAGCAGAAGGAAACGAGCGGCTGGGAAAGCTTTCAAGAGCGTCGAAGAAGTCGAGAGGAAGACGAAGAACGTCCGACTCCGTGCCCACCTATCCGGTTCCACTGTTCCTTCTTGTGCTAACATGCGCCTCAGAGACCTGAGCTACACGAAAGCCGTATGAACACGCGATCAGCGTCGCGCGGCAGAAAATGGAGTGGACGATGCTTGGAATGGGAGACGAAGCTCGGAACTTCCTCGAAGTTCGAAGATCAGAGAGGCTGTTGCATAGATCCCGCGAAAATTAGGTGGGCCGACTACGTAGTGCGCTTTACAAACACCGCTGGACGAGAGCCGTCACCGGCCGGATTCCGCAGGATGTCAAAGGACCACCAGGACGCCCATCAACGCGTTGGTCGGACATCTTCGTGAAAGCCCTGAACGAGCGATATGACGCTCTTCATGTCCCTTGGCGAGGATTATCCATTGGAGCACTCTGGCACGCGACAGGGACGAGTGGACCTGCTGATGCCATCTTGAACAATTCGATGATTAGTAGAACGACAGATGATACAGGTGATTCATAAAAAATTTAATATATCACAATTGTGTCACTACATCAGCAAAATTAAAGGTAACTAAAAGTTATCTGTCTCCGCATAATTTTTGACAACTTAAAGAAGAGCAATGTTCAGAGTTTAAAAAAGCAGATTCGCCAAAGGCTCTGCAGAAATCATTGAGATGACCGGCCAACATTTTTCAATTTTTAAACCTGAGGTGGAGAATGATCCTACCCACAGTTACTATAGGACAAGCGGTTAATTAATAGATAAATAAATGCCCCTCAGAACACTAGTATTGTAGCCTTGATATAGAGTTGTAAGTAGTCGTAAATTGTCCAAAGCACTGCTGAAGTTCAAAAGAAAACGAAAGCCAAATTATGAAAGACGAGAGATGTCCTATGAAGGGACTCCATGTCAGCAGCACTTATACAGACAATCGAACAAACAAAGCGGATTAGATCATGAGTGTATGGTGCACTTTCTACAAGAGCACATCAGAGAACGCCACATGCTTCCAATTTAAAACTTTGTAGAAACATTATTTTGGAATGAAACTTATGATACTATGATGCTTTTTGGATGCTTTCTATTGGATTTCCTTGATATAATTTTGTTGGCCCACCCCATTTTCTGTTTTCTGGCCAACTTTTGACCCTTTCCCAGAAAACAGAAAACAGAAAAATTTTGCCTAAAGTGGCAAGAAAAACAGAAAACAGAAATTCCGCCCGTCCCTGCTTACAAGTCGTGCTGGGTCATTATTTACATTGGGTACCGGTTGACCATGTTTTTACTTATCTATTTACTTACTTACTTCATGCACTCACGGGTGGTCACAATGGGAAAACAATCAGCGTTCCACGAAGAAAGAAACTATCACCGTTAGTTCAAGAGCGCAATAAAAAACAAGGAACGGACATGGATCAAGACACAACTGGGTATTAAACTAAGTAGGAAAGACTACCCGAAAAGAATCTCTGATCGCGGTATAAAAGAATTTTTGTGATAATAAGCATAAGTACCGTAGTTGGGAAATAACTGTGTCCTGGCTTATATTACTTAGATTCAACGGTTCACGATTCAATGGTTTTTGAACCTTCTCAGTCGAATTCAATATGCGAACCGCAGCTGCGTACGTTACAGCGGTAGTGGCTGACAGTTCGGTGCTGATCTGCTCCAACCTTGCCCCGCAGCATATCAGCTGGGGCAGGGTTTCCCACCCACCCTATTCTTCTGACATTGCCCCTCAGACTGTCACTTCTTTCGCTCCCTTAAAGCATCCTAGCGGCGAAAAAATCACCAAAATCGAAGATGTTGAAAAGGCAGTCAGTGAACTCTTCGACTCCCAGTTTTGGGAGAAGAGAACAGCTAACCTACCTATTAGGTGACACATTCTAGGGACTAATGATAGCTATCATATAGTTGAGTGAATTCCAGGTATGCTGAGTAGAGAAATAAAGAAAAAATGCGAGCCCTCAAGACTTGACTAACGCCCTGATACATGTAGGACTTCGTATAATGGCAAGGGCCCGTCCGAAATGGAAACCAAACCTTTCGTTTCCCATCCTCATTCAATCATTTCATTTTTTCTCGGCATACTGACACAGCTACTGTCTAAAAGGAACGAACCCCATTAGCGATCCTTGTCCAGTGCTAGCGTTCACACCTGCAATTCAGTTAGTTAGGTTATTGATCCATGGAACTGAATGAACCGAATGAAGATTGTGACAGAAGATGAATAATGCTCGCAAAACAGCGTCGGAGAAGCCAACTGATGCATTTCTTGCTTGTATCAATCTGTCTCGTTTTCAGTTATCTCAACGTAGTGAAGCATGCTATGGTTGAATTTCTTTGTTCAAGAAGCATTGCGCCAAGGATAGTATTTGTTTCGACCAAAATAATGTCGAATTCGAGCCACCACATTTAACCTGAAATGACTTCTTCAGTGGAGCTGTGCAGCAATATCGCTGCAGCTGCCTTTGATTCATATTCCTGCGGTTTCGCCTTTTTCGGAGCCTGGCAAACTTGAACAACATTTGAGTAGCTACACCCAAGGGGAAATTCGTTCCATGGACAGAGATTAAATGGATAATGGAGCAATTGCGACGCTGAGAAGCTACCAAAGGCTAACCTTTAAGATGAAAGATAGCAGATACCCTCATCACCCTCGCATATCCCGGAGGTCTATCCTCTTGAGACCTTCGCGAAATGGTTTCTTTGCTGACGTCGTCCGAAATGAAGGGTGGGTAGAGAGTAATTCTGTTCTCATGCTCAAAAGTCTTCAAACTTTGTTAAACTTTTTTAGCCATGAAAGTCTTTACATAGAGCGCGCAACAAATCGTAATCTGAGCGGGTGGGCAGTGCAGGAAGAACATGGCGGATGGGGAACGGACTACCAGCCCAGCTCCTCGATTTTTCGGTGGGTCAATTTAGCTACAGTTCCGGAACGCGTCTTTTGAATAGACGCCGAAAAAACCGCACTTTTGCGGTTTTTATAGGCGTCTATTCAAAAGACGCGTCCGGTACTGTATGTGTGGCCTGGTGTTATCATGAAGAAGTACACTGAAGGTCTTCACGACCGCTTTTCCCGACCAGCTTCTGGAGTTGAGTAGCGTCAACGGCAGCGGTGACCGTGTGCGCCTGCGGGAGCAGCTTGCAGTACAGCACTCCCTTCGAGTCCCAGAAGCACCACAACGGAACCTTCTTGAAGTGCATGTTCGACTTTGCTTGTGTAGGCGACGCTTTTCCTAGAGCAAGCCGAACATCGCAAGGTGCGTTAGAGTCGTCGAGAACCCCACTCTCTTCTCCGGTAACAGGTCTTCCAGAAGCTCTTTGCGAAGCGAGCGGAGAAGAAGAGACCGGTAAATGGTTATGTGGGTGAACTGCATGCTCTGGTTCGGGACGTAGTGGACCAATCAGACATCAGCTTTCGGACAAAGATCGTACCACGATGGGAGTGCGGCAGAAATACGATCGGGTGGAGGCGGGGGGGGGGCACCATGGACTCCGTGGGTATCAGCCTAGGTAGAAAGGCACGTGCATGTTCAACTACATCAGAAATGGCCTAGCTTAGTTCACCATAGATGTAGAACACAGGGCTGCGTAAAATTTTTGTTTTCGTGCAACACAAAACGTGTAGGGCCTCCTACATTTTGAACCCTCTCCCCCAAACTATTTGCGCCGATTTGGGAATAAACGACGGAAACAGAGTTTGAATAGGGCGGAATCAGTTTTACACGTTATCTCAGCCTAAACTCCTCCAGAACGTTTGTTCTGATTTCTTCCTAAAAACTTCAATTTTGTCCACGCACATTTGGTCAGGTAGGTTAGCCCTCTGAACAAATTGCGCAGTAAGCTGCGACTGCTTCCCGTATTTCTCATTCACTGTAATCGTGCACGCAAAGTTCACCGATATCGCGTTACGGTGCAATCCTAGTTGGTGGTGGCCGGCCGCTCTCAACGTTTTCATACGAACTGATCACGCTCAGCATTGAAGTATGTTGAACTTCATTATAAAACAACTGCACCAGCGAAACATTGTCTTGCCTTGTCCAAGAAGGATATTGATTGTGTCTTGGGATGTTTTATTTTAATTTTAATTTTATTTAACTTTATTATCTGTTTTGGATACTTTAAAGTGCTTTGTTTTCGATCCATATCTAATAAAAGGATTCTCCCTGTGACGACAAATCGTCTTGTAAAGTCAAGGAAGTCGACAATCAATAGGATGTGTTCTTTGCGGAGAGATCGCGACAGCAGATTAGACGCATGGGGCGTCTGTAAACATTTCTTTTTGCATAAATACACAACTATGTGGACGATTGTCTTTTGTTTCTGGTTTTTATACGTATCTCCGCATTTTATTCTTCAAGTCCTGTTTAACGATTTCAGTTGATATCTCATTTCGACGGTCCTGTTTACAATTTAAGATTGGTTTATTTATGCGTTTGTTGTTATTGTTGATTTTTAAATATAACATAAATGGTTTAATTACCCAAGTTTGAGGTCCGCGTTGGTAAAAACAATTCCGCATGGGTCTAGTTGGCATTCGTGTGCTACTGAGTTGGAAGCAGGCGAGCAACCAAGCGGGGCGGACTTCATTACCCTGACTAGATTTGCACTGAAAACGGTTTTCTTCAGTTTTCCCTCTCCTGAGTAGGGACTCGGAAGTATGAGTCTATCTGGACAAGCGGATTGACGCAGTTTATTATTTCTACATGTTCTTAGCTACCAATTATGTTTCGCTGATTAATGTCAGGAAATCGTTTGAGAACGGCTACCACCAACTAGGATTGCACCTATACTCTTGACGTTTACGCGTAAAGACGTGGGGAGGACGTGGATTATCGGTGCAGCAAAGCTGGTGTTTGCGTGCAATGACGTGTATCAAACATGTAGTGGACGTGTCGGAAATTCCCCAAAATTCACTTGGTATCTAAACGGATCAAGCCCGTGAGGACTAGAGTTCATCTTGTTTTTTTTTCTTCAAAAAAAAAAAGAATATTGCGCCCGTCTTTAGAAGCTTTCGTTAGTAAACTACCTTTCTTCAGGAAAAATTCCAGTAAACAAAAATCTGATAATTCCTTGTGATTGTTTTTGCCATTCATATTCTGCCGAGACCCTATAAGCCGGTCCGGTAGTGACCAACATCAATTTTCCACTCACATTTCTCATTACAGGATCGTGGCCAGTGGACTCAAACCTGTGAGGTTTCTGGTATCAGGGATCCCCATCCATGAAAAACCGGCCGATGAGCACGATGAGCACAAAGGTTCCTTGAGGTATGATTTAAGGATCACACTCCCGCGAAAACGTACAAGAAAGTCTCCCGTAGCGGCGCTCTTCGCTTGAGCCCTGGTACAACTTCTTCTTCGTGTTGGCTTTAGAGCATAACAAGAGTGTAGTTATAGAAAATGTGAGTGAAATCTGAAGTGGGGTTGTCAAACACTAAAGCGTGGCATCAGGAACAACGTCTACCTTGAGTATGACTAGGTATAACGTGTACTTATCGAACAACACAACCGCCTGCTGAGCCGACATTACTAAAAAATGGGTGTTACCAGAAGCATTGCGGAGACGTGAGTAACTCGATGGCAGCTATTCTTCCTCCGCTGCGCCGCGAGCGGTCGCGCCGCGGACACGTGGCAATTTCGAAAACGAGGTCAGCGCGGTCAATCGATGTGGAGGACGGCCGATGGTCGGTCGGTGGCTGCTCACGGCTCCGTGGACTCTCCCTGAGCAGTTCCCACATGGGTAGTTTGGATGGCACACACCCTGGCGTCCCTTCCTTAGCCTGATTCCGCGCTCGAAGAGCGCAGAATCCATCCGCGGACTCTCCCTGAGCAACGAAACCATTTCCCACATGGGCAGCTTGGATGGCACACACCCTGGAGTCCCTTCCCTAGCTTGATTCTGCGCTCTTTGAGCGCAGAATCCATCCGCGGACTCTCCCTGAGCAACGAAACCACTTCCCACATGGGCAGCTTGGATGGCACACACCCTGGAGTCCCCTCCCTAGCCTGATAGAATCCATCCTCGGACTCTCCCTGAGCGACGAAAGCAGTTCCCACATGGGAAGTTTGGATGGCACACACCCTGGAGTCCCCTACCTAGCCTGATAGAATCCATCCTCGGACTCTCCCTGAGCGGATGGCACACACCTTGGATTCTGCGAGAACCCCAGCTGCGCACTCCCCCTGAGCGCGCACAGCTATGAAGGAAAGATTTCGCGCTCTGTCGCAAAGATGCGTGAGAATATTGCGGCAGGTGCGTGCGTGCGACGAGCGCTCGCGGCGTAGCGAAGGACGAATAACCGCGATCGAGTAACTCACCCCATCATTTTTAGGTGATCTATAACTTCTCGTCCTTCGAAATTTCGGCAAATTCCGCTTTGATGTGTCCATTAGTGACTTAGTAAATACAAGACTTTTACTTTCGTACATCACTGACAAACACTCCGTTCCAAAAGTATGCAACGATTGTAAGAAAATGCAGGCGCGAGCACTTCGGAGAAGCCAAAGCACCAGGTGCCAGATTTGTCAACCGCTTACCAGCCGGTACCGGTATATCGGTTATCGTATCCGTGTCTCTGTATCTATCTGGGGTCGGATTCATCAACGACTTACGGAGATTTCACAAACAAATTACAGTGGAAACTCCAGATAACGCCAACATTTCACCACATCGCTTGTTGATAAGTTGCGTTAATTTGCTTTTTTAAGGAGTTTCTGCTGCAGTTTCTCTATCAAATCTCTGCAAGTCGTTGACGAATCCGGCTCCTGTATCACTTACTAGGTAGGCGGTAGGTATGGTGAATCCGCGGTGAGATGATACCGGCGGTATCGCTGATGAATCTGGCCCAAGGTGGTATTCTTTGGAATGCATGTGTCAAGAATGCTATAGCAACAACATCTTTCTTTGGTTGTCTCGACTCCGCAAACGACGGTGAGAAGCCTTGAAAAAGATCGGTTTTGCAACCTTTACAGCGGTTATCCGCGTGCGACCCAACGACTGGAGGAGGCAGTCACAGAACATGATTTATAGTAAAGTGAACAACGAACACAAAGCTCAGCTAACTAAGAGTTAGTCGAACAACAGAATACGGACGGAGCGACCTTCCCACTATGCGTAGGAGACAAGAAAAAGACCCTTGGTCGGAGCGACCGTCCTACTATGCGCAGGAAACTACAGACCAAAATCACGGACGGGGCGACCGTCCTTCTAAGTGCAGGAGACAACCAAAGCTACGGTCGTAGCGACCGTCTGGCAAGGAGCAGGCGTCAACTTCGGACGGAGCGACCGTCCAGTAGAGTGTATGCGACCAAACTTCGGACGGAGCGACCGTCCAGCCGAGTGCAAGCGACAACAAATTCACGGACGGAGCGACCGTCCTACTAGGCGCAGGCGACGACGAGTCCACGGACGGAGCGACCGTCCGGCAAGGCACAGGCGACAACAAACTACTGAATTTTAGGCCTGAGGCCCATCGGACGCCTGAGGCGGGTAAACAAACAGGGAACGGTATTGGCGAGATTGCCGAGGCGCGCAAAGTTGCGATGGCGCGCAGATTGAGGACCCGGCCCAATGCCCACTTGCGTTACTCCTTACCGTAAGTATAACAACATCTTGAAAGGCGAAGAATTGTCTTTTAAATAGACAATAACCGTGGAAAGCAAACCGCTTTTGGACCAATACCCAGAATCCACAAGCTTAGCGTAGCTTCTTGATTTAATCTTTTTTATGACCTTTAAAGAGAAATCCGCTCTCCGATGTTCCAATTTGCACAGCAAGCAAACTGTGTAGGAAGAGCATGCGAGCGAGTTTTCGAACCAAATCAAGTTCTTCGTGAGTCTTCCAGTTTCGATGGCCTCCGTGCCTGGTTCAGCGAACACAGCGGATTATTTGATGAATTGCTCTGAAGCAATGAAAGCTGACGTGAAGTAAAGTTGAAGGATGCCAGGAAAGCAACATGGCGACCATTACGAAATCAAGCCCAAGCTGGAGGACTGTCAGAAAACGGCGGGAGTAGAATTTATACAGTTAACTACGAGGACCAAGGGTAACAAAGCCAGCGACCACCAGTTAAAATTTACCTTAGTGTAAGACTAGATATCGATACAATTAATCATATTTTACGGTCAAAAATTTTATTAGTTTGTTAAATTACATATTAGTACAACAGGGTATTATATTTCTGTGTATTCGTCTGCCAACGAGGTTTATAGGCGGAAATTTTTCATAATGGCCTGACGTTTCGGCATTGTCGCCGACTTCAGAGGCAAATAATAACAATGTCTACCTAAAAATCTCATTGGCAAAAGAATACGCGGAAGTGTTCCGGGTTCTCCAAATGCGAGAACTTGCAGTTCACTGGATGGATTTTACAACAAAACCATTTTATTTCAAACGTAAGAACTTCCATATCGAAAACGGAATCGCACTGAATGGGTTCTTTAGGGTTTTTATCGCTTCCCAAGCGCTTTTGCGACGGTCTGAACTTGGAGGAATAATAGCAACTACTAATGGGTCATGTAGTGTCGTAGTACCGCAAGAGAATTGGTGAGGATAATCAGGCAATTTAGGATACGCTTCTCTAAGTCGGCTAAGTCGGGATGTCGGAGCCTCAATATATAACAGAGTTCTTGAATTCATTAGCTCTTAGCTTTGGACTGAATTCTGCAGAAAACATCTGCGAAGTTAGTGCTCGTAAACCGATAGCAACTGAAAGGAAACTGAACCTGTATGAGGTCATGATGGTCGTATGGATACATGTCTTCTCCTTTCCGAAGCGGATTGGCGTGAGCCTGCTTCACAAAATTTTAAGGTGGCCTCACCGACGTGGTTAACGCGTAGCCCCAAAACCTGCTTGCGTACGTCTACCCCCTCATAGACTCCTGGTCGTAGGTAAAAATGATTCCTTTCACAGGCAAGCCTGACGTTTTCTTAGGTGTTCGTGTAGTCATGGAGCAGATAGAAGGCCAGTTCTTCTCTAAATAATTAACGATTAATTATATAGTTGAGACAGCTCATTAGAGGACGTGGTACTAAGCATACATAGATTATAATGTTTAGGATTTTGCAGTAAACATTTTTGAAAATTGAAATTGGACGGAAGTGAACTGGCGATCTTTGAGGTGCTCCTTAATTTACAGAACGTTTGCGTGGCTGCAGTCGGAGGATGTTCCAGCTGCACCCGATTTCAGGTTCTCTGTTAATATTTTCCGCCCGACAGCCAAGTCTTACAAGGGAGGCCCATGAACTTCCCCCAAAGATTCTCAACGAGACCTGTATGGTCTTGTAGGGCATCGCACGTGGATCACAGAACTGCGTTTCGTTTTTGCTACGGGTCACTGGGTGGGGCCAAATGGCAAAAATGGTATCACTTCAGAGCGGATTGATAAGACACAAGTGACACCTGGAATGGCCCTGTCGTGCTCAGAACTTAACCTACAAAACGTTTGGAGCTCAAATTAGAGTGTGATTATAGTAATATGATAACTTACGACGTTTCCTGGTCGACGCTGCAGGGTACATAAAAGTGATTCATTCACAACCTCGGCGGTAGCGACTGGATGGACGAGTCTATGCGACACGAACTTGCGGGAGGGGTTGAGGGATCGATTCCGATGAAGGTTACGGGATTCGCTCTGTGGCCTGCTCCCATTTTTCAACTGAAGAGTACATTTTGGCTGAGGTAGCGTACCGTATTATAGTGGTGAATAAGAGTGACGAAGTCATGACTACCGATTTCGCCCAGACTCGGCCTATGGGAATTATTTAAGCTGCTGACCACAAATCTGTCACTCTTTTTCCAAATTATCACTTTGCTTGCACTACTTTCCATCAAAGGTTGATGTCGAAGGTTGGAAAATAAGTCTGACCACATTGGAGAAGAAAGCGATCCCACTAACCTGGACACCTTTACTCACCCATATCTACCGTAACCTGTCGTAATATACTGAAATTTAAAAAACAGGTATCACATCCGTAATCAGTACTCCAAATAATCCCCGTGGGTGATGTTTGCGCGAAATTTTTTCTTTCGTCCTCTCCTCAACCTTTGGAGTCGTGAAAGGAAGCAGTGCCGGTTATTCTGGGTACACCCCGTTACTTACACATACACATCGTAACCTTCTGCCACCCATCGTTTCAACGAAAATGGTTGCCAGATTGGTGATCTGCATTCCAGATAACCCTATTGATGAATTTGGGACGAATTTTTTTCGACCTCTAGAATCGAGGGAGTGAATGCAAATGCTCCTATCTGCAACCAGCGTCCGTCGCCGGCTTCGCCGGCTTCGGGTATGGTGGATCACGCTGAGAACGGAGCCCAAAACTAGATGGGATTCCTTACTCACCCAGCGTCCGTCGCCGGCTTTGCCGGCTTCGGGTATGGTGGATCACGCTGAGAACGGAGCCCAAAACTAGATGCGATTCCTTACTCACTGATGATCGGCTTCGCCGGCAACCAACGCTGGGTAAGGATCATCCCTAGCATCGAAGTCGAACACGTAGAAACGCACGCCTGCTACAGATTGATGCCTTGCTGTGCATCACTCACATCCCTGTATAGCATTCAAGAAAACGCCCGCAGCACTCCTGCCTCGTCTGGAGTCGTGTTCACAACCTATTGCAGCTCGTCAGGCCTAATCGAACGCCTGACCGTTTCCGTCCAGCCGCCGTGCCTTATGCGACGACGTGTGACGATCTTCGGAACAGGTGACTTGGGACAAAAATACTGTCCTC
The DNA here is from genome assembly GCA_947396885.1 of Heligmosomoides polygyrus polygyrus. Classification (NCBI taxonomy): domain Eukaryota; kingdom Metazoa; phylum Nematoda; class Chromadorea; order Rhabditida; family Heligmosomidae; genus Heligmosomoides; species Heligmosomoides polygyrus. The sequence goes on along the minus strand of OX377205.1, from coordinate 69,846,216 downwards.
CTCTGCATACAGTGCTAATGGAAATTGGTCAAAGCACTGCAGAAAATTGGGACCTAGCGGCACGACTTGGTTGAAAGCGTAGACGAACCATGCGTAAGTCCGACGAACTTCCTTCGCTGAGCTGTTCTGGTCCACCGCTTAAAATTCGAGGACCTGGGCAGGTATAAATAGCTTAGTAACCCAGCCCACAAAGTTAGTATGCATCAAAGTGAACAATTTCCAAATCAAAAAGATCGCCTTCCAGATTATGACATTGGCCGCTAATTTTGAGGAGACGTACGGGAAGAATTATACTCGAGAGCCTGGTGTAGTCGAAATATTGGGGAGGGGAAAGGTGGGAACATTGAAGAACCACTACAGAAAATGACTCATGTCATCCTCCATTATATATTGTGAGAGTTTCCGTCTCTACTTGATTTTCCTTCCTTCACTGCATCTGAGGGAAATTCAGTATCACGTTCAAAAAATCGATAACACCGAGCGATACTGACTGCTTGATCCAGATAATAGGATACTGATTGCCAGATCGAAGTGTGAGCTAAGGACGCAACACCCGCCCCGATAAATTTTTAGCAATAACGCCCAGTGCAACAGTAGCGATCTTGGAGGGAAGCAAAAGCGAAAGGTGGGCACATCGACGTGTTCCATAAGAAATCATGAGGTCTGAGTAGCGACGCGTCACAGAACTCTACCGCAACGCTGCACGTATTGTCTGAACCCGGCAGCGGCGGCTCGTCATAGCCGCGATGACGCCTTGCGAAACCTCATCAATTGGGTGTTCTTTGGTGACCGACCACCCGGCAGTGCAGGAAGACGGCCATTTTACTTTGCTAAAACAGAGATTACGCCACGCCCCCGTCCGGGATGTCGCGATTTTTATTTGATTGATAGCAATATTGTATTTCTATTATTATATTTAATATATATATTTCTATTATTATATTTAATATATTATATATATATATTTCTGTTTGCATCCAGTTTCACATCTGGAAACGGTGTAACATAAACAATTGTAAAAACACATATCGTAACATTCTTGCTGCACGTGAGCAGTATTTACACTATCAATCAGATAAAATAGTAGCAACTTGGTTTCAGAGTGCATGGCGCGATCCAGTATTTTAGTGAACTACATGACTGCTGCTTTGCTGCGCCTTATTACTAAATGTAATAAGTTCTCTCTTCGTAAAACCCCGGCATTATTTAGATGTTTCAATTGCTTCTGGGCCGAACGAGGTTGTTAGGTGGAGCAGTATTTATTGAGCGGCCTAACGTTTCGACCCGTTCGTCGTCTTCGGAGGCCTAAAAGTAGCTTGAGGATTCGGATGTTGCTATCTATCCGACCAAACGCCTCATCGATTCTAGCCTTTCGGATATCGTCTTGAGGCATAGCAAGAAATCCCGAACCCATGAACGATAAACTCACCCGCTGACCCACCGCTTGTGCGGAGCGACGCCGCTGCCGCAGTTAGTCGACAGATGGTGACTGAGACTCACTATACTGTTCATTCTACACTATGTATACTGTGTATACCAGTGTCATTCTTAACCACATCCTTGTCACCACCGGTCGCTCTATAACTCACAATGCGAAATAAACGGCAGAAAGTCATCGGTGACCGAAGGACACTCATTTCGATTGTTCATTCGTGGATTTCGTGAAAGAATCCAGAACGCCTCCAGCGCTTTTCTAGACGAAATATCTGTCTCGATGGTTAAAATCGTGCACTTCACATCAAAGTCGTTTCCGCCATGTTCCTCCACTTTATGCTTGCCCAGAGGATTCGTTAAGATACCCCGCCTTTTGCACGCTAGATGTTCATTAACACGAATAGCAAGTACCCTTCCGGTTTCCCCAATGTATGTCTGGCTGCATGTCCGGCATTCAAGCTCCTAGACTAGACTAAATGGACTAAATGGACTCATAGGCTAGACTAAATGTAATTTATAATTTATTCTGAATGAGTGAGAACAAAAAATTCTTCTAACCATCTAGAAGGGTGTTTAGTTAAACCTGTAAGAAGCTCGTCTGGAGTTGGAAGACGTTCAATTAAATTTCAAAGTTCATGGGCCAGCTTAGAAGAGTGTCCAAATTGACGTGAAAAGTGTCCAATTCGACGTGAAAATGGTATAAATGCGGAAGGCGCTCCTCTTGCTTCATCAGCGAGGCAGCTTGTGCCTCACCTGAACTTTCTGGATTTGAATACAAAAAATTATTCTAACCATCTAGAAGGGTCTCTAGTTAAGCCTGTAAGAAGCTCGTTTACCTAGCAGCAACGCGCATGGAAAAAGCAGCGAAGGTAGGAAGAACAGTAGCGACCTGTGGGTGGGTCAGCCAACGCAATCTCGAAATCTCTTCCGTTTCGGCTAGGTCTGCGGCCATGATAATCACGTAACACCCAGCTATTGAGCAGAGAGCAAAAGGAAGAAGAAAGACACGCTAGCAAGAACGCGCAGCGAAACTGTGGCGACTTAGCAGGGATACAGAAGCGAATGTGGATCACGTAGACCTATCAGGTTAAAGGCTAGCTATTACCTCACCTGACAAATCCTGCGGAGTTCTATTCATATTCCTAGATTACAGTGCACACTATTCAGTATGGATATTTATTATCTTATAGCATACTGTATTAGAAGAAGGGGAAAGAGGGATGAGAGAGGTGAGAGGGCTGGCCGGCCCTCTCACAGGGAGCTGACGAGACCGGGCGGCCCTCCGGTGTGGGTGACGTAGACGTGACTGCTTTAGCAAGGAGCTGCTATCTCTAGTAGGTCGTCGCTATCAATGGCAGGGGGCTTTGGCTTCGAGGGTGCAGATTGGGTACAACCCGACATCTCCATTCCTACAGTAAGCTCGTCCTCGAGCTTGAGTGCGTCATCATCGTGTTGTCGATCGATAATCATGCGAGATACAGAAGTGTCAGATATACAGCAAAAGAATATAGGAACTACAAAGTAGTTACGCTATAGCTTAAACTATATGGTGAGTTATTGACTGTAAGAAAGAACATGTGAAGTTATGATCTGCGATTAATTTACCAGACGGTATTTGATGATGATGGAGGAATGAGGTCCGCACAAACATTGAGAACAAGCTCGTCCTCGAGCTTGCCTAGGAAGTTGTGGGTGAAGCGGATAAAGAATCGGAGACGACGTTCAAGTCTTTCGTCTCGAGGGATAGGCACGTGGGGTGTGGTGATGAAGAGCAATGAAGTGAAGATGAAGAGGTTTCAAGTCTTCAGTATTCATTGCTGGAGTTGATGATGAAGATTATGATACATTCAGTACCTTATTCGGTACAGCATATGAGTTAATAGGTTATACATAATTGAGTACCTTATTCGGCACAGCACACGATTTAATATGTTATACATAAATCAGTACCTTATTCGGTACAGCACACGATTTTAATAGGTCATACATATCTACTGTTATGATGAAGACAACCATTATTTTGTATAGAACCATGACATTGTTATGGATGTGAAAAATGTGATAAAGATTAGGGATGTTACAATGTTTAGAAAGATATGATGTGCTCCTTACTGTGCACACATGTGCGAGCTAGAGAATGTGGAAGAGGTGTTATTAATACACCATTGAGAATAAAATACATTATTGTATTGAAATACTGTTAGAAATCATTAGTAACAGAAAAATCATTCACATGTGACGGGATCAACTTATTCACATTTGTTGGTTGTAAGCTTTAGGTAAACGATTTGTCAAGTGTCCACCTCAGGATTTTAAAACTAATTCGGTTGACACAGGGGCGAGTTTTTGAAAAGAGAGAAAAATTAGCGCGAAATAGAAATTCTTTGAAGCGCCCATTCAAAGAACTTGTTGTTTAATTTTGCGCGAAGCAGCGCAAATGACTTGACGTAAACTCACAATGCACTGATCTAGGCACCTTTTGAGGTATAGATCAGTGTCCATAGTCCATACGTTGTCCTGCTGAAGTATATTTCTTCTATAATCGCGGTGAACGTCGCATGGGTTGTTCCGTGGTGTCCGGTGCTTCTTTTGGGCTTTCCAAAATAGGAGCTGCTGCTGTAGCAGAAGCACTGGCTACCTTGGAACGTGGTGAATATAACTTCAAGCGGTTCATATGCACTGTTTGTCGCTTTTGGCGACCCACAAGATCTTGAATCGTCACATTGGGTCGATCAACTACTCGACACTGAACGGGCCTTTCCACTGATTGGTTATTTTGGGACGCACAATGTTGTCTCGTAAAAGTACTAGATCACCAGTGGAAAGCTCCGTGGGGCATACCTTATGAAATTGATCGTATCCCGGCTTGTACAGTTTCGTCTTTTCTGCAATTTGGCGTCCTACTGCAATGATACGGTCTTTCAGACCAGCAGAGAATTGGTCCGCGAAGTTGTCTGTGGCGAATACGAGTGTGGACGGCAAATTGTGGACGATATCACACCATGTGATCGGGTTCCTTCCATGTATGACGAAGAATGGGGTATATCCTGTAGTTGAACTTATACTGCAACTATAAGCAAACACAATCGGCTGAAGGAAGTCTGACCACAGGTCTCTGGCTTCTGAGCAATACGAAATTATGGAGTCATGAACAACCTTAACTATTCGCTCCACCTGACCATTAGCCTTATGGTTATAGCTAGTGGTAAACTTGTTCAAAATACCGAGAGTGGTGTTGATTTTTGCAAAAATCTCACTGGTGTAATTTGACCCCCGATCTGAAACTAATTCATTCGGAATTCCGTGCTTGGATATAACATCATTTATGATCGCTTTAACGACTAATTCCGTCGTTTGATTCACGAAAGGAGTACAAATTACAAACTTGCTAAAAGCGCTTACTGATATAGATATAAACCTATTTCCGTTTATACACTGTGGAAGAGGTCCGATTATGTCCGTATGAATACGCTCAAAAGGTCTTTGGGGAATTGGAAAATTTCCCAACTCCTCACGTATGATGTTTCCCGAAGGGGTTTTAACTTTTTGGCAAAATGGACATGTATTCACATATGTTGTGATATCTAGATATAAAGTTGGCCAATAATACTTAGGCCAGTTAGCCTTTTACCGCTGCATAGGTTTTTTCTATTCCTAAGTGAGATCCCATCAATGGATTGTCGTGGTGCGCAGAGATCACGACGTTTTGCATATGTGGGTTAGGAATCACAGTGCAGTCGTACTACACGTTGTAAGTACAGACAGTCCAGAAGAACATGATTTTTATCAATCATCTGAAATTTCTTAGGGGGTTGATTAACCTTTCTCTGAAAAAATCTTAATTACCTTCCCTATTCAGAATCCTGAGCTTTTCTAATTTCTTCCAAAGTGTGTAATAAGCATTGATGAATGGCGTAAACTTTGTTAATGGGGTAGCGGATAAGAAAGTCACATAAGTTATTGTGTTTCCCAGCTCGATATGGTAACATCGAAAGCTTGTATGGAAATCTCGCATTTGGCAAGGCGGCCAACCAGATCTGACCTGTGCATCAGAAATTTGAGGGATGCATGGTTAGTTACTAATGTTATCTTTGCGCTAGCTGCGTACGGGTGAAACTGTTTCAGTACAAAACTATGCCTAGCACTTTCAGTTCTATAATTGCTTAATATTTTCTCGTAAGTACTCACGAAGCTACTGTAGTGCCTTTAGTGTTCTGCGTTAGTTGGGAAATTTGTCTGAACCAGGCAGGTATCTGGTAATAGATGCTCTAACATAAATGACGTGAGAGCGTCAAAGATGAAAAGACAAAAATTGTGGTCTGGACGAGTACCTGTTTCCGGTGTAAGAAGGTCTTTCCTGCGGTTTGGTATAGTTAATATGACATTCCTAGACATGAGAGCGTTTTACAGTTGCGCAGTTAATGCGGACTGCCCACTGTAACGGCAAGAAATACGAAGCTGTACCACGAAAGGGTTTTAAAGCTTGCGCATTCATTAACTAGGGCATCTGAGTGATGCTCGATACTTTATTCAGATAACTGCAAGATCCAGATTTGGTTATAGAAAACCCCAGATATGATTTCGGTCTCGAAAGATTCAACATCTTCGGATGCAAGCTCACATGAAAGCTTTGGGTGCGTTAAAAGCATTTATTGAAATTGCGCGTGAAGTCACCCCGCAATGGACTTCCAATTTTTTTTGCGTCAATACGAAAAATGTCTAAACTAGCTGTGGCACCATTGTTTGGGTGTAATTTAGCTTTCATAAGCCAGCATTATCTTTATGGGAAGCACATCTTTTGTGCGAATGTAGATTCTTAGTTAGGAACATTCCGAAATTTTGCCTGAGGCAACATTGCTGGGAAAGGCAGAAAGGGACAACTGTTTATTAGAATTTCTGTATGAATTATATTATTTGATTTTATTGAAAAAATAGAAGCAAATAGCGCTGGTGAAGAGTTTGGGCCGTTACAAGGTTAATCGCGTGCTGGCAAAACTATTGCTAGAGAAAGGATTCGAACTCTCGTTGTGCATTTTCTAGATGCGGGTGGTCCGGTTGCGCTATGCATGTCTGATTTTGTTGCTGTCTAAAGTTTTGGTAACTAGGCCAATGAGTATGACTTTTCTGAAATCAAAATCGAGCTTGTGAGTTCTTGCAAAAAATAAAATGATGGAAAATCATCACCTTAGGTAGATCAACATTATTTTTGAATTGGGTTTGATTGGATAAAATTTGGCATGATTCTTGAGCAACCGTTATGGATGAAACTGCTCGATTATGTTACTCCAACGCAAACGCATTGTTTAAACCTCGACTTTAGCAAGGCAAGAAACGGTGTTTACTACATTTTTAAAGGTATGTCAAAGCAGTTTAATACCTTGCTGTCTCTTTGAGAAGGAAGTATGAAAAGTTCTTGTCACGAGGAGGAAAACTGTAAAGGGAGGGTCATTCCGACGCCAGACAACGTAAAATGAGTCCTATTCTGTGAGCCAAGTTTTTTTTAAAAATTAACTTAGATAAGAGATTTTTTTGTAATGTAATTTAACTTAATGTATTTGTTTTCATTTTTTTATAATTTGACAGAATTTGGACATTTCATTAGGATTGACAAAAAAGATGGTATCCACGTGAGAACTGTTTGCCTTTTATCACTTGTGTGAGGATTGGCTTGTTGTAGAATTACTGCATACTACAAAAAAAAACGATGCGAAAACACTGAAAATATCAACGTTTATGTTGCTTCATGACAATTTTCTGATTGCAATTTTTTCCGTTTCGGAAATTGTAGAACATCCGAAAGATGCAAATTAATGAAAGTTGCTGCTGAAAAAATATATACTTGCAAGGAGTCAGAGGATTCTCAATTAGCTACGCTCCGTTTAGATGTTCATATAACAAAATTTTGAAAAAATCACTGATTTCGCCAGAAAATATCATTAGTCTGAGATTGTTTATGTTTGACAGGGAGATAATTTTATGTCTTTTGATTGCAATTTTTTTTCAGAGGTCCCTATTCTTCCTTAGCTTTACTTTAGTTTCGAAATAGGAATTCAGCGATTTTACCAAAGAATGTCAAATGCATAGCCTACTGAGGAGAGAAGTGAGGTGTTTTATAGAAAATCTCAATGAGAAAGTGTTTGCTAGATGCTAGATTTCATATTATTTGAGAAAAATAATGTTTTATGAAAATATTGTTCTAAATTTTTATTTGAATCATTGCAAAAGAATATGCCTCGTCGAGAATTGGAACTTTGGGTTGCACTAAAGTGATTTGTCACAGCGTCAGGATGGCTTGCTGTTTTCCTCTTCTTTTTAACCTAAAATAAAAGGAAAATATAGAAAAATCGTGAACCAGCTATTCGTCTATCATTCTTTATTTTTCGTGCAGTTTTACCGCACTTTGCTAATTGTTTTCAAAGAAATGATGCTTCAACAAAAAAATTCATTTTCTAGTTAAACTTGAACCATTTGTAAAATTGTATTTGTATTTGTATTTTTTCCGCTCGATTCCAAATCAAAGTTCATATTTAGTGGTAGGTCACTTGGGCAGTACGCTTTCGAATTGTAAATGAATTATTCCCGGCAGACCTGACATTATCGAGTACATGCAAAAATTGTGTCTGTTGCACGATTCGAACCTACACAGCTTATTCTACATGCCAGAGCTTTTACACTGTGCCACTGAGGCGTTAATTTGTCGATGTCGAAAATTCAGATGCCTTGGAGGCGTGGCAAAAAATTATACCCATGGCGGGATTCGAACCTCAGCCGCTTTTCTACAGTTTGTTCATCCCACTGCTCCACCTATGCGTCTTTAACGCTTTACGGTATAAAATAAAGTTTTGTATTTATTAGAAGTATTTACGGTGTAGTAGGTTTTGCTAAATCGGGCTTGAAATAGCTTTTGATTCATTGGAAAAATATATTTCGAAACAAAGAATGTGATTGAAATGAATTGATTTTAGCTCATAGCAATGACTTTATAAAATTTTATTTAAAATTTTATTGGGTAAGACGCAGCAAAGCACAAATTGATCAAGAAACTGTTTTATGAATATCGTGTTTTAAACAAAATTGTAATTTGGCGCTGTGAGAAGCAAAAATTATCGATTTTTTCCCCCGAGCATTGAGTGCACCGGTGTCGCAGTGGTGCGCGTGTGGTCACAGGGTCGGGTCTTCACCTAGCCAAAAAAATTTCATACTACATTGATAAATATTTTGCCTTACACTCCTGATTAGTAGGTCATAAGTTTGCCTTTAGATTCGGTCTTAAAATGCTTTTTTCCATAGACAAAAATGTGAGATCGGGGATAAGTCGAAAAATTTCCGCGACCTGTTTGGTTTTTATTTGACTACGCCTTTAGGAAGATCAGTTGCGGATACTTCGTGTGGTGCACGTGCCACTAGAATTGCACGATCATTTAATTTAAGATGTCTGTTAAATACATTTATTGGTTCCTTTTTTATTTAGGGCCATGGGGCATTTCCTAGTGGTTCCTCATAGTCTATGAATAAAAGTTGCTGAGGTCTGTGTTCTGCACTGCTTGCTTCCTTCCCTTATTCAGATAAGATACTAGACTGACCCTATGAAAACTTTGGAGCCTAAACTATTCGTGGGACAAAATGCAAAAATTTATGTCTTAGCCGGGATTCGAACCTTCGAGTCGCTCGTGATGCCGCGAACGAAGCCCACTGCGCCATATAGACATATATGTGTTTTTCAAGTGCCCTGACGGTAATTGGGACGGAGCAAAAAAAATTTTCGGCGTGTGATTCGAACCTCTCAGCTGCCCCTCTTCGCACTGCGCCATGAGGGTCGCACTATCCGTCTGGGGTTGTTCTCTGACGAGATCTGATAATTGTTTTTGAATTAAACAGTGATTTAATTGACGAACTCCTCCAGCTTTCTCTCTCGACTTCTTCTTTTGAAAATTTAAAATGTCGGAAAATTTGAAAATTTGAGAATTAAAAAAATCTGTTTTTAAAACTTTGAAATGTCTGAAAATTTGAAAATAAAAAATCTGCTTTTAAAAATTTAAAATGCCCGAAAAGTTTAGAATTTTAAAGATTCGCTCTTTCAAAATTTAAAATGTCCGAAAATTTAAAAATTAAGAAATCTGTTTTTAAAAATTTGAAGAAAATGTTGCCTGAGTTTTGAAATTAAAAATTTCCGAAAATTTTGAAAATTTGAATAAAAATTAAATCCTTTAGGAAAAAATTAAAAAACTTAAACTTAAAAATTTAAAGATCTAAATTTGAAAATTTTTTAAACATTTTAAAGTAGCTTAGAAACTATCCTTTTTAAAAACAATTTTTGTAATTTAAACTTCGGCGCTTTACCTGGTCTTGGATCTGTAATAATTTGAGAAAGGGGAACAGCAGTGCTGCGGAGTGCTATGTCGCTCCTTTGTTCAGAACCATGCTGGCCTCTGCTCAGGACCATGGGGTCCTCCGACCTTGGTCCCTCTGTGTAATAAAGATAATGCATAAGGAATGTTGTTCTGTGATTCAGTGTTATCTCCGTGGGGGTCTTCTTGCGTGCTTCTGCTGCCGCAATCTCTAAGCGGTGGGTGGTAAGTGGGTCATGTGTGCCCAACACAGTCGTCGGCACAGCGCTATCTCACGGAGCATGGCCTCTGGACTGCTAGCGGGTCACAGCATAGAGGGACAACACTATCTACCCTTTTTTTGTTTTGTTTGCCAAGGCCTTTGGCGTTATGGTTAATGTCGACGAATGGCGAACGAGTCCTTTCACATTTTGGCAGAAGAAATGTATAAATCTAGTAAAATGAAATAAATTTAAATTCTCGGCGTCTCGGCGTTTCTCGGAATCTCGGAAAGCGCGGCCAAGGATGCTTAGAAAACATTTAAAAAAAATTATTTAAAAAAATATGTTGCAAGTCTCGGCGTCTCGGAATCTCGGCGGTTCTCGGAAGCGCGGCCAAGGATGCTTAGAAAACATTTAAAAAATTATTTAAAAATATGTTGCAAGTCTCGGCGTCTCGGAATCTCGGAATCTCGACGTCTCTCGGAAGCGCTGCGAAGAAGGCTTACAAAATTATTTTAAAAAATTTTTAAAAATGTGCAGCGTCTCGGCCTCTCGGAATCTCGGAATCTCGGAATCTCGACGTCACGGCGTTTACATTGTATTACTAAAAAATATGGATCCAAAATTTTATAGATATATTGTTACATTTTTAATGAAAGCCTGAAATGTGGGATCTCGTCGCCTGGACTGATATGTATTGAATAATAGTTAATTTAAATATATTTTTCGATTATTTGTTTTTTTTTTCACATATTTACATATTAACATAAAAATATTCCTATGCCTGCAGTGCAATAGAAAGAGTCATCAGACTACAAACACTCACCCATCCGGTTGTGGACATCGGTCGTCGGGTGCCAGCGGGGTGTGGGGGATAATGATGGGTAATTAGCGATCGCTTAGTTAATCGAAATGAATGAGAAAAAAAATTTAATCTAGAATCTATAAAAATCTCCCCGAGACCTCCATATCAGGTTAAAGGCTAGCTATTACCTCACCTGACAAATCCTACGGAGTTCTATTCATATTCCTAGATTACAGTGCACACTATTCAGTACGGATATTTATTATCTTATAGCATACTGTATTAGAAGAAGGGGAAAGAGGGATGAGAGAGGTGAGAGGGCTGGCCGGCCCTCTCACAGGGAGCTGACGAGACCGGGCGGCCCTCCGGTGTGGGTGACGTAGACGTGACTGCTTTAGCAAGAAGCTGCTATCTCTAGTAGGTCGTCGCTATCAATGGCAGGGGGCGTTGGCTTCGAGGGTGCAGATTGGGTACAACCCGACAGACCTCTCTAAGCACTGATCACGGGGTGTGAGCCGTGTTAACCCGGCAGCGGCGCCTCGTCATAACGGCATTCCTCACAGCCGCTGTGAAATGTTGCGAAACCTCATCAAGTGGATGTTCTTCGGTGACGACCTGTAGTGGAAGGCAGTCAACAGCGGTGGTCGTGGCTGCCTGCCACGCATCCTTGTCTACCTCGAAGGGAGGACCTCATTCACCTACATTTATCTCCATCTGAAGGGTGACTCCACAGCCTTCGGCTGTTTACATAAGGTCAGTTGGGCTGTCCTCCTCGCGGTTCGTCTCTCTCTCCCTTTAGCTTTTGAGATGGCTGAGACTTGAAATGACTCTTGGACGGGTAATTTCTCTAACTCCTCTTGTCTTTTCCAGGCTCTGAAGAAGGCGGTTACGCCGAAACGTAAGCCGAATAAACGTTCGACATCAATCTTGGCACGACAGCTCGACGACTACCTGCCATACTTGTCTACCTCGTTGCACCCGTTGACAGCGTTTGCACCCGGTGACAGCGTTAGCACCCGTTGACAGCGTTAGCACCCGTTGACCGTCAGTGATTCATGCCTCTCCGCTTTATATAATAGGATGCCTCCGCCCGTCCCCCGTAAGCGTATACGAGAGTGGTGAGCAACAAGTACACAGCATGGCGTCCAGTCACACGGGGTGGATAAAATGTGCTGTATTTGACAACAGTAAGCTGAAATGGCGAAAGTTGCGAGAAGAATAAAAGCAGTCTGTAAAGAAATTGGAAGAACGATGAGCGTGTCTTGATGATGGGTCAAATCAATGCTTGTCGATCCTGTTCGCAAATGAGGTGTTAGCGAGAAACACTTCCAAAAGTAATTGAAAACATTCGAAAGCGGTCATATGGGGACAGCAACTGACATGAGCTTCCTTAGCGAGAAAGGCTCTGCCTAATGGACGCGCGATATCGCCATACAACGAAACCACCTTCTTCCACATCCAACATCAGGTTGAAAGCGGGGTTAGGACGCGAAGAGGGTACCCTACCGAAGCCAAAATGTAGTTTTCATTTGCAAAAACGCTGACAGCCCACCTAGGAACGCAGAAACCAAACCTCGGAATCGAACCCTTGACCCCCTCCCGTAAACCCGACTCGCTATCCACTCGGCCATCCACACCGTTGCAAATGAATCACTTGAATGTACACTGCTGCTTCGTCTAAAAACGTAGGAATTTTTGAATTACTATAATCTAACTTTAGTTTGAACATCAAAGTTTTGTAGGTTAAGTTCTGAGCACGACAGCGCCATTCCAGGTGCCACTTTTGCCACGCCCTTGAGCGTTACCATTTTTTGCCATTTTCGGACCACCCAGTGGCCCGTAGCAAAAACGAAACGCAGTTCTGTGATCCCCCTCCAATGCCCTACAAGACCATATAGGTCTCGTTGAGAATCTTTCGGGGAAGTTCATGGGCCTCCCTTATTAGTTCCCTCCAGGGTTGGTGAACAGTGCCAGATTGGTCTGGGAAGGACAAATCACGATCTTGTCCATGGGTGACCACTACAATTCACTGTGTAGGCCAAATGCACATTCTACTTTTAACGTTGTCATACTATCCCTCCATTCCATAAGAAGGAATAGGAATTTTCGTGTTTGAACCAACATAAGCTCCCATAAAGGGACATTAGGTTGAAATTTGGCAAAACATGATTTCAGACAATTCATTTTATTCAAAGCCAAGAAAGTGTAGTAGAATGAGCAGATTTCTAGCCAGTTAGTCTTTGTCTCTTCATGTTGTCTGCCAGTTCGTCCTTCATTCCCGGGATAGGAAGGAAGTGTAGTGAGAAATGGCTCAGCAGCCTCATCATTAAGGCAGCCCTACACGATGTTCTGTTGTTCACGAAATTAAACAATTTATGCATCACTGGTTTGAACACACTGAGCCACATTGCGCCGATGTTATGTCGAATCTACATAGAGCTACAGTACCGGACGCGTCTTTTGAATAGACGCCGAAAAAACCGCACTTTTGCGGTTTTTGCGTCTTTTTGCTATAACTCGCCCAAAGGTCATCCATTTGAAAAACCAAGGGTACATCTGAGCTCAGGAGATCGAGCGCTATCGTTTGGTATATACATTTCATATGAAAGATCAAAAATGGCCAAAATTGAAAACTTGCGCTCCATTGAGAAGGCCGGCCGCGGACGAGTTGTCGGCCGCAAGGCGTCGAAAACCGTTACATGCCCACAATTCCTCTAATTTGAGGTGTTTTGAGAAACGGGTGGTACCGTTCGACTCGTCTCTTCGAGATCTACACAATCATGTATACAACTTCACCAGATCATCGCGATTTCGCAGTGGGTGGTCAAAAATGACTGGAGCAGACTTTTTGCGATTGGAGAAACTTATATTCCAGGGCTTGCATGTTCTCGGAGCATCTGAAGCATGGCATAATGTGCTTTGTCATGCCAGGAGTCCTCTGAGAGTGCGCCGTGCACAATGCACATAGGACCGAACCTATCAATCGAGGGGGGAGGAACAGTTTGTAGAGTGAGTATTTAGAGAGTTTTATGAGAAATTCTCAGCCGCCCTACTCAGGAATTGCTGTACTCTGTTCCGGCGATACTTTGGAGTGCGCTGGGCACAATGTAGTTAGGATCGAACCTATCAATCGACTGGGCGCGACAGCTCGTAGAGTGGGCGTTTTAAGAGTTTTTATCAGAAATTCGCAGCCGCCCTACTCAGGAATTGCTGTACTCTGTTCCGGCGATACTTTGGAGTGCGCCGGGAGCAATGCATATAGAATGGAACCTATCAATCGAGTGGGCGCGACAGCTCGTAGAGTGGGCGTTTTAAGAGTTTTTATCAGAAATTCGCAGCCGCCCTACTCAGGATTTGCTGTACTCTGTTCCGGCATAATGCATCTGAAGCATGGCATAATGTGCTTTGTCATGCCAGGAGTCCTCTGAGAGTGCGCCGTGCACAATGCACATAGGACCGAACCTATCAATCGAGGGGGGAGGAACAGTTTGTAGAGTGAGTATTTAGAGAGTTTTATGAGAAATTCTCAGCCGCCCTACTCAGGATTTGCTGTACTCTGTTCCGGCGAGATTTTGGAGTGCGCCGGGAGCAATGCATATAGAATGGAACCTATCAATCGAGTGGGGCAACCGCTCGCAGATTGCACGCGCGGGCGTTTTCAGAGCGCAGTAACTCTGTAAAATTCGAATCGTTTCGGCTGCAAGTCCTGGGTCTTGTAGTCAGTAAAACGGCCTAGTAGCAGGCTAAAGTAGAGCTGGGTAGCTTAAGAAGCGGCAATGTTACAGGGGTGCGAATATGAAGGTGAGGCTTGTGTGACGTATTTTTTCCGATTTCGGTGGACCACAGCGGGAAGACGCGGCAAGCTAACAGCCTCAAAACGCGTCGGCGAAAAGGCTGTTAAGGGTACTTTGCGATTGCATGCTCATAACACCTCAGCTGCGTAAACTGCCTTA